>JAOWBW010001319.1:0-84489 GCA_026119855.1 Campanula takesimana | reverse complement strand
TGTTATTAACGTACGTCTTGATAACAATTATCGAACTCTGGGTTTGGAGACGCCAATTACTCAGACCTCGCTTCTCCTTCTGACGAGACTGCGTTTCCGCCAGAAAAGTGAACCCTATGCCATTAACTTACCTCTTGATGACAATTATGGGATTCTAAATGATGGGATCCTGTGTTGTTAACTTGTGTCTTGACAACAGTCGTGGGATACCCGGATGTGGAACGCAAATTACTCGGACCTTACTTCTCTTTTCAACGAGACTGTCTTTTCGTTGAAAATGTGAATCCTATGCCATTAAACTTATGTCTTGATGACAATTATGGGATTCTAAATGGTGGGATCCTGTGTTGTTAACTTACGTCTTGACAACAGTCGTGGGATACCTGGTTGTAAATCCTGTGCCATTAGCTTACACCTTGATGACAGTCGTGGGATTCCTGATTTGTAAATCCTGTGCCATTAGCTTACACCTTGATGACAGTCGTGGGATTCAGAGTTTGCTGATACAGATTCTTATTGCTCACCCATGATCTTGGATGTGCGGTGAGAATAAATTCGTACTGAGAAACAACTTTGCTTGTTCCAATTCTGAAAATATCCATTTGTTGACGACTCAATGTTCCATCTTGAACCGGGTTTAGATTTGACCTCTTGATCTAAAGCAGGGCTTTTTCTGACCTTTCTGTTAAAAGAAGGGATTTTTCTGGAATTTCCCAAGAAAACATGGTTTTCTGGAGATTTTTCTGGGGATGCCTCGTACGAGGGAGGGATACCTCGTACGAGATTTCTCTATTTTTGCGCAGACAGAGGCATTTTAGGCGCTGAATGTGATTTTCAAATCACTTTTCCTATTTCATTCTCGGGAGCTTTCGACCCTAGGCGATTTTTTTCACTCAAAAATCTCCATCTTCACCAAGTTTTAGTGATTCCTAACCCTTTCAAATGTCCGTTGCAAATCGTTCCCCAAAGAGCATCTCTTTGGTAGGCATATGAAGGGTAAGTGTGGGCGACGGATGAGTTGTGCCGTTCCCGGAGGACCACATTTCTCCCTCACGCCGTTCGGACTAGGCGGGTAAGGATCTCTTCCTCTGATTGAGTTTTCATGTCAATTTCGTTGTTGCTGTCTCAATTTGGTGTTCTAGCAATTCGACTTTCGCCAATTTTCACCTAGAATTATCATTACTAGTTTTATCATGCATGGATGATCTTTCGATAGAATTTCACCCTTGTTGATGCTGAAAATCATTGTAGTATGGTAGTACATGATTTTGACTATCGCTTTAGGCAATTCCGCGACTTTTTCGGTAAATGCTTAATGAGGATTTTACCATTTTTCTTGACATTTGTCTCTTTTATCTTTATTTTTGCAGTCATTCAGGGTGATCAATAATTGTAGATAAGTAGCGTGCGAGCGGTCACTGAGAGGTGGGCAACTCTCAATGGCGAGATGAAGGAAGAGATCGAGAATCTCGGATTGAAACCCTTCTTTGACGGCCTTATCGGTGAGAGGAGGAACGTGCACTTGCTCCAGGCCATCTGGGAGCGTTGGTGGGATAGTACTCACACCATGCACATACGGTGGGGAGAGGTTACTATGACCCCTACTGATTTCCATGCCATTACTGGGCTTGCTATCGTTGGTGAGCCGCTTGAGGTAGATGCGGACTTTACTCCTAGCAGAGATGACATGATGCATTTTCTGGGCTTTTCTTTGCGTACCCTAGGAAAGGGTGTCCCTCTGAAGGCCTTGAGGGACAAGGTGGATGCTTACATCACCATTAATGTTGGTCAGATGCATCTCCCCGGTACCCGTATTGCGGCTGTCCGTGGCTTTCTGTGGGTGGGCCTTTTCTGAGATGCTATTTGCAATCATGCGTCGACAGTCTTGTTTACTCTTCTGAGTGTGTTGAGGGACATGCAGCATGTTGTTGATGCTAGTTGGAGTTCTGCTGGCTTGGTCCATTGCTTTGTGGCTATGGATGAGAGTTTGCGGGATAGGGCGAACGCTAGCTTGGGCGGCTACAGTCATGCCTGGGAGGTATAATACTCATCTTCTTCTGTATTCTTCCTTTATTTCAGCCCCAGTTTATTTTGATAGCATTCCTCATCTGAGCTATTTGTATATTGACTTCGTTTATGTTTCTCCCATTTTACAGGCCTGGGGATACTCCATGTTTGGTCTCTTCTCTTTCAATCTTCGAGACAATACTGTTATATTCCCCAATACTCTGAGGTGGCGCCGAGATAACAGGATACCCGTGATGAGCAGGCAGGAGGGCCGAGGGGGCTGATGATGACGTGGAGCGCATGAGGCTATATTTTGACAGGTTGGAGGCCGTCCCAGAGTCGCTGTTGCCTTCTTTCCGTGGCGGAGTTTGGGCATTGACCATGTTTATGGGTTCGCCGGTATGAGATTTCTGATGATCGGCCTTGGCGGTGGATGCTCCTATTTAGGAGAGAGAGTCTCTCGCCAGCAGGGTGGTGGCAGACTCGACGTCATCGTCCCTTTGGACCCACCGGCTCATATGCTTAATTCTTATGCCATTGCGGAGGTGGAGAGAGGGGACCTCATTATTGGTCAGGATGCCTTTGACCTGATGTCCTTCGAGGCTGATTACCAGGACTTCCTTGCTCATCTCATGCCCCGGCTGATTATAGAGGGTGATCAGGCTCAGGCCCAGGGAGTTGTCCATATCCCTTTTCGTCCACATCTTGGACCAGCTTCTTTTTCCTACAGCGTGGCTGATAGAGTGGAGAGTACCGAGGACCTTCCCGCTCAGTATGACATGCCTGAGGAACATGTACCTCCTGCCGATGCGACTATGGTATGATTTATGACCCTTCTTCCGTCATTTCCATTATTTTACCATTTTATCTATCTGTTTATCATTTATCTGAGGATTTTGATATCTCAATTTGTTTCTTCTCAACAGGTGCCCATTGCTGAGTATAGAGAGGTCGCGGGATGGCTCGCCAATTCATGGCCTATACCAAGAGGATGAAGAGAGAGACAGTGGGGCTGCTCGGATGGCTGGCTCAGCAGACGGTGGAGCTAGCTTCTTGCGGGAAGAGGCCTCGGACTGACGGATGATAGTGTGGCGATGGCGGCACATCTTAGATAGGACTCCCCCATTCTCCCCTTTTTTGTTGATGATGTATTTATTGCCTCGGCGTAGGCGAAGACAATTTTTTCTTTCTTTGGCTTGTACCTATGCAACAATTATTTCCTAACTCTATCACACAATACATTAGTTAATTTTAGTTTTATTTCTGATTGTGTAAATGTATTGACTCATGTCCGGTTGGTCAACCGAGGGTTAATTTTATGAGATGGATTCGCGCTGGGCCATTTGTATGTGATGTATGAACTATTTCAGGTGGATTTCTGAGGTGATTGAGACATGTTTTGACATGTCGAGCAGCCTGAAATCTGAGCAGAGTCTCAGTAGTTCTGACTTGGGGGATGTCTCGTACGAGACATTGATGTCTCATACGAGCCATCCTCTGAATCTGCGGCTGTTCTCATTTTTCCTCAAGGATTTGGCGTCCAAACTTGTATATAAACACCTCTAGTCCGTCCTAGAATACCATGCAACTTTAAATCAGTTCTGGGAACCTTTCTTTTGGAGTAGAATTCTCAACCTTTTTCTCCTAATGGCCCTAAGTAAGTCCGTCCCTTCATCAATAATTGTTTATGAGTTCTCCTTGGACTTAGAGTTAGCGGAACGTTACAAGAACGACTTAGCAACATTCTTTCGTTCATTCAATAAACCTCGTCAAGAGAGATTCGTGGAGATGTTCGGGTTTAAGATTCTTTTCACCTTGAAGAACCTAAAACCGGATTGGGACCTTTTAAAGAGAGTTGCACGTTTTTGGGATCCATTGACTCATCTCTTCAACTTTTCACTTAATGAGATGGTTCCTACTGTAGAGGAGATGGCGGCTATCTTAGATATGCCGTTGACCGGGGTGATTGCGGTTCCTAATTGCGACAAGGCACCAGCGTAGTCTCTTAGGGACTTATTGAGCATTGGCCTTCCTGAGGCTCAGAGTTATATTCACAACCACTATGTCGATCTCCACGCTTTGCCTATGAGATTTAACGGTCGGGTTGACACGCCCCCAGGTCCCGGGATCCCCTAATAGAACCTCGAACCTGGATGGGAGTGCCTAACGAGGAACAAGAAACTTAACAAGAAACTTAATGACATTTGTTTAACAAACTGACATGATATATATACTCTAGAGTAAGGAGCTATACTAGCTCACAACACGAGTTCTAGACAAGAAAATTTAAAACCAAACTTAATACATACACAGCGGAAACATGCCTAGCACATAAGCTGGCATCAAGAGTACTATACAAGATATCTGGTGACAACAAGAACTGAACAAGACTGTCTACCCCAAAATAAGGAGTTACAAAACCCATAATACATCGTCCTCACCAAGTGTAAAAGGATACAAGCCCCAAAACAATCACGACCTGCGAAGTAAGCTCCCAACTATGTCGAGCCTCACTGCGCACTATCCTTCCTTTCCTGGGGGGGGGAAACAAATAAAGGGTGAGATAAATCTCAGTAAGCTATTAGATGCAACTACATGACATGTTATCATGCAATTCAAGTAGATACTCAAGTGATCATATATCAAGTATCATCAAGTAACAAGTATATGAGAGGATAATCCACTCATCAAGTAACACATAAAGCTAAACAAGCAAGTTATAAGGATATTGCTTCCTTCCTTATTCCTCCCAATAATACCATTGTTGTCGTAGCTTGTATTACTTTGACAATCACGATCAATAATAGGAACTGATTATTCAGTATGTATCAGAAGACCCGGTAACCAGTGTCATTCCCATATCGGTACTCATGATTATTCACGAGGTGTTCAGGACAGGAGTTTAGCATTCACTTAAGTCAGGCTTATTGCTCCAACTAAGGAAGTTATGCCCTTACTATGGCCGGTAGGAAGGGGTCAGGCGGAAATACATAGGGACCCGATTGTCACTTAAACCCCAGCTCTCGCGAGAAGCGTGAACCTATACATTTTCGAACAAGCAAGGAGAACCAGCTGGACTCACACAGGAATGTACAAGTAGATATTTACTTGAACTACGGGAGAGGAACTAATCCAAAAGTAGTGGACTAGCTCAACAAGGAACATGCTTCAAGTAATCAAGAAGTCACCTTGTTATCAAGCAACTATATGCAATATTTGCACATACACAACAAGAACATGTCTCATACAAGTTAGTGCTTACTTATAGCACTTTCTAGTTCACTACCATACATATGTATTGGTGTCAAGTCAAGTCAAGTACAATATTTTATTATCTTATATTCAAGTTATAATCAACTTCTTTGGATATTCAAGTCACGTACAAGATTTTAATGTCTTATACTTCAAGTTATAATTCCAATCTTTGACATTCAAGCATGTATAAGAGTTATACATTTACTCTTACAAAATCCCAATCCTATTCTTAGGATATTCAAGTCTAAGACCTTATGCTAATGCCTCTAAGGTACCAATCGTTGGATTCACAACAAGTGTAACACATTAGTGCTTGTTCATAGAACTTTCAAAACATAAAGAAGAGTTACAACTCTTATACTTAATTTCTCATTTTATTCAATGAGTATACATGTTTAAGACCAAGTCTGATGCCCCTAAAGTATCACAAACCTTGCTAGGACATCTTATACTAAGGTTATATACCTTAACTAGGGTTACTTCCAACTTATACAAACTTTACACAATATTTTTGTTTTTCAGACAACTGTGCGGTCGCACAAAATTAACGGTGCGGTCGCACACAAGCCGGTAAATTTCTTTGAAAAACCCTTCAGAAAGATGTGCGGTCGCCCAGGTATTTTTGTGCGGTCGCACAATGTACTAAAATGCGAAATTCTCATTTCTTTCCCAGTTTAAGAATTGTCCGTCCAAAACGTAGGAGTAACTTTCTATTCACAATTTCAACAACTCTAAAATGTAACCAAACTAAATTTCCCATTTCAAGTTACTTTTGCTTTCTTACACAGAGGGTTTCATACTCCCTTTGTCCTAAATTTACAAATACCACAAAAATCACCCCAAACACAAAATTAACAATCACAAGTATTGAGAATAACATTTATGCATGTTATTACAAGCAAGGGGGAGCTAATAACTTACCTAGTCAAAATTCAAGTTGACCAAAACTTATTTCTGTTCGACCTGGAACGCTCTATTCAACGCCACGAATATTAATCCGGGATCAGAATCAAGAACGGAGGGATAATTAACTCGAGGAGTCGAGAATAGGGAAAACTTTTAACCCTAGGTTATGAAACAGAGAGAGTATACGTAATGATTTGGGGAAGAAATACCCAGAGAAGAAAGCCACAAGTTTATACTTGGAAGTTTCAAAAATAACACTTAGGCCCCTCAAGTTTCACTTTTGACAAAAGGCCCCTAAAGTCAAATTTTCACAAATGACCCAAAAGTCAAAACTAGACATTTAACCACTTTAACTATTTAAAGAAGTTAAAAATTTAACCATGTAAAACTAACACATAATATGCAAGTTCAAGTATTTAACAAGTATGTCAAATATTTAACAAGAAATTCGATGGGTGTTACATCCTCCCCACCTTAAAGAAAATTCGCCCACGAATTTTACTTACCAAAGTTTTCAAATAGGCTCGGGTATTTATCTCGCATATCTTTCTCAGTTTCCCAATAGCCTCTTCAATTTCATGAATCCTCCAAAGGACCTTCACAATAGGAATCCTTTTTGTACGCAAGACTTGCTCTTTCCAGTCAAGAATTTCAACAGGTTGTTCCTCATAAGACAAATCAGGCTGAAATGGCATAGCCTCATACTCAAGAACATGTGATTCATCAGCCATATACTTGCGAAGCATAGATACATGGAATACATCATGAATACCCGATAAAGAAGGAGGTAAAGCCACTTTATAAGCCAACTTACCAACTCTTTCAAGAATCTCAAATGGACCGATATAACGAGGAGATAACTTTCCTTTCTTCCCAAATCTCTTTATACCTCTACGAGGAGAGACCTTCAAGAATACAAAGTCACCTTCCTGGAATTCAAGATCCCTTCTACGATGATCTGCATAACTCTTTTGTCTACTCTGAGCTGTGCGCAATCTATCTCGAATGAGTTTCACACTCTCAACTGATTGTTGAACCATTTCAGGACACGACCCAAGAGTCTAGCTTCTCCCACTTCATCCCAGCATATAGGAGATCGACATTTTCTGCCATAAAGAGCCTCATATGGAGCCATTTCAATGCTAGACTGAAAACTGTTGTTATAAGCAAACTCAGCCAAAGGAAGATGAGTATCCCAACTGCCTTTAAAATCAATAACACAAGCACGCAACATATCCTCAAGAATCTGTATAAGTCTCTCAGATTGCCCATCAGATTGAGGATGAAAAGTTGTACTGAAATTCAATTTAGTACCCATAGCACCCTGAAGAGCCTGCCAGAATCGAGAAGTAAAACGAGGATCTCTGTCAGATACAATACTCACAGGAACCCCATGCAGTCGGACAATCTCCTGAACATACAATGATGCCAACTGAGACAATGAATATCCCATGGAAACAGACAAGAAGTGAGCAGATTTAGTCAACTTGTCCACTATAACCCAAACAGCATCATGGCCTCGTCTGGTACGTGGCAAACCAGTCACAAAATCCATAGTAATATGCTCCCATTTCCACTCTGGAATTTCTAATGGTTGCAACAAACCTGCTGGACGTTGATGTTCCACCTTTACTTGTTGACAAGTCAAACATTTAGACACATACTCAGCAATTTTTCTTTTCATATTGTTCCACCAGAAATGTTTCTTCAAGTCTTGGTACATTTTAGTGCTTCCAGGATGAATAGTATACTTGGCTTTGTGAGCCTCTTCAAGAACTTTCTTCTTTATCTCAGAATCAACTGGAATACAAACTCGACCTCGGAAGGTAAGAATTCCATCACTGTTGAAAGAAAAATCTGGTTGCTTTCCTTCATTCATTCCACTAATGATTTTCTGCAATTCAGAATCAATTACCTGAGCTTCTTTGATCTGTTGGAGTAAATCTGAAGTAGCTTTTAGATTAGCAAAAATAACTCCATGATTTGATTCACAAGGACTCCAATCACACAAGTCTTCAAACATCTTCCATTCACGAATCATCAGGCAAGAAATATAAGTCTTTCTGCTCAGTGCATCTGCCACAACATTGGCCTTTCCTGGATGATAAAGGATAGTACAATCATGATCCTTCAATTTCTCCATCCATCTACGTTGTCTCATATTAAGCTCTTTCTGAGAAAACAAGTACTTCAAGCTCTTATGATCGGTAAAGACTTCAAATTTGGTTCCATACAAGTAATGCCTCCATTTATGAAAAGCAAAAATAATCGCAGCCAACTCTAAATCATGAGTAGGATAATTCTTTTCATAAGGAGATAATTTTCGAGAAGCATAAGCTATTACCTTTCCATCTTGCATCAGAACACAACCCAATCCTTCTTTAGAAGCATCAGTATAAACCATGAAATGCTCAGAACCATTAGGTAAAGCCAAGACTGGAGCTGTAGTCAAACGCCTTTTCAACTCCTGAAAACTTGCTTCACATTTATCATTCCACTCAAAAGAATAGCTTTTCGAGTCATATTAGTCAATGGAGTAGCAATCTTGGAGAATCCCTCAATGAACCTCCGATAATAACTAGCCAAGCCCAAGAAACTACGGATCTCTGTCACTGTAGTTGGCCTTTTCCAGTTTACAACTGCTTCAACTTTGGAAGGATCTACTGCAATACCAGTAGCAGACACAACATGCCCCAAGAATGAAACCTCTTCTAACCAGAAAGCACATTTGCTGAATTTTGCAAATAATTGTTTCTCACGAAGAACTTGTAATACTACTCTGAGATGTTGTTCATGCTCAGCCCGCGATTTAGAATACACAAGAATGTCATCAATGAATACCACCACGAAACAATCAAGATATGGCTTGAATATACGGTTCATCAAATCCATAAATACAGCTGGAGCATTTGTCAAACCAAATGGCATAAAAATAAATTCATAATGCCCATACCTGGTACGGAAGCTGTCTTTGGTATATCCTCAGATCTGATTTTCAACTGATGATAACCACTTCTCAAGTCAAGCTTCGAATACACTACTGAACCCTGAAGCTGATCAAACAAGTCATCAATATGAGGTAACGGATATTTGTTCTTGATAGTTACCTGATTAAGATCTCTGTAATCAATACACAATCGCAGAGTCCCATCTTTCTTTCTGACAAACAGCACTGGTGCACCCCACGGTGATACACTAGGCCTGATAAAGCCCCTTTCAAGCAATTCCTCAAGCTGTGTTTTCAACTCTCTTAACTCAGCTGGAGCCATTCTATAAGGTGCTTTAGAGATTGGTGCTGTACCTGGTAATAACTCAATACAGAACTCAAGCTCTCGATCAGGTGGCATGCTATACTCAGAAGAGAACACATCTGAAAATTCAGACACAACAGGAATATCCTCTATCTTGGGAACAGATAAACTCTGATCAAGTACACATGCAAGATACCGGCACAACCACGAGATAAAAGTTTTCTAGCTTTTAAAGCAGAAATAACATGTATAGCACATAAAGGCCTATCACCTTCAAAGGTAAAATCAGGCAAACCAGGAATAGAAAAGTTACTACTTTTCTATAACAATCAACAGATGCATGATGCACACATAGCCAATCCATGCCAAGAATCACGTCAAAGTCCCTTATAGGTAACACGACTAGGTCAGCAAGAAGGGCATGATCACCCACAAGAATCCTCACATTTCTTGTAAACCTCAGAAGTAAACATGCAATCTCCCATAGGGGAAGATACTTCTAGCACATAAGGCATAGAATCAGGAAGAACATGCAAATGCGACACAAAATGAGATGCCACATAAGAATGAGATGAGCCTGGATCTATTAAGACTCGCGCTCTCGTACTAGAAAGTAATATAATACCTCCTATGACCGCAGAAGACTCAGCTACACCCTGCTGATCTAAAGCAAACACTCGACCCTGAACTTTTGGTCGACCCCCACTATCTCTCTTGGAACCTGAGGCTGGTTGACTTGTACCCCCAACTTGATTTCCTCTACTTTTAGAGCAATTTCTAGCAAAGTGCCCCGCTTCACCACACTATACACTTTCCTTGCTTTAGCCAACACTTGTCTTCAGAATGGCCTTCTTTCGAACAATAACCACATACTCTCCTGGGACCTTGGACTGTTGTCCTCGAACCAGTTAATACACTACCTTTACTTTCAGTTGGCTGTCGGAATCGATGATCTTGGCGGCCAGATTTACCACCTTTAGAACCAGATCCCTGAGCCTTTTCTGATACACGACCAGTCATGGTTGTTCCCAACTTCACCTTGTGTTCTTCGATATCATTTTCAATAGTATAAGCCTTCTCCACTGCTTGCTGATCTGTAGAGAAAGAAGTTGCTTCCTATACTCAGTCCTCAACCCTTTAACAAACCTTTGTGCCTTTTTAGCTTCATTTGGAACTAAGTGATCACAATACCTTGCCAATTCCGTGAACTTGGTTGAGTATTGCCCCACTGTCAGACTTCCCTGCTCCAGATTAAGGAATTCCATCTCCTTTCTATCTTGACCACTGTTGGAATAAACTGTGACTTAAATGCTTTAAGAAATTCTCCCATGTCTGTGGTACACCTTCCAGTTCCCAGCTTTTACTCAACACTTAGCACCAATGTTCAGCGGCTTTCTCCAGTTTAAAGGTTGCAAAGGTTACCTTATCACCACCTGCACATCTCAAGGCTGTAAAGATCTTCTCAATGCTTTTAATCCACTCCTCTGCCTTTTTAGCATCAAATTCCCCGTCAAAACTGCGAGGTTTCAGCTTCAAGAACCTTGTAAGGCGATTAGGATAATCCCAGTCTACATTATCAACCATTTCCTCTTGAGGAGTTATAGATCTCAGCTGATTACTGCCACTTGTACCTTCAGAACTCATTGTACCTGTAGGTAAACACTCAGCGTTATTAATAACACCCCAAGACTCACCCATACCTAGGCCATAGACCCTATCCAGACTTAGAGCAAACCAAGGTAGCTAAACAGGGTAGCTAAACCAGGGTAGCTCTGGTACCAACCTGACACGCCCCCAGGTCCCAGGATCCCCTAATAGAACCTCGAACCTGGATGGGAGTGCCTAACGAGGAACAAGAAACTTAACAAGAAACATAATGACATTTTTTAACAAACTGACATGATATATATACTCTAGAGTAAGGAGCTATACTAGCTCACAACACGAGTTCTAGACAAGAAAATTTAAAAACCAAACTTTACATACACAGCGGAAACATGCCTAGCACATAAGCTGGCATCAATAGTACTATACAAGATGTCTGTGACAACAAGAACTGAACAAGACTGTCTACCCCAAAATAAGGAGTTACAAAACCATAATACATCGTCCACACCAAGTGTAAAAGGACACAAGCCCCAAAACAATCACGACCTGCGAAGTAAGCTCCCAACTATGTCGAGCCTCACTGCGCACTATCCTTCCTTTCCTGGGGGGGAAACAAATAAAGGGTGAGATAAATCTCAGTAAGCTATTAGATGCAACTACATGACATGTTATCATGCAATTCAAGTAGATACTCAAGTGATCATATATCAAGTATCATCAAGTAACAAGTATATGAGAGGATAATCCACTCATCAAGTAACACATAAAGCTAAACAAGCAAGTTATAAGGATATTGCTTCCTTCCTTATTCCTCCCAAGAATACCATTGTTGTCGTAGCTTGTATTACTTTGACAATCACGATCAATAACAGGAACTGATTATTCAATATGTATCAGAAGACCCGGTAACCAGTGTCATTCCCAATATCGGTACTCATGATTATTCACGAGGTGTTCAGGACAGGAGTTTAGCATTCACTTAAGTCAGGCTTATTGCTCCAACTAAGGAAGCTATGCCCTTACTATGGCCGGTAGTAAGGGGTCAGCCGGAAATACATAGGGACCCGATTGTCACTTAAACCCCAGCTCTCGCGACAAGCGTGAACCTATAAATTTTCGAACAAGCAAGGAGAACCAGCTGGACTCACACAGGAATGTACAAGTAGATATTTACTTGAACTACGGGAGAGGAACTAATCCAAAAGTAGTGGACTAGCTCAACAAGGAACATGCTTCAAGTAATCAAGAAGTCACCTTGTTATCAAGCAACTATATGCAATATTTGCACAAACACAACAAGAACATGTCTCATACAAGTTAGTGCTTACTTATAGCACTTTCTAGTTCACTACCATACATATGTATTGGTGTCAAGTCAAGTCAAGTACAATATTTTATTATCTTATATTCAAGTTATAATCCACTTCTTTGGATATTCAAGTCACGTACAAGATTTTAATGTCTTATACTTCAAGTTATAATTCCAATCTTTGGACATTCAAGCATGTATAAGAGTTATACATTTACTCTTACAAAATCCCAATCCTATTCTTAGGATATTCAAGTCTAAGACCTTATGCTAATGCCTCTAAGGTACACAATCGTTGGATTCACAACAAGTATAACACATTAGTGCTTGTTCATAGCACTTTCAAAACATAAAGAAGATTTACTACTCTTATACTTAATTTCTCATTTTAATTCAATGAGTATACATGTTTAAGACCAAGTCTGATGCCCCTAAAGTATCACAAACCTTGCTAGGACATCTTATACTAAGGTTATATACCTTAACTAGGGTTACTTCCAACTTATACAAACTTTACACAATATTTTTGTTTTTCAGACAACTGTGCGGTCGCACAAAATTAACTGTGCGGTCGCACACAAGCCGGTAAATTTCTTTGAAAAACCCTTCAGAAAGATGTGCGGTCGCCCAGGTATTTTTGTGCGGTCGCACAATGTACTAAAATGCGAAATTCTCATTTCTTTCCCAGTTTAAGAATTGTCCGTCCCAAAACGTAGGAGTAACTTTCTATTAACAATTTCAACAACTCTAAAATGTAAACCAAACTAAATTTCCCATTTCAAGTTACTTTTGCTTTCTTACACAGAGGGTTTCATACTCCCTTTGTCCCAAATATACAAATACCACAAAAATCACCCCAAACACAAAATTAACAATCACAAGTATTGAGAATAACATTTATGCATGTTATTACAAGCAAGGGGGAGCTAATAACTTACCTAGTCAAAATTCAAGTTGACCAAAACTTATTTCTGTTCGGGCTGGAACGCTCTATTCAACGCCACGAATATTAATCCGGGATCAGAATCAAGAACGGAGGGATAATTAAACTCGAGGAGTCGAGAATAGGGAAAACTTTTAACCCTAGGTTATGAAACAGAGAGAGTATACGTAATGATTTGGGGAAGAAATACCCAGAGAAGAAAAGCCAACAAGTTTATACTTGGAAGTTTCAAAAATGACACTTAGGCCCCTCAAGTTTCACTTTTGACAAAAAGGCCCCTAAAGTCAAATTTTCACAAATGACCCAAAAGTCAAAACTAGACATTTAAACACCTTAACTATTTAAAGCAGTTAAAAATTTAACCCATGTAAAACTAACACATAATATGCAAGTTCAAGTATTTAACAAGTATGTCAAATATTTAACAAGAAATTCGATGGGTGTTACACGGGTGACTCGCGGTCACGGTGTGGATTCCCAGTATTGCCTCTTGGCATTGTGCTTATTTTGGAACGTGATTTTCATGAGCAAGTGTGGCATGGAGAACACGGAGCTCGTGGACATTGTTTTGCAAGCTAGAGGACGGGCCTTCAACATAATCCCTCTTATCTTGGGGGAGACCCTTCATGGTCTTGATGAGTTAGACCGAACCGGCTCTATGACTCGGGGAAGTCCATTACTATTGACAATTTGGTTGAGAGAACATTTTAAACTGTTGGACTCTCCGGTCGAGTATTCTCCTTACACTTTCCATAGGCGGAGACTGTTAGTGAAGGGTCTCAGCATTGAGGAGTGGGCTCATCTTTTTGCTAAATCGGAGACTAATGATATCGCTTGGTGCCCATCCTTTTGGAAGGTGAGGAGGTTTGTAGCAAATACCCTTGGATACGACAGGGTCATCCTTCCGGGTTTGATGGATTCTTCTTTCTACTTTGCTCGAAGGGTAATGCGACAATTCAGTCAACAACAGGACACTTTTTTGTCAGGGGGACGTCCTCAGAATATTTCTTTCATGGACTCGGAGGTCTCTACAAGCTTGGCTCGCGCTAGGGGGCAAGGCACCACTATGGATCGTTGGAACAATCTTCGTCATGAGGGAGGAAGTATCTATTTGTCGGACAAGTATTTGGATTGGTTTCTCTCGGAACTCCGTCCCAATGTCGAGGGCATTGATGAGATCCGTCGTTCTCTGTTGGGCGACCAATTCGAGCCTAGCTTGAGTTTGAGGAAGAAGGAAGCTAAGGAGGATCCTTCTAATGTCAGAGCAGATGCCACTCAAGATTTTCTGGATAGTGACTTTTATGAGAAGAGAGCGGACGGACTTCATGGTAAATTCCAAGCTCTGGATAGGCCTCATATGTTTGCGAGGCTTACTCCCTCAGTGTTCAGTCAACTTGATGTTCCTCCTGTTTTCGAGATACCTTGGTTCAAGAGGAAGAGGGATGATAAGGCGGATCGCGATCAAGCCCCTACTAAGTTAAGGAAGAAATAGATCCCTAGGAGTATCGAGAGATTGCCATAGATAGACCAAAGTTTAGATTTTTAGTATTTTATTTATTTTGTTTTGCAAGTTGGTTTTCATGTTAGAAACTTTCTTATTGCTTTCTTGAAATTCATTCAATTAATAAGAAGACAAGACTTTGATTTTATTTATGGAATAAACCGGACCAAAAGGCTGCCTACGTTCTCCTTTTACATCAATTAAATAAGGAGCTCATGTCATCGTAGTTCTTGTTTAAGAAAGAGAAAAATATGTTTCTGACTGATATGTCTCGCACGAGACCTAGGTGTCTCGTAGGAGACTGCCCCCTATTATTATTATTATTATTTTTAAAATACACACCCTGATTTTTGCCTAGACCGCCCTTTCAGGTTTTCAATATAGCGGGCTTCTTTTCTCGTGCTCTCTGCTCTAATTTTTTCCTAGGCCGCCCTTGCGGGTTTTCAACCTAGCGAGCTTTCCTCTTTTATTTTGAAATAGGGGATGGACTCATGAATAGTACTTCTTCAGCTTGTCCATGTTGACGGGCTTCGGCAGTTGATCTCCATCTAGGTCTGCGAGTTGTACCGCTCCTCCGGAGAATATCTTCTTGACTATATAGGGGCCTATCCATCTTGGTCCCCACTTTCCCATAGGGTTGAATGTGTTGGGTTTCGGAGTAACATGCGCAGCGGAAAATAGCAATTAAAATTTTAATGAAACCCAAAGCCCATAGATCCATTCATATGATTAAATCAAATACTTGCAATATGAATACTAGAAAACTAACCCTTGATGACTTTGATTTCAAGCCTTTGATCTTGGTGGAGACTTGAAGCATGATCACGAAGTAAGAACACGAACTTTGAAGATGATAAGCTTCACCCTCTAGCGGTATCCACACCACGAATGAATATCAAGGAGCTTCTTGATCTTGGTTGCTGGACCAAAATTGTGAAACACGTTTTCACAATTGATATGAACTATATGGAATATTATTTGTGTATATTTTGTTCTTCAATCTAGGATCTCTTAGAACAAAATAATTCTCTCTCAACTCTTTAGAGGCTTGCACAAAAATATGTATTGATTCTGGCCAAATTAGGTTGTTTATATACAAGTGTTAGACCTATTCCAAATAGGTAACTTGTGTCTAAAAACCCGCAAGGAATCGTAATTAGGAAAGTCCAAGACCTGTCCAAAATCTGTTTCCAAATTGAATCAGGAAACCAATCCCGACAAACTGTGCGGCCGCCCAAAACCAACTGTGCGGTCGCACACTCAACCTGGAACAATTATGGTACATTTGAGCACCAAACTGTGTGGCCGCCCAAGATATTATGTGCGGCGCACAATTGCTCCAGTCTCTCTTAATTTCCAAAATCCCTCAATGGTCCTTCATCCCAATATTCCAATATAGTCCTTTTTAGGATTCGTTCTATTGTGTGTGACCCTCTAGGATTATACTAAGTTGGCAATGGGTTCAAACATGACCATAAGATATGATTAGGTTCTAGCAAACCGTCATACCAACCCAAATAGTATAACTAGATACAAGTTCGCATTCCATTTAGAATATGTCACAATCCTTTTGTCCACGATGTCATTGAACATAAGTCATGGTCAACAAGTCAACTTGTCTTTGTTCAATACTTTCTCGATTCCGAATATGTTGATAATCCAAACGACATTGATCTAATCAATTCATTTGAGTCCGGCCGAACATTTTCATCAACATTATTCCTACGAGAGGCCTAAGCTTGACATCTCTCCGAAGAGGGACAAATCCATTTAGCTTATTATTCTTCCCTACGTGAATTCGATTATGCCAATCATATCCTTTATAACTACCCCGTTAAAGGTAGCGTTTGAATATGTCAAACATAATGTTCATCAAATGGAAGACTATAATAACTTCATGTTTAAGGATTCAAATTACATAACTAATATGAGATATATGTACGACATAGACCATGACATAAATCTCATACAGCGGGTCATGTCCAGTACCTTGTTCCAAACAAGTACCCATAAATCTAACATGATCATCCCATGATCATTTAGCCTTTATACTAGTGCTTAACAAGTACTAGGGATGGAGATTATTATAAGTAAACATGAACAACAATAATAATCAAAACATCTCTTTATTAATATGAAATAAATGATAACAATTACAACGTTTATTAAACGTGCCTAGGGAACCACTACCAACAATCTCCCACTTTCCCTAGGCCCAATCTCCCATGTATCTAATACCCATAGACCTAACATGACCATCATGTTTAGCTTGCGGAAGTCCCTTTGTTAGCGGGTCCGCAACATTGTCATCAGTAGGTACTCTGCATATATTCACATCTCCCCTATCAACGATTTCTCGAATGATATGAAACACGCCTAAGTATGTGTTTGGATTTCTGATGTGCTCTTGGTTCCTTTGCTTGAGCAATAGCACCATTATTATCGCAATAAAGGTCTATTGGATTAGGAATGCTAGGAACCACTTAAAGTTCAGTAATGAACTTCTTAATCCAAACAACTTCCTTTGCAGCATCCGATGCAGCAATATACTCAGCTTCCGTTGTAGAATCAGCGGTTGTACTTTGCTTGGAACTCTTCCATCTTACAGCTCTACCATTTAACATAAACACAAAACCCGATTGTGATCGACTATCATCTTTGTCGGTTTGGAAGCTTGCATCCGTGTAAGCACTTACAACGAGATCATCTTCTATTCCTCCATAGACTAAAAACGAATCTTTAGTCCTTCTCAAGTACTTAAGAATCGCTTTAACAGCCATCCAGTGACTTTCACCCGGGGTCGGATTGATATCTACTCTCGTCATGCTCAAAGCATAAGATACATCCGGCCTAGTACATATCATGGCATATATGATGGACCCAATTGCCGAGGATATGGAACATCATTCATTTTCTCACGCTCATCGTTTGTCTTAGGAAATTGAGTCTTGCTTAGAGAAACTCCATGTAACACTGGCAAGGTTCCTCTCTTAGAATTTTCCATGCAGAATCTTTTAATGACCTTGTCAATGTATGTACTTTGGCTTAAACCAATTAGCTTCCATGATCTATCTCTATAGATCTTGATGCCAAGTATATATGCGGCTTCACCCATATCTTTCATTGCGAAGCACTTTCCTAACCAAGTCTTTACAGACTGAAGTGTAGGAATGTCATTTCCATGAGCAATATGTCATCCACATATAAGATAAGGAATAGCACAATGCTCCCACTAATCTTCTTGTATACACAAGGCTCATCTTCGTTCTTGATGAAGCCAAAATCTTTGACCGATTCATCAAAACGAAGATTCCAACTCCTAGAAGCTTGCTTCAATCCATAGATGGATCTCTGCAATTTGCATACTTTAGAATTTTGTTCAAAACCTTCTGGTTGTGTCATATACACATCCTCTTGAAGTTTTTTGTTTAGGAAAGCAGTTTTGACATCCATTTTCCATATTTCATAGTCATGATATGCGGCAATGGCAAGTAAAATTCTTATAGACTTGATCATTGCTACGGGTGAAAAGGTTTCATCATAGTCAATAACATGAACTTGCCTATAACCTTTCGCTACAAGTCTAGCTTTGTAAGTATGCACCTTCCCATCCATGTCAGTCTTCTTCTTGAAGACCCATTTGTATCCTATGGTTTTTACACCTTCGGACGCATCAATCAAATTCTAAACTTGATTATCTTGTATGGATTGCAATTCGGATTCCATGGCTCCAAGCCACTTGTCCGAATCAGGAGAATATATCGCCTCTTGGTAGGTGGTCGGTTCATCATTCTCAATGATCTCCACCTCATTACTATCCGTTATGAGAAATACATATCTCTCGGGCTCGGATCGTAACATACCAGACCTGCGAGTTACTTGTGTATTCTGAATAGGTTCTACAACTCCTTGTGGTTCTTGCTCTTGTTCCACTATTGGTTCAATGTTATTTTATGGGTCTCGAATTTCTTCAAGATTTATTTTACTCCCACTGATTTCTTTGGAGAGAAACTCTTTCTCTAGAAAGACACCAGTTCGGGCAACAAAGACTTTGTTGTCCGTTTGATTGTAAAAGTAGTATCCTTTAGTTTCCTTAGGATATCCCACGAAATTACATTTATCAGATTTGTGTGCAAGTTTGTCTGAGACAAGTCTTTTGACAAAAGCTTCACAACCCCAAATCTTCATGAAAGACAGACAAGGCTTCTTTCCGCTCCACATCTCATATGGAGTCTTTTGAACCGATTTAGTTGGAACACGATTTAGTGTGAAAGCAACGGTTTCTAGAGCGTAACCCCAAAAGGATATTGGAAGATCAACTTGACTCATCATTGATCGAACCATGTCTAACAAAGTCCGATTTCTCCTCTCGAACACACCATTCCATTGTGGTGTTCCGGGTGGTGTCAATTGTGAAATTATTCCACAATTCTTTAGAGGATCATTAAATTCATGACTCAAGTATTCTCCACCTCGATCTGATCGTAGTGCCTTAATACTTTTGCCAAGTTGTTTTTCTACTTCATTTTGAAATATTCTAAATATCTCAAATGCTTCACTTTTATGTTTCATTAGGTAAACATACCCAAATCTACTATAATCATCAGTGAAGGTTATGAAGTATTGAAATCCTCCCCTAGCATTGCTACTTAATGGTCCACATACATCGAATGTATCAACCCCAATAAGTCGCTTGCCCTTTCACCTAGCTTGGTAAAAGGTGTCTTAGTCATTTTTATAAAAAGACACGACTTGCAAGTATCATATGACTCAAGGTCACATGAACCCAAAAGACCGTCCCCATGTAGTTTTGAGATACGCTTCTCATTAATATGACCAAGACGGCAATGCCACAAATAAGTATGATTTACATCATTAGGTTTAGATTTCTTATTTACATGATAGACATTGTTATTATTTTAATTATTGACATCCAAGATATAAAGGCCATTAAATGAATTAGCAATACCATAAAGAACATCATTTAAATAAATAGAAAATCTCTTATTCTCAATAAAAAATTTAAAACCTTCATTATCCAAACAAGAAATTGAAATAATATTTCTACTTAAATCCGGTACATAATAGCAATTGTTCAAAACAAGTATTAAACCGGAAGGTAAAGTGACTTCGTAAGTCCCTATGGCTAATGCAGCAACTCTTGCTCCATTCCCCACACGTAGGTCTACTTTACCATCTTTAAGCAGTCTCCTATTCTTTAGTCCCTGCACATTTAGACAAATGTGAGAACCACATCCGGTATCCAATACCCAATAATCAGTGGTAGAAAGGAGAATATCTATCATATAGATACCTGAAGTTGACGCAGCCTTGCTGCCCTTCTTCTTTTTCTCTTCTAAGAAAGCCTTGCAATTACGTTTCCAATGACCAATTTCTTGGCAATGGAAACAGATTGCATCCTTTTGTGAATCGGGTTTTGCCTCAGAAGCCTTGGCAACCTGTGCCTTGCTTATCTTGGGTTTGACAACTTTCTTACCCTTTCCTTTGGCACTAACCTTCTTCCCATCATGAACCAAGAGCACAGGAGAACCTTTCTCCACAATCTTTATCTCCGCAGTCTTAAGCATATTATGCAACTCGGAGAGATTCTTATCCATTCCATGCATGTTATAATTCATCACAAACTGATTATAACACTTTGACAATGAATTAAGAATGAGATCCGTGGCTAGCTCCAATGGGATTGGATAGCCAAGTTTTTCAAGATACTCTACATAGCCTTTCATTTTAAGCATGTGAGGACTCACTTGTTGCCCTTCACTCATTTTGCAAGAAGTGAATGCAACAATGGTCTTGTACCTCTCTTGCCTAGCTTGCTCTTGAAACATGTCTCTTAACTCCATGCCTATCTCATAGGCTTCCAAATGTTCCAAACTTTGTTGGAGTTTTGAGCACATAGTAGCAAGCATGAGACAACTTACATCTCTAGAATCATTACGATGTTTCTTGTAATTGTCTCTTTCTGCCCTAGGGGCAGTGGCTTCTGGTTCTGCAGGAAGAGGCCCATCGAGAATGTACAACTTATCTTCTTGCCTTAGAACAATTCTTAGGCTACGGATCTATTCCATAAAGTTAGTACCATTCTCTTGGAGCTTATCCTTCTCAAGGATCAATCGCAACGAAATTGATTGAGTGTTGTTAGTCATTATCTACAATTATGCAAAATTTTCAAAATTTAATAAGTACCAATTTCATTAAAGAAATAAATAATGTATTTTTCCAAAAAATACTCCCACTAAATTATACAACCTTCTTATACATCCAATGTATAATATAATTCAAATGTGTTAAGATCCAACTTTAATTTAATTTCAAGTACGCTTTGGCGCACCGCTCAAAATCAAATTAATTAGGTAGACAACTCTTGTCAATCATATCTCATATGACTCTTACATCCTTTTATGAGATTATTTAAGAAATCCAATTTCAAAAAGCATGTTAAATCTCATCTTTGCCTAGGCCCAAAACTGTTTTGACGTCTAATTATGTCCAACCATTTTAAACGCATAGGAAACTCTTATTCACTCATCTTGCTCATACATGAATAAAATCAATGCACCTCGCTTTTGAGAGGCCACATAAAATTACCCATGTACAAACAAGTGTTTTAATCATGGCATGGCAAAAAGACTTAAAACTTTTCTTGAAGGTTTATCACATATAGCATTCAACACATTTATGAGCACATAATATAAACATGTTACGCATCAAGTTTAGCTACTAAATTAATCTCTATTAATTTAAGCATAATATTTATGTGTCATTAGTTTCTCTATAATTATGAGGATGAGACTCTTTGAACTTTGGTTATCATCTTCCAAATCAAGACAACAAGAAGTGCGGCCAAAACTAAGCCATAAGGCATCCACAATTCCGCACTAATTCAAGAAACCAAGAAAGTAGTCTATGTGGTCGAAACTAAGCAATAGATGGTCTCGATGAACGTAGGCCAATTGCATCCACAATTCCACATGGATCTCCAATCTTTGAATCAAGAACTTTGTTTCTCAATTTTAGCAATTATGAACTCTTCATAATTCTAACTTCGTTTTATCTTTGAAACTTTGATTGTGATCAAGTTTGGGAAACAAAATCTCGATGAACTTAGATTAGTCATCCAAACCTTGAACCAATCTTAGAATCACAAGACTAAAACAAATAGGAAATTTAAACCCAAGATCCACACCCAAAACCCAAACCCCACCCCCGCGCCAAACCCTAGGTCCGGCTGGGTCAAGGCATGGGTCCGGTCAGACCCTTCCGAAAAATCCAAATTTTTAAATTTCCAATATCTATCTCAAAATTGTTTTCTCGATTCAATTAGGATTTGGTGTTCTTGGTGATCCAATCACCATGATCATCAAAACCTTGAATAAACAATTTATTCTTGAATCCCTAGAATATCAAAACTTTGATCCAATCAAAAATTGATAATCCAAACAATTTTAAATCCACCATAATTTTTATTGCGATTGAATAGTGCGATTAAAGTTTCTAAAACAATAAACCATCTAAAATCATATAACACATAAACATCATAATCCAATATTCATATCACGTTAGGCACATAAACAATTTATATACACACAACATGATCTTAGTATTGAAATAATCAACATGAACGGGGCTCTAATACTACTGTTGGGTTTCGGAGTAACATGCGCAGCGGAAAATAGCATTTAAAATTTTAATGAAACCCAAAGCCCATAGATCCATTCATATGATTAAATCAAATACTTGCAATATGAATACTAGAAAACTATCCCTTGATGACTTTGATTTCTAGCCTTTGATCTTGGTGGAGACTTGAAGCTTGATCATGAAGTAAGAACACGAACTTTGAAGATGATAAGCTTCTCCCTCTAGCGTTATCCACACCACGAACGAATATCAAGGAGCTTCTTGATCTTGGTTGCTAGACCAAAATTGTGAAACACGTTTTCACAATTGATATGAACTATATGGAATATTATTTGTGTATAATTTTCTTCTTCAATCTAGGATCTCTTAGAACAAAATAATTCTCTCTCAAACTCTTTGGAGGCTTACACAAAAATATGTATTGATTCTGGCCAAATTAGGGTTGTTTATATACAAGTTAGACCTATTTCAAATAGGTAACTTGTGTCTAAACCCGCTAGGAATCGTAATTAGGAAAGTCCAAGACCTGTCCAAAATCTGTTTCCAAATTGAATCAGGAAACCAATCCTGACAAATTGTGCGGCCGCCCAAAACCAACTGTGCGGTCGCACACTCAACCTGGAACAATTATGGTACATTTGAGCCAAACTGTGCGGCCGCCCAAGATATTCTATGCGGTCGAACACTTGTTCCAGTCTCCCTTAATTTCCAAAATCCCTCAATGGTCTTTCGTCCCAGTATTCCAATATAGTCCTTTTTAGGATTCGTTCTATTGTGTGTAACCCTCTAGGATTATACTAAGTTGACAATGGGTTCAAACATGAAACCATAAGATATGATTAGGTTCTAGCAAACCGTCATACCTACCCAAATAGTATAACTAGATACAAGTTCGCATTCCATTTAGAATATGTCACAATCCTTTTGTCCACGATGTCATTGAACACAAGTCATGGTCAACAAGTCAACTTGTCTTTGTTAAATATTTTCTCGATTCCGAATATGTTGATAATCCAAACGACATTGATCTAATCAATTCATTTGAGTCCGGCCGAACATTTTCATCAACATTATTCCTACGAGAGGCCTAAGCTTGACATCTCTCCGAGGAGGGACAAATCCATTTACCTTATTATTCTTCCCTACGTGAATTCGATTATGCCAATAATATCCTTTATAACTACCCGGTTAAAGGTAGCGTTTGAATATGTCAAACTTAATGTTCATCAAGTGGAAGACTATTATAACTTCATGTCTAAGGATTCAAATGACATAACTAATATGAGGAATATGTACGACATAGACCATGATATAAATCTCATACAGCGGGTCATGTCCATTACTTTGTTCCAAACAAGTACCCATAAATCTAACATAATCATCACATGATCATTTAGCCTTTATACTAGTGCTTAACAAGTACTAGGGACGGAGATTATTATAAGTAAACATGAATAAAATTAATAATCAAAACATCTCTTTATTAATATGAAATAAATGATAACAATTACAATGTTTATTAAACGTGCCTAGGGCACCACTACCAACAGAATGGTACAGGACGATGTTCACGTAGGACAAGGTCCCCTTCTTTGATGTTTCTGGACTTGACTTTCTTATTAAATGCTCGAGCCATTCTCCGTTGATACACTTGGATATGCTCGGCAGCTCGAAGTCGTCGTTCATCTAGCAGGGCTAGTTGTTCATAACGGATGTCTAACCATGCGACTTCGTTCACTTGGTTTTCTAGGAGAACCCTTAGTGATGGTACTTCTAATTCGATTGGTAGCACTGCTTCCATCCCATAGGCTAGGGCGTTTGGAGTTTCACCGGTAGCGGTACGGATTGAAGTACGGTAGCCCCAAAGTGCAAAAGGTAGCTTGTCGGGCCAGTCCCTGCCAGTCTTAGCCATTTTCCTAATGATGGTCTTATTAGCAGCTTCGACTGCTCCCATTGTTTTGTGGTCGGTACGGTGACGACTGATGTCTTTCTATTTTGTACTCTACAAGTAGTTGGTCACATTCTTTCTCAAAGTGCGTGCCGTTGTCTGATATCATCTCATGAGGTACCCTGTACCGGCATATGATGTTGGTCTTAATGAACTCAGCCACCTTCTTAGTATTTAAGACTTTGTAGGATTGAGCCTCAATCCATTTGGTGAAGTAATCAACGGTAACTAATACGAATGAGTGCCCGTTATGACCTGTCGGTGAGACTTTACCAATGACGTCTATTCCCCATGTAGAAAATGGCCAAGGGGATGTCATGGGGTATAACACGGACGGTGGTGCATGTTGCAAGTTGGCATGTATCTGGCACTTGTGGCATTTTCTAACCATGTTGGTGCAATCGGCTTCCATTGTGGCCCAATAGTACCGTAGTCGGATGATTTTCTTTGCTAGCATATTGCCATTCATCTGGGTTCCACAGACTCCTTGATGGACTTGGTCCATGATTTCTACGGCTTCTTGCTCATCGGCACAGAGTAGACACTGCTCATGGTGTTTCTTATAGAGGCGATCACCTATGATAACAAATTGGGCGCAAATCGTTTGAGGGCTATCTTCGCTTTAGGTGACGCGTTTGATGGGAATGTTCCATCTAGGAGGAAACGCCATACATCATAATACCAAGGCTTATCATCCAAGGCATTCACCGAGTTACACTCTCCTTTGTAATCGTGTAGGTCTATGATTGAGTAGTAGGCAGGAGTCGTTCGCCTCGCGACTTTGAAGGTCTTGACCTCAGTCCATTTAGGGATCTCCACAAGTGATGCTAGCATGGCTAGCGAGTCTGCTAAGAGGTTCTTATCTCTAAGAAGATAGTAGAAAGTGACCTCTCTGAACTGTTTGACCAAGTCTTGGAGATGGTCGTTATATTTCTGGAGTGTAGGATCTTGTACCTTCCTCTTCTTGAGTGACTGATAGATTATAAGTTGTGAATCTCCGTACACCTCTAGTTCGGTCACATTTCTTTCTAGGGCCGCTTCAAGTCCCGCTATGCAAGCTTCGTACTCGGCTATATTGTTAGTGGCCTCAAAGTCAAGGCATATTGCGAGTGGAGTGTAGAAATCTGAGGGATTTATTAGTAACATGCCAATGCCATATCCTCATTTATTGGCAGCGCCATCGAAAAATAATTGCCACTTATTTTCTGCTATTACCATTATATCCTCATCAGGGAACCGCGGGTCTTCCCCCTTCACTTCATCACATGGAAATTCGGCTAAATGGTCCGCGAAGACTCTTCCTCTCATGGATTTCTGTGTGATGTAAGTGATATCGTACCCCGCGAGCATGAAGTACCATTTGGCTATCCTAGAGGAGACATGCGACTTCTCAAAGATATATTTCAGTGGGTCCATTAGGGCAATTAGTCGTACGGGAAATGCCTCCCTGTACGGCTTTAGTCTCTCAGCTACCCATACTAGTACAGCACACGACTTCTGTAATGCAGAGTAATTCAATTCAGCCCCTTGGAAGCGACGGCTGACAAAGTATACGGAGTTCTCTTTCTTCAAATCGGGTTGCTCTTGTGCTAGCATAGCCCCTAGTGCAGTATCATTGACTGTGAGGTACAAGGTCAATGGTTTCTCCTTATGCGATGGAACCAAAACGGGCGAATTCACTAAGTACTCCTTGACCTTTTCAAAAGCTTCCTGGCACTTTTCTGTCCATTCTAGGGATGCATTCTTCTTGAGGAGCTTAAAAATGGGCTCGCACATCGTCGTGAGTTGATTAATGAAACGACTAATGTATTGAAGGCGACCCATGAATCCCTTGACTTCTCTTTGTGTCTTTGGTGGAGGCATGTCAATGATGGCTTTTATTTTAGTGGGGTCTGCTTGTATACCGTGCTCAGTGACCATGTACCCAAGGACCTTTCCTTTCACTACCCCAAATGTTCACTTGGCCGGATTAAGTCTCATCTTGTGGTGTCTCAACCTCTCAAAGAACTTTCTGAGGTCGACAAAGTGTTGCCTATCGGATCCTTTAAAGTGTATGATCATATCGTCAACGTATACCTCTATTTCTTTATGTATCATGTCATGGAACAATGCAGTTACGGCTCTCTGATAAGTGGCTCCGGCATTTTTGAGTCCGAATGGCATGACCGTATAACAGAACGTCCCCCAAGGTGTGGTGAACGTTATTTTGTGTTGGTCCTCCTCGGCCATGAGGATCTGGTTGTAACCGGCAAATCCATCTACGAATGAACAGACTTCGTACTTCGAGGTATTGTCAACGAGCATGTCTATGTTGGGAAGAGGAAAATCATCTTTCGGAGATGCTCTGTTGAGATCACGGAAATCAACACAGACACAGACTTTTCCATTTGCCTTGGAAACTTGCACAGTATTTGCCAACCTGGTTGGATACTTTATCACTTTGATGAACCCAACGCTCAGGAGTTTCTCTATCTCTTGTTTAACTTGTACCGACCATTCTGGCTTAATTCTGCGGAGTTTCTGCTTGACTGGCCTTGAATCAGGAAGCAGTGGTATCTTGTGCTCAACAATCGAATTGGCTAGCCCCAGCATATCTTTGTAGGACCAAGCGAACACATCTACAAATTCTCGGAGAAGCGCTATGATGGATTTTCGGTCTTTCCCTTTGAAGAAACTGCCAATCTTGGTCTCTTTCGGATCGTCGTCCGTCCCCAGATTAACTGTTTGCATTTCTTCGGCATCAATAGGATCATTTCCGCCACGAAGACCTACTTGCTTATTAATTTCTTTTAAGATTTGTTCGTTTTATTGATCTATCTCGTCATATGACTCATTATTATCTAATTCGTTGGAGTTATTAGTTAATTCATTATTTAGGACGCTAGCAATCTCGGGATACTCAGAAAGATCTATTTTTTCATTAAGAAAGTGGGGGAATACATGTTCCACGATGGCATCCAAGTCCTCTTGGGTGAGCTCATCGGTAGCGGTATCTGATTCTAAGGTAAGAGTTACAAATTTTCTCTCTGTATGGGGATGGGGAGTACATCCTAATTCCTTGATCAGGAAGTCTTCACTTGCTATGGGTCCCCCAGTTGTGTACCAATTCTGAATAGGCTCATCACTCTTCTTGATGAGCTTGGTGTAGTCTCGGTTCGAAGCGTCCCCCTTGTCTATTGCATTAATCTGAGTGTCCTCTAGCTTGTAAAGGTTGAGAAATTAGCGCAGTAGGTCTTCTCCTAACACAAAGTCCCACTCACTGAATGCTTCGGCCTTGGTTGTAACGACCCCAAAACCCGTCCCAATTTATTTTAGATTTTTGGGGATTTTTATTTGACTTATGTTTGCATTTTATGTGTTGCATTATATTTTATGATTTGCACATCTTACTTGATTATTTGTGTTATTTACTTAGTTAGTAATAATAATGGTTAAAGAGTTAAATGATTAAGTTGAAACTTTAGGGTCCTTTGTGAAATTATAACTTTAGGGGCTTAATTATTGAAAATGAAACTTGGGTGATCAAAGTATAAAAATAGGTAAAAAAAATCTTACACTTATCCTTCTCTTCTCTCCCTCTGTGTTGCATAAGCTTACAGAACATTTCCTCGTTTCATTCCTAGGGTTAGGAGAAAAAGGTAAGTTCAACCTATTTCGATTTAATTCTTTTTAATTACTTATCCGTTTTAAAATCTAATTATATAAAAATGATCAGGGCGTTGAGTAGGTCATTTCTACCCGAACAAAACATATTTCTGCGATACTTTTTTCCGAACTAGGTAAGTTACTAATTCCCCTTTAAATATTAAAATGGTCATATATGTTATACTTGATACTTGTACTTGTTAATTTTGTGATTTGAATGATATTTGTGATACTTGTAATTTTCGGACAAAGGGAGTATTCACCTTTTGTGTAGGAATGATGAGTTAAATTGAAAGTAATGTTTTGGGATGGTTGTTGCACTTCTGGTAATAGTATAAGTGTTAGTAAGTTATACTCCTACGCTTGGGACGGATGAATTTGGCTTGCAGGAGAAATTTGAGAATTCTGAGTCTTGCTTGTGGGCGACCGCCCATAACTACTGAAATGTTTGGTCTGTGATAGAGTGCTTTGGGCGACCGCCCAGTCTGGTTTGAGCGACCGCCCATAAATGCTGAAAAGTTGAGTTGTTCCATTTCAAGTGATTTAAAGTTCAATCTTGGTCTAGGTCTTAGGTGATATCCTAGAGTACCTAGAGGGTTATTGTGGAACACCCTAGTGTTTGAAATTGGTTCCTTTGTGAACATAAGAGTTGTGAAATTTGACTAAATGTTAATTGGTTTAGGTTGAACATCTTTTGGTGTGGTTTGGATTGGTTCATCTTTGTGATGTGTTTGGCTTGATTCCCTACTTTGGAATCATTGCCCCGGTTGTTGTTTAAGCAAGTATTCATTACTATGCTCGTGTTTAAAGTCCATCTGGTACTTGTTGTGGTGTCGGGCAGTGGTAGAGATTATAATGGCACACGAGCCAAGTTCGTTGTAAGGCTTCTACCATTTGGTTTCCATTTTTAACCCCCTTCCTTGGGCCACAGATTGGGTCTGGGCTAGATCTCCTTTGTGTGAGTTTAGTCACGGTTTGGGTTATGACTATGTGTCATTTTCCCCCTCTTGTTGTTGTTGTTGTTGTTGTTGTTGTTTGGTTCATGAACCGGTTTCAGCCCTTTGGTGCTGCTCAGTTGATACCTCTCAGATGGTTATATGTTTGATTCGAGAACCTTGGCTCAGTATCCACTTATGAGTGTGTTAGGATTCATTGTTAGTACACCCACCTTAATTTGATTAATCCATGCCACGTGTCTTTTTATGGACATTAGGACCGCATGTAATGAAGTTCTACTTCATTTTTTAGATAAGTCCATTTCTAGATTTTTAGTTATCTAGGCTGAGTATAGTTCGGTTGTATCATTAGCGGTTTAGTGCTTCAAGCCGTCATCTTTAGACCGCCAGCATGGAGCCCTTCAGATTTCATCAAACTACAGTTTGCATGTTTGATGAAACCGCCCATCAAGATCATTCTTCAAACCGCCCCTATGCTTGGTGAAACCGCAAAGCAGTTATTGAAGAATTATAGAGAAGTCATTTATTCCTTAGACAAACATTCCCTTTTTGACCGTAAAAGGATGTTGTTATGTCATGTCAAAATAACTCTAAGTTAACTTGGAGTTTCTGCAAGGAATGTCGGTTTGTCTATCAGTTTGAATTGTTTACCGTTAGTCCTTTCTGCAACAAAGGACAATTGTCAGGTAGTGGTGCAACAACTACCTAGGACTACAAGACAAAACCAAGGACGAAAATGACAGCTCAACCAATGGGAATTCGACAGCACTGTACCCTTCAGATTCGATTCAAATCTTTACCCAACGGTCACAAGGGTGCTCTGCCTATAAATAGCCTTAATTATTCAACAATGAAGGTTGCTGAGCTTCAAGAGATTCATTCCCAAGTATTCAAGTTTGCTTTGAAGAGTTAAACCCAGATATTCAAATCTTCAAACCATCTCCATTGCAAACCCAGTTCTTCATCAAAGCTTCAAGCCTAACAACCATTCATATTTAGCCTTTACACCGAAAGAATTCCATTTGCTCAACCATCATTTAGATACTTAGAGCATTTGATTTCTTTTCACACACACACCCGATTTATATGATCACATAGATTATATACTTCGAAAACACCGGTTGTTATTATAGCTTAGGTTAGACTTATTGTTTAGAGTTTAGATTCATCTTGTAAAACCTCCTCTAAATTAATACAAGTCTTATAGCTATTAGAAAATCCTAGACTAACCATCTAGGTAGAGGACGTAGTTCATTTAAGAAGGAACCTCTTCAATTTGTGTGTTGGGTCTTTATTTTCTGTCTTGATATTTATCTTTCTTGTTTGTGGTCTTGAACTTGTTTCCATATACGAAATGACTTGAAAGATGAATTGTGTTTTCCTTTAAACTTTAAGTTTAACTATTCTGTTGCATCATAGTGTTCTCTCAACCCGAGTCAAACCTCCCAATTCTTTAACTAACATATTTGGCCAAAACCGCAAACTCCGCTGTGCATTTTATCAGTTCGGTTCTTGTGCTTTGAACCGCAGTTGGCCAAACTGATAAGTACTCGGTTGATTTTAAGGGTATTTTCGAAAAAGTTTCAGACCGCTATTCACCCCCCCTCTAGCGGTTCTATACCCTTGTTGCCCTCTGGGACCAACAAGTGGTATCAGAGCATATCCACCAAACTTGTTTTTACAAGCTTAACCGCTTGGGTGCTGATCCAATGGCAAACACAAACACCCATATGATGCAAACATCCAATTCGAATCACTTACCGATTCTGGATGAAGATAGTTTTATCTTTTGGAAAGATAGGATGATGAAACACATGATTTCATGTGATCGTAGACTGTGGACCGCGGTTACTGATGGACCATATGTTCCTATGAAAGCTAATCCTCGTGCAGGAACCGCAGGAGAAGAAGCTGAAGTTAAGAAATTAGAAAGTGAATGGACTGATGCAGACCGCATCAATGTGGATTTTGATGGAAGAGCTATGTCCATGCTAGTTTCAGCTATTGACCTGAGGACTCATTCTAAGGTGCTTCACTGCAAAACCGCAAAGGCTACCTGGGATGCTATAGTTGACTTTCTGGAAGGAGATTCAGATACCAAGAAGAACCGCCTCTATCAACAGAGAAGACTATTTGACTATTTTGTTAAAGATCCTAAGGAATCTCTTAGACAATGCTATGAGAGGTTTATTGATATTGTTAATGTTTGTTTTTCTCTTGGACATGTCTATTCTAATACAGATTTGAACATGAGATTCATGCAAGCACTTGGTAGCAAATGGCTGATCAAAACTACTAACATTGAAGACAACAAGGACTTGGAAGCTCTTGATCTTCGACACTTGTATGCCATGCTGAAGGTTTTTGAATTTAAGCTTGAAGAGGTCCATGAAACCGAAAGCAGATTTAAGACCCTCTCTCTAGCTGCATTCAACAATACCTCATCTCCTGTCTACAATCCAGACCATCATCAAACCGCTCCTCACCTCCACTTGCAAACCGCTCCTCCTGACCAAAATGTTCCTAGATATAGTCCTCAAACCGCACCTTCTGAATATTACCAACAGTCTCACCAATCCTATCCTCAATCACATCAACCATATCCTCAATCTTATCAATCGTATCAGCAGTCTCATCAATCCTACACTCCTCCTCAAAGTTCGTATGCTCAGAGTGTAGGATCACAATCCTCAAGTTCTACTCAAGTTGATTTTGATGAAATGGATAATGAAGAATTTGCTTTGTATGTGAAGAAATACACCAAGTTCAGGAAAAACAATAGATCTCAATTTCCATCCAAAGGCCCAGCAAAGTTTGTCCCTCCAACCAGATTCAACAAAACAGCAGATCCCAAGACTAGGGATGACTTGGTTTGTTATAACTGCAGACAACCAGGTCACTTTGCTTCAAGTTGTCCCAAACCGAGGTATGAAGCCGCGCCAGCAAAGAAACCATTCAACAAGAAATTCGTGAAAAGAAGAGGAATGGTAGCTGACCAAGGAGATCAACCGCTGACATGGATGGGTTCAGACTCAGATGAAAGTGATGATGAAGAAACTGCTAATCTCTGTCTCATGGGATTTGAAGAAAGAATTGAAATTGACGAAAGCCTTCCACTGCCAAAACAACAAATGAAGTTAGTTTCACCTAAGACTCCTGAGGCTAGATCAAGCAGAGCTCCTACAACACCAAACTACTCTCCCGAGGTTCAAGCAGACCAAAGTCATGATGATCAGGTACTAGAACGTGCAAATATTATATGTCAACACACACTGTACTTAAAAAGGCATATAAACTAATGGCTGCGGAACTTGAAGAATCCCAACGTGTATGTAAATCCCACAAGGAGGAAATTGAAAATCTCAAGCTCCAAATTGCTGGGATATCTACTATTGTGGATGAAAACCGCTATCTGAAGGACAGAACCGAGGTACTTCTCACCCAAATCCATGATCTTACCGTACAAAGGGATGACCTCCAAAAAGTGACCGATGTATGGACTAAGTCTGGTGTCACCGTGGAACAAATCCTAAATTCACAAATTCCTACTTCGGATAAAAGTGGATTGGGGTTTAAAACCGATGATGGGTGTAAGTGTCCTTGTCTCTGTGCCGAAGGTGGTGTGAAACCTACTGAACAAACCAAAGAAATTCCTAAGGTTAATCATGCTGGTAAAAAGGGCTCAAAACAAGAAATTAAAAGACAAAATTATTTCTTTGAGTACCCTAAAAATCAGACTGGGAGAGATTCAAAGTGGAAAGAGAAATCCATAGCGGCTGAGGCAACCAAGGAAGTATTGAGTGATGAAACCGCTCCTAGTCGGTTTAAGGAAATTGCTATCATTTTCCCTAAAGCCGCACCTAAGAGGAAGGTTGAGCTCAAGAAGGTAATCTTTGTTAAAGCCAAAACCGCTGACCCAGTAAAACATGAGAAACCGAAGGTCAGTAAAGGGTTCGTAAAACCGCAACCAAAACCTGGATTTATTCATTGTGCTATTTGTGCTGATTTTGGTCATAGTGCTGGTCATTGTCTTTTAAGATTCACACCCAATGCCAAGGGACGTAAAAATCCTAAGGTCAAACAAGTGTGGGTCCCAAAAAGCTGCTAACCTAGGACCCAAGGAATAAGGGGGACCAAAACCTTTCATGTTTATTTTTCAGATTTCATGTTTTATGGATGGAACCGCTAAGAAGAAGAAGGATCTCTGGTATTTGGATAGTGGATGCTCACGACACATGACTGGAGATTCCGAACTACTCTGCAGTTTCATCCAAATGAAAGGTCCCCCAGTAGTGTTTGGTAACAACAAAAAGGGAGAAACAGTAGGATATGGAGCAATCAAACGAGGAAAGGTGACTATTGAAAATGTGTCACTAGTAGAAGGACTCAAGCACAACCTTCTCTTCATATCTCAGTTTTGTGACAAAGGAATGAACTGCATCTTCACATCAACTAGCTGTTATATCAAAGATGCTTCCTCTGAAGTCACTCTACTGACTGGCAATAGAACAGGTGATGTTTATATGATAGATTTAAGCAATATTGTTTCTATTGCTGACCTCTGTTTTGTAGCCAAAAATATAAGTGAAAGCAGCTGGTTATGGCATAAGCGGCTCAGCCACTTGAACTTCAAGTATCTAGCAAAACTGCACAGGGATGGTCTAGTAAAAGGACTACCCAAAGTGGCTGACCATCATGATGAAAAGTGTAAAGCATGCCAGCTTGGAAAGCAGCCCAAACAGTCATTTCCTAGTAAAACCGAGCCTTCAACGAACCGCTATTTGCAACTGCTGCACATGGATTTATTTGGACCTGTCCCAACCGCCAGTATCGGAGGAAACCGCTATACACTTGTGGTGGTTGATGATTATTCAAGATATACATGGGTGGAAATGATGGCCTCTAAAGATGATACTTATGGCATCGTAACCGCTCTCTTTAGACAGCTCCAAACTCAGAAATTGGATGACATTGTTGCTGTGCGTTCAGATAATGGAACCGAATTTACAAACAATGGTGTTGCCCAATATTGTGATGATTATGGAATTGATCATAACTTCTCTGCCGCTGGGGTTCCACAACAGAATGGAGTTGTAGAAAGAAAGAACAGGACTTTGATTGAAGCCGGGAAGACAATGATTGCAGAAGCAAAGCTTCCCAAATACTTCTAGGCCGAAGCCGTCAATACCGCATGTTTCACCCAGAACCGCTCCCTAATCATCAAAGTTCACAACAAGACTCCTTATGAATTGTGGCGAGGCAGATCTCCCAACATTGCCTTCTTCAAAATATTTGGATGCAAGTGCTACATCTTGTACAATGGCAAAGAGCATCGAGGTAAATTTGATGCTAAGGCCGATGAAGGTATTTTTGTTGGTTATTCAAAACACTCCAAAGCTTTTCGTTGTTTCAATAAGACATCTTTAAAAATTGTAGAATCAGTCCATGTTACATTTGATGAACATAATCTTCTTGAGCCACATATGGCTCCAAATGTTGCTGATGATTTTAGTGGTTTTGAGACAGGTACATCTTACCATAATCATGCAACCGCAAATGACCAACCTACTCAAACCGCTCCATCAGGTTCTTCAGCCGCTCCAAATCAAACCGAAGGTTTTGCTGTAGAACCGCATTCTTCTGATCCCATTCAAACCGTTGATCCAGCTCCAAACATCACCTTCAATGAAGATTTCAATGAATATCAAGAAGAGCCTCCTCTGGAAAATCTTCAAGAAATAGTGGTTCATGAAGACCTCCCTCCAGAAATCAATGAACATAGAGACCATCCAACAACTAATGTTATAGGTCCTATCAGTTCTGGTGTTCAGACAAGAGGAAGCTTAACTCATAGGGATAACCACAGTTTGTTCTCAACCGCACTGTTATCTCAGATGGAACCGAAGAAGGTAGATGAAGCTCTAAGTGATCCAAGTTGGGTAGCTGCAATGCAAGAAGAGCTCAATCAGTTTGAAAGATGCAGAGTTTGGACTCTAGTTCCAAGGCCCATAGATCACACTGTAATTGGAACAAAATGGGTATACAGAAATAAGATGGATGAAAATGGTACTATTACAAGAAACAAAGCAAGGTTGGTTGCTCAGGGTTATAGGCAAGAAGAAGGGATTGATTATGATGAAACCTTTGCCCCTGTAGCCAGACTTGAAGCCATTAGATTGTTCCTGGCTTATGCCTCCTTCAAGAAATTCAAGTTATATCAAATGGATGTGAAGAGTGCATTTCTGAATGGTGAACTACAAGAAGAAGTTTATGTAGCTCAACCGCCAGGATTTGAAGACAACAAATATCCCAATCATGTCTTCAAGCTCAAGAAGGCCTTGTATGGACTCAAACAAGCTCCAAGAGCATGGTATGACACTCTATCTAAATTTCTTATTGATCAAGGCTTCTCTAGAGGTAAAATTGATACAACCCTATTTATTGCTAAACACAAAGGTCATTCATTATTAGTTCAAATATATGTTGATGATATTATTTTCGGTTCTACTAATGAGACTATGTGTGTTAAGTTTGAGAAGCTTATGAAAGGTAAATTTGAGATGAGTATGATGGGAGAATTGACATTCTTTCTTGGACTCCAAATCAAGCAATGTCATGATGGAATCTTTATCAACCAAGCCAAATATACCAAAGATTTGATCAAGAAATTTGGGCTTGAAACCGCTAAGCCAGTTGATACCCCAATGCAAAAGGCCTGTAGTTTGGATCAAGATGAACGAGGTAAGAAAGTTGATCAGACTCTCTACCGAGGTATGATTGGTTCTTTACTTTACTTAACTGCTAGTAGGCCGGATATCATGTTCAGTGTTTGTGTTTGTGCTAGATTTCAAGCTGACCCTAGAGAATCTCATCTTATTGCTGTTAAAAGAATTATTAGATATTTATGTGGATCTGTTAACCTTGGACTTTGGTACTCCAAAGAATCTTCATTTGATCTATTAGGTTATTCAGATGCTGACTTTGCAGCATGTAAGATAAGCAGAAAGAGCACAAGTGGTACTTGTCAGTTCCTTGGAACCCGTCTTGTATCATGGTCCAGCAAGAAACAAGCATTGGTTTCAGTCTCAACCGCTGAAGCTGAATATATTGCGGCTGGAAGTTGTTGCTCTCAAATTCTCTGGATGAAACAGCAGTTGGAAGACTATGAAGTATTTGAGAAGAACTGTCCTATCTATTGTGATAGTACTGCAGCAATATCAATCTCCAACAATCCAGTACAACACTCAAAAACCAAGCACATTGACATAAGATATCATTTCCTTAAAGATCATGTTGAAAAGAAGAACATTTTTCTAGCAAAGGTGGGAACCGACGATCAAATTGCAGATATTCTCACCAAACCGCTTGAAAGTTCTAGGTTCTTTCATTTACGAGGAGAAATGGGTATGCTGGAACTTACTTAATATAATTCATGTCTATTTATTCTTGTTCTAATAATTTTGTTAAGTATTTTGGCTCTATTAAGATAATGCAAATAGCTTGCGGTTCAAGAGACAAAACCGCAACAAAATGGTTCGGCTAAAGATTCCACTCAAACCGAAGAGTCAAGTAGAACAACTTCAGTTTTATCCAAACCGAATTGTCAAAGCAAGGTTTCGGTTTCTCTACTGAAACCGAAGATAGATATGAAAGATATCGGTTTCACCAAAACCGATAATGAGGAAAAGGTAAGTCGGTTTACGAAAAACCACTCAGGTATAAAATTGCATTTTAGTCCCTACTTTATGTCACTTCATTCTTTAAGGACCTTTTTGCAATTATCTCTGCCGCATTGAATGCGAATCGACAGGTACACTGACGGTTGAGTTTCCCTCAGCCGTCATGCCCGCTCCACTACCCGAGGTGGTTAATTGAGTATAAAAGACAAACCATTTTTCAATTTATCTTTTTACCTTCTTACTCTTTTTAGAAAAAAAACCTTCTCTCTCCTCTGTACGCACTCATCTCTCTCTCTCTGTTCTCACTCAAAATTCTCTTACTTAAACAAATTTTTTTAATGGCACCAAAGAAATCAATTGATCTTGCTTCTTCTTCTACATCGTCCAAACCATCGAAGCCTGATATGGTATGAAATTCTGAACCCTAACTCAGTATATCTCATTTATCCGCCATTGTTGAAGCTTAAAAGCTTGTTCATCTTCCTTTGATCATTTTATGCTTTTTCTTCAATTTCTTGTTTGGTTTGTGTTCGCATTTACTTATATACACTGTTTGATTACTTTGTTTTAAGATTTGTGTTCAATTTTGAGCAAAATCAATTTTGGGGTTATTTGGTGTTCTTGCGAAATTTTGCAGATTCTGGGTTCTTGTGTTGTTATTTGTCTTAGTTTATTTAGAACTTTGTTAGAATCTGCCCTTTGTGATCATTTTGGTATAATTTTTCCATATTTTGGTTAAGGTTTTGTTTTGCATTTTCATACTCTGTTCTTCGTGTTCTTCATGCATTCAAACTCTTTTCAAAATTTTCCCTCTTTGATTCGTTTTGCCTTCACTGTTCATTCATTCTTTGTTTTTACATTTTTACCCTTACTCTCCTTAAACCGCATGTTTTCATTGTTAGGTTTCCTTGTTATAGTTTATAGGACTTAATCAAACCGCGGTTTGCTTAAGGATTCAAACTATCATTCTTTAAGCTATTTCTAACTAAGAAAATCTTTCAGGATCCCTCAAACTTTGTTCCCGGTTCTAGGATTCTTGAGAATGAACTTAAACAAGATGCAGTTGGACGGAAGCTCCTCAAACTGCTGAATGATGCAAAACTGCTACCTTTGTTTCTTATGGATGAACCGCAGTTCGTTACAATTATCTGCGCCGAATTCTTTGAGAATGGGATTTCCACGAAGGCTGCCTTACTAGATGTAAGAGGAGAACCGATAAGAGATCTGGAATCCGGAGAAATAAAGTTTGAAGATGCTATCAAGTCCACCGTCTGTGGCAAAGAAGTGATCCTAACCGCTTCCAAGATTGCAGTTCTAGCTGGTCTTGAGAACTCTGGAGTCATGGGGATAAAACCGGAACTTCTAAGCAATACTACAATGGAGTTGATTGGAGTAAATTCTTTCTCCACCAAGAATTCCTCCAAAAAGGACTTTGGAGAGGTGATGGCTCACCTATGTGAATTGGTGGATTCTGGAGTTATGTGCAAGAATGGAAACCACAACAATTTTACAAGTGAACAGTATGCTTACTGTGTGGCCATTCTTAAAGGGAAGATACTGCACTGGCCCAAGGTTGTGATGAAGGAGATCATAAATGCTCTAAACCGCCTCCATGCTGCTAAAGCCGCTGGAAAATCCAAGGTCAGAACTCATTGCAGGTTGCTGACAAAGTTCTTGCATCAAGATACTGCCATTTTCAAGTTCTCGGCTGAAAACAAGGACTATTGGTTGGATCCAAGTGAAAAATCTATCTTTGGATTGTCAAAACTTGATACCTTCAGAACAACTTTTGGATGGCGGTATGCTCAAACAGTTTGGAATGAGGACCCTCTTCCTGAAGCCGAACGTGGCCCATTTCCTTAGGCTCGGCTCAACAAATCTGGGAAACCGTATGCTGGTGCCATTGCTGATCAGGCCCATGCTACGATGCTAAGAAATGAAGGTCAAAATGCCACTCTAAACCGACTGGGGTTAAGTCAGTTAGTTCAAACCGCGGTACAGGCTGAGGGGGAGCCTGCGGTTGAGGGGGAGCCTGCAGTTCGGTCTATACCTGCGGCTCGTCCCAAGGAAACCGCTGCTCCAAGGAAGAGAAAGGGAACTGCTCAAATCCCTTCAGTTATTACAAAAGCAAACCTATCCAAACCGCCTCCTAAACCCTTATCCAAACCGACATCAAAACCTTCATCTTCTTCAACCTCTCTTCCCCCCATCAGACTATCTCCTACTCTTTCAAAACCTATCACTTTTAAACCCTCTATTCCCAAACCTCAAGTTAAACCTCTCTCTCCAGTACATCAAAATGTGGAGAAATCCTTTAATTTTGCTATGGATGCCTCCTCTCTTAAAGCCGCCAAGGCTAAATCCATTCCAGAACTTATCCCTTCACCTCATCTTTTCCTTCCTATCCCTTCTCCTCCTAAACCTGCCACCTCCAAACCGCCCTCTGTTCAATTCTCTGAAGAACAGTTGGCTGAAATTTTCAAAGCCTTCCCAAACCTTAAACCTTCCTCTCAAACCGATCCTGAGCAGACCGAAGTATCTGAGGATGCGGTTCTAGTTGAACAAACCGCTGTATCTACCATTGTGGTTCAGCCTGAGCAAACCGATGAGTTTGAGGCTGTAGCATTGCCTGAGCAGACTGATATGTCTGATGTCACGACCCGAAATATAGGCTCTATTTTATTAGTAATTAAATGCTTTTATTTAATTATTTGCTTATTTATTTATTTAAATTATTATTTATTTAAATATTTTGTGTGCATTTTATGTGTTTCATAATATTTGTGCCTAGCATTTTAATTGGGTCATTTGTGCTAGTGTAGAATTGTTGGGTCTTAATTGTTAGTAGGGAGTGCAGTGTTTGTGTGTAGTGTAGTGGAGGGTCCTAAGTGTAACTCTTTTGAATTATTTCCCTACTCCTCCCTCTCTTCTCCCTCTTGCACTCCATCTCCCTCACCCTACTCCCTCCCACTCCCAGCATTTCTCTCTCTCTCTCTCCATTTGTGAAAGGTAAACATTTCTTGTTCTTCTCTCTTCATTTTCTCCATCTTCCCATCATCTTCTCTCATTTCTTAAAACGTAAACCTTGTTTAGATCGTCGATAGGATCGCGTAGAGTCAAAAAGATTTGAAATCCATCAACTTTGAGAATTTGCAAGTAAGTTACTTTTCCCCCATTTTAATGCTAAAATGTTCATATCATGTTTAGATATTGTTTGATGTGTTACATTTGAAGTTTGGATGAGTTTTGAATTTGTTTGGATTTTATTTGGGTTTTTGATCAAAAATGGTGAAATCTTGAATGTTGGGTTTGATTCTTGATTTTGGTTGTTAAATGTTGTTTTAGGAGTCTTTTTAGACTTATAAGTTGTTTTGGTACATTAGTATACTAGTTGGAATGTTGGATTTTGGGTTGAATGTGTTTTGGGTTTGAAAATGGAAGAACCCATGTTGTTCTTCCCGATTTCTGGAAATCCAGAGCATTGTGCGACCGCACAAAACTTCCTGGGCGGCCGCGCATCTTTCTGAAAGCTTTTGTTCTTGTTTTGAGACTTTTTGGGCGACCGCACAACCCACTTTGGGCGGCCGCACAGAACCCCTGAAAAATTACATTTGTTATTTGGTGTGGTTGAAGATCGTGTTTTGGTCTAGGTCTTTGGTGTCTTTCTAGTTGACCCTAGTGAACCTTGTTGTACCCTTTAGTGATAGAATTGGGTCCTTTGTGACCAAGTTTGTGTTTGGAATTCATTAATGGTGAATTGGGATTTGAAGCACCTTTATTGTGCATTGTTTGTTCATTTCATCTTCTTGGTGATTAATTGGCATGATTCCCTACTTTGGAATCCCTTGTTGTTTATAGTGCTAGTATTTTATTACTTAGCCTTTACGTGAAAGTCCAGCTGGTATTTTGTGTGTGTTTGGGCGATGCGAAACATTATGATGGCATGGCCAAGTCCATTGTGATGTTGACCATTGTTTTGCCCCATTATTACCCTCCTCCAGATTGGCCTTAGATGTGAGAAGAGCTAGCTCCTTTGTGTGCATTTTAGCTTCTTGGAGCATGACTTTGTGGCATGTCTCCCGTCCCTTGTGACACTTCATTGGTTATTGGTTCCGGTACCGGGGTTTTCTCTTCGGCTCTTATGCTATTATGAAGATGTTGATTGGTTGATTATTGAAGCTGCGCAGCGATCCTTTATTTGGATGTTCCGGTTTGGAAAACCTTGGCTATATCCTTTGTTATGTGTTTATTTCCGCTGCTATCCGTTATGTGATAAATGCTATGTGCTATGTGATATTTATCATTGCTTATTGCTTCTTGCATCATAGCATGTCATGTAGTTGCATTAGTAACTTATTGAGATTTATCTCACCCCCTTTCTTTTATCTTTGTTTTTCCTTAACCCCCCCCCCCCAGGTGCTAAGGATTAGTCTCGCTGATCACGAGAAAGAGGACGTCGAGCGTGGATCCGTTCTTTTGGGGAAAGTTGTATAGGTTGGTTTACATTATATCAATGTGTAACCTTTTGGGGATATTTGTACCAAACATTGACGTCATTAGGTTTTTGTACATTTGTATTTTGTTGGGCATAAACTTGTGGAAGTTTATGATAGTTGTAACTAGTTTTTATCAAACTTGGTTTTGTAAAACTTTGGATCATTACCCCTTTTGGTATCAAATGGAATTTTTAACCTTGGTATTTCATGGTTTTGGTTTTAGAGTCGACGTCCAGCTCGCGGTCTCGGGGCCCGTGGGGTCCGGGGTCGCGACAGTTGGTATCAGAGCTATGGCATTAGCTCTATGTATAAGTCTAGGTGGATTAGTATGACCTAGGTGGGTAGTAGTGTGCGGAGTGATTAACGGTTGATGTTTTATGCAGGTAATTGTTCTCAATGTCGGGAAGATGAAACAGAGGAGGTGCTAGTGGGGCACAGAATCAGAATGATACAAGGGAAGAAGCCCGTGCCATGTTTCAAGGCATGTTTGAGGCGGCCATGAAGGCCATACATGATCAAGGTCCGAGGGTAGAGCAAGCACCACCCCGCTATGGTTTGGAGCAATTCTTGAAGTTGAAACCGGTTGAATTCAATGGGGAACCCGATGTTCGGAAAAGCTGAGTTGTGGATTGAGTCTATGGAGAAGATTTACGATGTGTTTGGGTGCACAGATGAGGACAAGGTCCGATTTGCGGCTTACAAGCTTGTGGGAGCCGCCGAGCATTGGTGGAAGGGTGTTAAGGCTACTTGGGATGATACTCACACGGTGTATGCGTGGGAGTTGTTCGTGTGCAAATTCAAGGAGCATTTCATTCCGGTTGTTGATCAAAACCGAAAGGAGATCGAGCTACTCAACCTAGAGCAAGGTGTGTTGTCTATAGCACAATACTCGGCTAAGTTCATAGAATTAGCCCGATATTGTGACTATTTGGTGAGGACCGAGGAGCAAAAGGCTATGAGATTTATTCGGGGATTGAAGACCTCCATCCGTACTCAACTAATTGCTCAACGGATTGTGACTTTCCAAGATGCGGTGGACCGAGCCTATCTCATAGAGCAAGACATTGGGGAACATAAGAGGAAGACCGAGGTGGCCAACCCGAGTAAGCAAGGAGCGCAGAGCAAGTCGCAGCCAAGGATTGATAACCGAGGTAACTTTGGGGGACAATCTCAGTTCCGAGGGCAACCGATTCCAAGGAACCCGGGTACCACTTCCGGGAACCAAGGGAGCCAAATTAGGAGGCTTTGTTCGTATTGTCAAAAGGGAGGTCATTCTGAAGACCGTTGTTGGAAGAAGCAAGGGAGGTGCACCAATTGTGGTCAAATGGGTCACTTTGTAAAAGATTGCCCAAGAGGTAGAGGACAAGCATCCGGGTCAGGAGTTGGTAATAATCAAGGTCAGAAAAGGGATGTTACCGGGAAGCCCAAGGTTCAAGGGAAGGTTTATGCTATGAATCAACAACAAGCTACCGATGATCCATCCGTTATTGGAGGTATTGTTTCTGTGTCTAATGTGAGCGCACGAGCGTTAGTAGATCCAGGATCATCTCATTCATACATTTCTGTGCAATTTGCTTCTATGTTAAATGCTGCATTCGAGTCTTTACCGTACGTGCTAGAGGTGTCGACCCCTATAGGAGAATGCTTGATTTCTGATCGAGTCTTTCATGCTTGTGATGTGGTTATTTGTGGTCGTGTCCTTTGTGCGGATTTGGTGGTTCTTCCTATCCAAGACTTTGATGTCATTTTGGGTATGGATTGGTTGAGCAAGTTTCATGCTTCCGTTGATTTCCGTAAGAAAATTGTTACTTTTTCGATTCCCGATGTGCCTAAATTTGTTTTTGAGGCTAGTCCTCTGAGTAGAAAGGTTCGCTTAATTTCTTTTATAAAAGCGAGAAGATTATTGCATAGTGGTTGTGAGGGGTATTTGGCTAGATACTAGGAAAGAATCCCCTAGTTTTGATAGTGTTCGGGTAGTTCGGGAATTTCCCGATGTTTTCTCTACCGAGTATGATATGCCTCCCGATCGTGAGATTGAGTTTTGTATAGATCTTTTGCCGGGTACGGCTCCGATTTCGAAAGCGCCTTATAGGTTAGCTCCCGCAGAATTGAAGGAACTGAAGGTTCAGTTGCAAGAGTTGCTTGATCGAGGGTTTATCCGCCCTAGTGTTTCCCCGTGGGGAGCACCGGTTTTGTTCGTGCGGAAGAAAGATGGTTCGTTGAGGCTGTGTATAGATTACCGGAAGTTGAATCAGGTTACGGTGAAGAATAAGTATCCTCTACCGCATATTGATGATTTGTTTGATCAGCTCCAAGGGTCCGTTGTGTTTTCTAAGCTTGATTTGAGGAGTGGGTACCATCAGTTGAAGGTTCGATCGGAGGATATTCCGAAGACTGCTTTTCGCACTCGGTATGGTCATTATGAGTTCTTGGTTATGCCGTTTGGGTTGACGAACGCGCCGGCCGTGTTTATGGATTTGATGAACCGGATTTTCCATCCCTATCTTGATTCGTTCGTGGTAGTCTTTATCGACGACATTCTTGTTTATTCGAAATCTCGAGAGGAGCACGAGCAGCACTTGAGGACAGTTTTATCCGTTCTTACGAGGGAGAAATTATTTGCGAAATTTAGTAAATGCGAATTTTGGCTCGAGAAGGTGTCATTTCTGGGGCATGTTATTTCGAAAGATGGGATTTTTGTGGATCCTTCGAAGATAGAGGCAATAGTGGATTGGAAGAGACCCGAGTCAGTGACCGAGATTCGTAGTTTTCTGGGTTTAGCCGGGTATTACCGAAGATTTATTGAGGGGTTTTCAAGGATTGCTACTCCGATGACTCAGTTGACCCGGAAGAATGTTCCGTTTGTGTGGACCGAGAAATGTGACAAGAGTTTCGAGGAATTGAAGAAGAGGTTGACTACCGCACCAATCTTGAGTTTGCCTAATGGGAGCGATGGCCTAGTGATTTATAGTGATGCTTCGAAGGAGGGTTTGGGTTGTGTGTTGATGCAGAATGGGAAAGTAATTGCGTATGCTTCGAGGAAGTTGACCCCGAGTGAACAGAATTACCCGACTCATGATATGGAGTTAGCGGCTATTGTCTTTGCGTTGCACAAGTGGAAGCACTACCTTTATGGGGCGAAGTTTGAGATTTTTACGGATCACAAGAGTTTGAAGTACCTTTTCTCCCAGAAAGAGTTGAATAATAGACAGCGTCGATGGATGGAATTGTTGAAGGATTATGATTGCACGATTTCTTATCATCCGGGGAAGGCGAATGTGGTGGCCGATGCGATTAGTAGAAAGTCTTATGTGGCTTCGATGATGGTTCGAGAATGGAAAATGCTTGAGGATGTTCGAGATTGGTCTCCTCGTGAATCGAGACATGGGGCTACTTTTGCGAATATTAGGGTGTCTCCGACCCTAATTCAGAGAATAAAGGAAGCTCAGAAGGAGGATCCCGAGTTGGTGAAAATAATGGGTAAATTGAAGGAAAAGAATTTCGAGGATTTTTCTATTAGCCCGGTGGGAGTGTTGACCTTCCGTGGAAGATTGTGTGTTCCGGATGTCGATGGAATTAAGCAGAGAGTTCTTGTTGAGGGTCACAAATCGAGATATACTATTCATCCGGGTAGTACGAAGATGTATCAGGATTTGAAGCAACAATTTTGGTGGATTAATATGAAAAGGGAAATAGCTGAGTATGTATCGAGGTGTTTAACTTGTCAGCAGGTCAAAGCCGAGCATCAGAGACCCGCGGGACTACTTCAGCCGTTAGAGATTCCCGAGTGGAAATGGGAGCATGTGACTATGGATTTCGTTACGGGATTTCCTCGTACTCGTAAAAAGTATGACAGTGTTTGGGTAATAGTGGATAGATTGACCAAGAGTGCCCATTTCTTGCCTATTGACATCAGGTATTCGATGGAGAAGCTTGCGACCCTTTATATCGATGAGATTGTTAGATTGCATGGGGTTCCGGTTAGCATTGTGTCAGATCGAGACCCGAGGTTTACTTCTAGATTCTGGAAGGCGTTTCAGGAAGCTTTGGGTACAGATTTGCGATTCAGTACAGCTTTTCATCCTCAGACCGACGGTCAATCCGAGAGGACTATTCAGATTTTGGAGGATATGTTGCGAGCTTGTGCGATAGACTTTTCTGATTCTTGGGATTCGCACCTACCGTTAGTGGAATTCTCGTACAACAACAGTTATCAGGCTAGTATCGAGATGGCACCGTTTGAGGCCTTGTATGGAAAGAAATGTAGATCGCCTATTTGTTGGGATGAGGTTGGTGAAGCGAAAGTTTTGGGTATTGATTTGCTTCGGGATTCAGTTGAGAAAGTTAAAGTTATCCGGGATAGATTGAAGACAGCCCAGAGTCGACATAAGAGCTATGCAGATAACCGAAGGCGAGACCTTAGTTTTCAGACCGGTGATTTGGTATTCTTGAAGGTATCTCCGAAGGTGGGTATTCGTAGGTTTGGGAAGAAAGGCAAATTGGCTCCGAGGTTTATTGGCCCGTTTGAGATTTTGGGAAAGGTTGGACTTCTTGCGTATCGTCTTGCGTTACCGCCGTCTTTGGACCGGTTGCACAACGTCTTCCACGTTTCTATGCTTCGGAAGTATGTTCATGATCCGTCTCACGTGTTACCGAGGATACCGGAGGATATTGAGCCCGATATGACTTATGAGGAACGACCGGTTCGGATCTTAGATTCCAAAGTCCAAGAGTTGAGGAGCAAAAGCATTGCGTTGGTTCGAGTTCTTTGGAGGAATCATAACATCGAGGAGTCGACGTGGGAGCTTCGTGATGAGATCGAGAGGAAATTTCCGTGGCTTTTTGTTTAAGGTGAGTCTCGTTAAAATTCGGGTCGAATTTTCTTTAAGGGGGAGTGAATGTCACGACCCGAAATATAGGCTCTATTTTATTAGTAATTAAATGCTTTTATTTAATTATTTGCTTATTTATTTATTTAAATTATTATTTATTTAAAAATTTTGTGTGCATTTTATGTGTTTCATAATATTTGTGCCTAGCATTTTAATTGGGTCATTTGTGCTAGTGTAGAATTGTTGGGTCTTAATTGTTAGTAGGGAGTGCAGTGTTTGTGTGTAGTGTAGTGGAGGGGCCTAAGTGTAACTCTTTTGAATTATTTCCCTACTCCTCCCTCTCTTCTCCCTCTTGCACTCCATCTCCCTCACCCTACTCCCTCCCACTCCCAGCATTTCTCTCTCTCTCTCTCCATTTGTGAAAGGTAAACATTTCTTGTTCTTCTCTCTTCATTTTCTCCATCTTCCCATCATCTTCTCTCATTTCTTAAAACGTAAACCTTGTTTAGATCGTCGATAGGATCGCGTAGAGTCAAAAAGATTTGAAATCCATCAACTTTGAGAATTTGCAAGTAAGTTACTTTTCCCCCATTTTAATGCTAAAATGTTCATATCATGTTTAGATATTGTTTGATGTGTTACATTTGAAGTTTGGATGAGTTTTGAATTTGTTTGGATTTTATTTGGGTTTTTGATCAAAAATGGTGAAATCTTGAATGTTGGGTTTGATTCTTGATTTTGGTTGTTAAATGTTGTTTTAGGAGTCTTTTTAGACTTATAAGTTGTTTTGTTACATTAGTATACTAGTTGGAATGTTGGATTTTGGGTTGAATGTGTTTTGGGTTTCAAAATGGAAGAACCCATGTTGTTCTTCCCGATTTCTGGAAATCCAGAGCATTGTGCGACCGCACAATACTTCCTGGGCGGCCGCGCATCTTTCTGAAAGCTTTTGTTCTTGTTTTGAGACTTTTTGGGCGACCGCACAACCCACTTTGGGCGGCCGCACAGAACCCCTGAAAAATTACATTTGTTATTTGGTGTGGTTGAAGATCGTGTTTTGGTCTAGGTCTTTGGTGTCTTTCTAGTTGACCCTAGTGAACCTTGTTGTACCCTTTAGTGATAGAATTGGGTCCTTTGTGACCAAGTTTGTGTTTGGAATTCATTAATGGTGAATTGGGATTTTGAAGCACCTTTATTGTGCATTGTTTGTTCATTTCATCTTCTTGGTGATTAATTGGCATGATTCCCTACTTTGGAATCCCTTGTTGTTTATAGTGCTAGTATTTTATTACTTAGCCTTTACGTGAAAGTCCAGCTGGTATTTTGTGTGTGTTTGGGCGATGCGAAACATTATGATGGCACGGCCAAGTCCATTGTGATGTTGACCATTGTTTTGCCCCATTATTACCCTCCTCCAGATTGGCCTTGGATGTGAGAAGAGCTAGCTCCTTTGTGTGCATTTTAGCTTCTTGGAGCATGACTTTGTGGCATGTCTCCCGTCCCTTGTGACACTTCATTGGTTATTGGTTCCGGTACCGGGGTTTTCTCTTCGGCTCTTATGCTATTATGAAGATGTTGATTGGTTGATTATTGAAGCTGCGCAGCGATCCTTTATTTGGATGTTCCGGTTTGGAAAACCTTGGCTATATCCTTTGTTATGTGTTTATTTCCGCTGCTATCCGTTATGTGATAAATGCTATGTGCTATGTGATATTTATCATTGCTTATTGCTTCTTGCATCATAGCATGTCATGTAGTTGCATTAGTAACTTATTGAGATTTATCTCACCCCCTTTCTTTTATCTTTGTTTTTCCTTAACCCCCCCCCCCAGGTGCTAAGGATTAGTCTCGCTGATCACGAGAAAGAGGACGTCGAGCGTGGATCCGTTCTTTTGGGGAAAGTTGTATAGGTTGGTTTACATTATATCAATGTGTAACCTTTTGGGGATATTTGTACCAAACATTGACGTCATTAGGTTTTTGTACATTTGTATTTTGTTGGGCATAAACTTGTGGAAGTTTATGATAGTTGTAACTAGTTTTTATCAAACTTGGTTTGTAAAACTTTGGATCATTACCCCTTTGGTATCAAATGGAATTTTTAACCTTGGTATTTCATGGTTTTGGTTTTAGAGTCGACGTCCAGCTCGCGGTCTCGGGGCCCGTGGGGTCCGGGGTCGCGACAGTTGGTATCAGAGCTATGGCATTAGCTCTATGTATAAGTCTAGGTGGATTAGTATGACCTAGGTGGGTAGTAGTGTGCGGAGTGATTAACGGTTGATGTTTTATGCAGGTAATTGTTCTCAATGTCGGGAAGATGAAACAGAGGAGGTGCTAGTGGGGCACAGAATCAGAATGATACAAGGGAAGAAGCCCGTGCCATGTTTCAAGGCATGTTTGAGGCGGCCATGAAGGCCATACATGATCAAGGTCCGAGGGTAGAGCAAGCACCACCCCGCTATGGTTTGGAGCAATTCTTGAAGTTGAAACCGGTTGAATTCAATGGGGAACCCGATGTTCGGAAAGCTGAGTTGTGGATTGAGTCTATGGAGAAGATTTACGATGTGTTTGGGTGCACAGATGAGGACAAGGTCCGATTTGCGGCTTACAAGCTTGTGGGAGCCGCCGAGCATTGGTGGAAGGGTGTTAAGGCTACTTGGGATGATACTCACACGGTGTATGCGTGGGAGTTGTTCGTGCGCAAATTCAAGGAGCATTTCATTCCGGTTGTTGATCAAAACCGAAAGGAGATCGAGCTACTCAACCTAGAGCAAGGTGTGTTGTCTATAGCACAATACTCGGCTAAGTTCATAGAATTAGCCCGATATTGTGACTATTTGGTGAGGACCGAGGAGCAAAAGGCTATGAGATTTATTCGGGGATTGAAGACCTCCATCCGTACTCAACTAATTGCTCAACGGATTGTGACTTTCCAAGATGCGGTGGACCGAGCCTATCTCATAGAGCAAGACATTGGGGAACATAAGAGGAAGACCGAGGTGGCCAACCCGAGTAAGCAAGGAGCGCAGAGCAAGTCGCAGCCAAGGATTGATAACCGAGGTAACTTTGGGGGACAATCTCAGTTCCGAGGGCAACCGATTCCAAGGAACCCGGGTACCACTTCCGGGAACCAAGGGAGCCAAATTAGGAGGCTTTGTTCGTATTGTCAAAAGGGAGGTCATTCTGAAGACCGTTGTTGGAAGAAGCAAGGGAGGTGCACCAATTGTGGTCAAATGGGTCACTTTGTAAAAGATTGCCCAAGAGGTAGAGGACAAGCATCCGGGTCAGGAGTTGGTAATAATCAAGGTCAGAAAAGGGATGTTACCGGGAAGCCCAAGGTTCAAGGGAAGGTTTATGCTATGAATCAACAACAAGCTACCGATGATCCATCCGTTATTGGAGGTATTGTTTCTGTGTCTAATGTGAGCGCACGAGCGTTAGTAGATCCAGGATCATCTCATTCATACATTTCTGTGCAATTTGCTTCTATGTTAAATGCTGCATTCGAGTCTTTACCGTACGTGCTAGAGGTGTCGACCCCTATAGGAGAATGCTTGATTTCTGATCGAGTCTTTCATGCTTGTGATGTGGTTATTTGTGGTCGTGTCCTTTGTGCGGATTTGGTGGTTCTTCCTATCCAAGACTTTGATGTCATTTTGGGTATGGATTGGTTGAGCAAGTTTCATGCTTCCGTTGATTTCCGTAAGAAATTGTTACTTTTTCGATTCCCGATGTGCCTAAATTTGTTTTTGAGGCTAGTCCTCTGAGTAGAAAGGTTCGCTTAATTTCTTTTATAAAAGCGAGAAGATTATTGCATAGTGGTTGTGAGGGGTATTTGGCTAGTGTTCTAGATACTAGGAAAGAATCCCCTAGTTTTGATAGTGTTCGGGTAGTTCGGGAATTTCCCGATGTTTTCTCTACCGAGTATGATATGCCTCCCGATCGTGAGATTGAGTTTTGTATAGATCTTTTGCCGGGTACGGCTCCGATTTCGAAAGCGCCTTATAGGTTAGCTCCCGCAGAATTGAAGGAACTGAAGGTTCAGTTGCAAGAGTTGCTTGATCGAGGGTTTATCCGCCCTAGTGTTTCCCCGTGGGGAGCACCGGTTTTGTTCGTGCGGAAGAAAGATGGTTCGTTGAGGCTGTGTATAGATTACCGGAAGTTGAATCAGGTTACGGTGAAGAATAAGTATCCTCTACCGCATATTGATGATTTGTTTGATCAGCTCCAAGGGTCCGTTGTGTTTTCTAAGCTTGATTTGAGGAGTGGGTACCATCAGTTGAAGGTTCGATCGGAGGATATTCCGAAGACTGCTTTTCGCACTCGGTATGGTCATTATGAGTTCTTGGTTATGCCGTTTGGGTTGACGAACGCGCCGGCCGTGTTTATGGATTTGATGAACCGGATTTTCCATCCCTATCTTGATTCGTTCGTGGTAGTCTTTATCGACGACATTCTTGTTTATTCGAAATCTCGAGAGGAGCACGAGCAGCACTTGAGGACAGTTTTATCCGTTCTTACGAGGGAGAAATTATTTGCGAAATTTAGTAAATGCGAATTTTGGCTCGAGAAGGTGTCATTTCTGGGGCATGTTATTTCGAAAGATGGGATTTTTGTGGATCCTTCGAAGATAGAGGCAATAGTGGATTGGAAGAGACCCGAGTCAGTGACCGAGATTCGTAGTTTTCTGGTTTAGCCGGGTATTACCGAAGATTTATTGAGGGGTTTTCAAGGATTGCTACTCCGATGACTCAGTTGACCCGGAAGAATGTTCCGTTTGTGTGGACCGAGAAATGTGACAAGAGTTTCGAGGAATTGAAGAAGAGGTTGACTACCGCACCAATCTTGAGTTTGCCTAATGGGAGCGATGGCCTAGTGATTTATAGTGATGCTTCGAAGGAGGGTTTGGGTTGTGTGTTGATGCAGAATGGGAAAGTAATTGCGTATGCTTCGAGGAAGTTGACCCCGAGTGAACAGAATTACCCGACTCATGATATGGAGTTAGCGGCTATTGTCTTTGCGTTGCACAAGTGGAAGCACTACCTTTATGGGGCGAAGTTTGAGATTTTTACGGATCACAAGAGTTTGAAGTACCTTTTCTCCCAGAAAGAGTTGAATAATAGACAGCGTCGATGGATGGAATTGTTGAAGGATTATGATTGCACGATTTCTTATCATCCGGGAAGGCGAATGTGGTGGCCGATGCGATTAGTAGAAAGTCTTATGTGGCTTCGATGATGGTTCGAGAATGGAAAATGCTTGAGGATGTTCGAGATTGGTCTCCTCGTGAATCGAGACATGGGGCTACTTTTGCGAATATTAGGGTGTCTCCGACCCTAATTCAGAGAATAAAGGAAGCTCAGAAGGAGGATCCCGAGTTGGTGAAAATAATGGGTAAATTGAAGGAAAAGAATTTCGAGGATTTTTCTATTAGCCCGGTGGGAGTGTTGACCTTCCGTGGAAGATTGTGTGTTCCGGATGTCGATGGAATTAAGCAGAGAGTTCTTGTTGAGGGTCACAAATCGAGATATACTATTCATCCGGGTAGTACGAAGATGTATCAGGATTTGAAGCAACAATTTTGGTGGATTAATATGAAAAGGGAAATAGCTGAGTATGTATCGAGGTGTTTAACTTGTCAGCAGGTCAAAGCCGAGCATCAGAGACCCGCGGGACTACTTCAGCCGTTAGAGATTCCCGAGTGGAAATGGGAGCATGTGACTATGGATTTCGTTACGGGATTTCCTCGTACTCGTAAAAAGTATGACAGTGTTTGGGTAATAGTGGATAGATTGACCAAGAGTGCCCATTTCTTGCCTATTGACATCAGGTATTCGATGGAGAAGCTTGCGACCCTTTATATCGATGAGATTGTTAGATTGCATGGGGTTCCGGTTAGCATTGTGTCAGATCGAGACCCGAGGTTTACTTCTAGATTCTGGAAGGCGTTTCAGGAAGCTTTGGGTACAGATTTGCGATTCAGTACAGCTTTTCATCCTCAGACCGACGGTCAATCCGAGAGGACTATTCAGATTTTGGAGGATATGTTGCGAGCTTGTGCGATAGACTTTTCTGATTCTTGGGATTCGCACCTACCGTTAGTGGAATTCTCGTACAACAACAGTTATCAGGCTAGTATCGAGATGGCACCGTTTGAGGCCTTGTATGGAAAGAAATGTAGATCGCCTATTTGTTGGGATGAGGTTGGTGAAGCGAAAGTTTTGGGTATTGATTTGCTTCGGGATTCAGTTGAGAAAGTTAAAGTTATCCGGGATAGATTGAAGACAGCCCAGAGTCGACATAAGAGCTATGCAGATAACCGAAGGCGAGACCTTAGTTTTCAGACCGGTGACTTGGTATTCTTGAAGGTATCTCCGAAGGTGGGTATTCGTAGGTTTGGGAAGAAAGGCAAATTGGCTCCGAGGTTTATTGGCCCGTTTGAGATTTTGGGAAAGGTTGGACTTCTTGCGTATCGTCTTGCGTTACCGCCATCTTTGGACCGGTTGCACAACGTCTTCCACGTTTCTATGCTTCGGAAGTATGTTCATGATCCGTCTCACGTGTTACCGAGGATACCGGAGGATATTGAGCCCGATATGACTTATGAGGAACGACCGGTTCGGATCTTAGATTCCAAAGTCCAAGAGTTGAGGAGCAAAAGCATTGCGTTGGTTCGAGTTCTTTGGAGGAATCATAACATCGAGGAGTCGACGTGGAGCTTCGTGATGAGATCGAGAGGAAATTTCCGTGGCTTTTTTTTAAGGTGAAAAAAATTCGGGTCGAATTTTCTTTAAGGGGGAGTGAATGTCACGACCCGAAATATAGGCTCTATTTTATTAGTAATTAAATGCTTTTATTTAATTATTTGCTTATTTATTTATTTAAATTATTATTTATTTAAAATTTTTGTGTGCATTTTATGTGTTTCATAATATTTGTGCCTAGCATTTTAATTGGGTCATTTGTGCTAGTGTAGAATTGTTGGGTCTTAATTGTTAGTAGGGAGTGCAGTGTTTGTGTGTAGTGTAGTGGAGGGGCCTAAGTGTAACTCTTTTGAATTATTTCCCTACTCCTCCCTCTCTTCTCCCTCTTGCACTCCATCTCCCTCACCCTACTCCCTCCCACTCCCAGCATTTCTCTCTCTCTCTCTCCATTTGTGAAAGGTAAACATTTCTTGTTCTTCTCTCTTCATTTTCTCCATCTTCCCATCATCTTCTCTCATTTCTTAAACGTAAACCTTGTTTAGATCGTCGATAGGATCGCGTAGAGTCAAAAAGATTTGAAATCCATCAACTTTGAGAATTTGCAAGTAAGTTACTTTTCCCCATTTTAATGCTAAAATGTTCATATCATGTTTAGATATTGTTTGATGTGTTACATTTGAAGTTTGGATGAGTTTTGAATTTGTTTGGATTTTATTTGGGTTTTTGATCAAAAATGGTGAAATCTTGAATGTTGGGTTTGATTCTTGATTTTGGTTGTTAAATGTTGTTTTAGGAGTCTTTTTAGACTTATAAGTTGTTTTGTTACATTAGTATACTAGTTGGAATGTTGGATTTTGGGTTGAATGTGTTTTGGGTTTCAAATGGAAGAACCCATGTTGTTCTTCCCGATTTCTGGAAATCCAGAGCATTGTGCGACCGCACAATACTTCCTGGGCGGCCGCGCATCTTTCTGAAAGCTTTTGTTCTTGTTTTGAGACTTTTTGGGCGACCGCACAACCCACTTTGGCGGCCGCACAGAACCCCTGAAAAATTACATTTGTTATTTGGTGTGGTTGAAGATCGTGTTTTGGTCTAGGTCTTTGGTGTCTTTCTAGTTGACCTAGTGAACCTTGTTGTACCCTTTAGTGATAGAATTGGGTCCTTTGTGACCAAGTTTGTGTTTGGAATTCATTAATGGTGAATTGGGATTTTGAAGCACCTTTATTGTGCATTGTTTGTTCATTTCATCTTCTTGGTGATTATTGGCATGATTCCCTACTTTGGAATCCCTTGTTGTTTATAGTGCTAGTATTTTATTACTTAGCCTTTACGTGAAAGTCCAGCTGGTATTTTGTGTGTGTTTGGGCGATGCGAAACATTATGATGGCACGGCCAAGTCCATTGTGATGTTGACCATTGTTTTGCCCATTATTACCCTCCTCCAGATTGGCCTTGGATGTGAGAAGAGCTAGCTCCTTTGTGTGCATTTTAGCTTCTTGGAGCATGACTTTGTGGCATGTCTCCCGTCCCTTGTGACACTTCATTGGTTATTGGTTCCGGTACCGGGGTTTTCTCTTCGGCTCTTATGCTATTATGAAGATGTTGATTGGTTGATTATTGAAGCTGCGCAGCGATCCTTTATTTGGATGTTCCGGTTTGGAAAACCTTGGCTATATCCTTTGTTATGTGTTTATTTCCGCTGCTATCCGTTATGTGATAAATGCTATGTGCTATGTGATATTTATCATTGCTTATTGCTTCTTGCATCATAGCATGTCATGTAGTTGCATTAGTAACTTATTGAGATTTATCTCACCCCTTTCTTTTATCTTTGTTTTTCCTTAACCCCCCCCCAGGTGCTAAGGATTAGTCTCGCTGATCACGAGAAAGAGGACGTCGAGCGTGGATCCGTTCTTTTGGGGAAAGTTGTATAGGTTGGTTTACATTATATCAATGTGTAACCTTTTGGGGATATTTGTACCAAACATTGACGTCATTAGGTTTTTGTACATTTGTATTTTGTTGGGCATAAACTTGTGGAAGTTTATGATAGTTGTAACTAGTTTTTATCAAACTTGGTTTTGTAAAACTTTGGATCATTACCCCTTTTGGTATCAAATGGAATTTTTAACCTTGGTATTTCATGGTTTTGGTTTTAGAGTCGACGTCCAGCTCGCGGTCTCGGGGCCCGCGGGGTCCGGGGTCGCGACATCTGAGGCACTTGGTGAACCTGAGCAAGATGATGAAGTTCTTGAGGTTCAACCGCCAAAGAAGAAGAGAAAGTTGGTGAAGAAAAGTGATTATATGGAGCATTGGCAGTCAAGGCCACCAGGAGCTATAGACTTCAGTGAGGCTGACTACAAAAGGGATCACTCACCACTTGAAGGAGCATTTGCAAAAGAGCTAAGAGAAAGAGCTGAGATGAGGAAGGCAGGTATTGACCCAATGTTGGTTGAGGTCTCTCCTCCTTCACTTAAAAGAAAGCTGGATTTTGATTCACCAGAACATACTCCATCTTCATCTCTAGACTTACCATATGCCTTAGCGGTTCAACCTTCACCAGTTATTTCATCTGCTCAACCTTCAGTTTCTACGTCGGTCCAACCGATGGCTCAGTCTTCAGTTTCACCATCTGCTCCGCCATCGGTTTCATTCATTAAACCGAAGACAAAGAAACGAAAGAATGCTGCTGACTTAGCAAAATATCTGAAGCGGTTCAAGACTGAAATCTCCAGGGAAAGAAGGGTTGGAGCCCATGCTCGTGCCGCCGCCAAAGCCGAAGCTAGATTCTTGAAGGCTGGCCGCCCTAACCCCTATGCTATTTTTCCCAAGGATGAGATGGAAGCCGCAGTTGAAAAATTAATTCTCTCAGTTGCAGAACAATTGATGGGTGAGATTGCCGATCAGGTACTCATGGATCCCACTATTGCTAGTCAATTCTTTCTAAAATTGACTGCTAGAGCTTATCCTCCTATGTTGAATTGGAGATTTGTGCCTTCCCCTTCCATTCTTCTGAATGATGATTATTTGAGATTTCCTCTTCTTCCTCCTTCCCCTCCTCAAACTGCAATTATCCCTGTTCGTTCTTTTCCTCACTTTGATCCCATTGAGCTTAAAACCGCCCTTAGGATCTCTATGGGTGAAACTTTAGAAGAGGCACACACTCTTTTGAAAGGCAAAGCCAAAATGCCTTCCTCATCCCATCAATCTGATGATGCCATCCAAATTTCTGATGATGATAACTCCAGTGATGAGCACATCCCTGACTACACTCCTTCTGATGAACCGCCCTCTTCAATTCCTTCCTATCCAATTCTACCCCTTCATGCTACGACCGCTGATTTAATAGAAGCGGTTAGGAACATTCAAGTTCATCAGCAAACCGCCACTTCTCGGTTTGACACTCATCTCCTCACTTTACAATCTGATCTTGATGCCATTAAGGGGGAGAGAGTGAATGAGAGATTTGATGATAGGTCAAGACAACAACAGCTAGATGAGAGACTGAACTTAATCTTGGAAAATCAACTGGCTCTTCAAGATCTTGTCAGAACCAACAATGATCTTTGCAACTTAAAGTTTCAAGCCGTTGATGCATCACTTCAATCTGTTGTTGAGAAACTTGACATTCTGGCTCAGCATGCACTTGATTCTTCAGAACTTATCCTGCATAGAACCGGGAAACTTGTCAAACAAGCCGCTGCAATTGAATTGAAGATTGGTGAACCGACTGAAGTTCGGCTTCGTGCAGCTGACTTTGTTTTTGAAGCCACCCATGGATCCGGTTCTAGAAATGTTGATCAAACCGCCCATGCTGTTGATGTTCAAGTTGCAGAAGAACAAGCTGCTCAAGATGCTCAAACCGTTCAGAACCAAACCGCAGATGATGCTGCTGCTGCAAGGGGTTCTGTTGCAGATGAAGTAGACTAGACTTCATTTCTTAGTCTTTCTTTTTGATATCTCTTGTAATTCATACTTTGTAAGTTACTATTCTTATGATTGAATTATAATGAGAATGACTGCATAGCATTCTGTTTCCAAAACTTTGTTTATTCAAACTGCTTGTTTGTGAAACAATACTTGTATTTTTTTTTAAAAAACCTCATGCACTACATTCATCATGAAAATACTTTTTATTGCATTATGTTTTAAACATTCAATTTAAACATGCATTTCTGATCCTCAAAATCATATCATCTTTTATGCATCTGAATGTATTTCTTTTCTATCTTATCTTCATTTCCTTTGTTTTTGATAGATTAGAAATATATGATCTAGCATAGTGTGTGCATTGACTTGGGACATGCATTTCATGAAATTTATTTCTGACATGTTCTTACCAAGTACAATGTTTTGCTATTATCATAGTGTGGTAATGGATCAATCAAATAGGGGGATTGTTAGGATTCATTGTTAGTACACCCACCTTAATTTGATTGATCCATGCCACGTGTCTTTTTATGGACTTTAGGACCGCATGTAATGAAGTTCTACTTCATTTTTTAGATAAGTCCATTTCTAGATTTTTAGCTATCTAGGCTGAGTATAGTTCGGTTGTATCACTAGCGGTTTAGTGCTTCAAGCCGTCATCTTTAGACCGCCAGCATGGAGCCCTTCAGATTTCATCAAACTGCAGTTTGCATGTTTGATGAAACCGCCCATCAAGATCATTCTTCAAACCGCCCCTATGCTTGGTGAAACCGCAGAGCAGTTATTGAAGAATTATAGAGATGACATTTATTCCTTAGACAAACATTCCCTTTTTTACCGTAAAAGGATGTTGTTATGTCATGTCAAAATAACTCTAAGTTAACTTGGAGTTTCTGCAAGGAATGTCGGTTTGTCTATCAGTTTGAATTGTTTACCGTTAGTCCTTTCTGCAACAAAGGACAATTGTCAGGTAGTGGTGCAACAACTACCTAGGACTACAAGACAAAACCAAGGACGAAAATGACAGCTCAACCAATGGGAATTCGACAGCACTGTACCCTTCAGATTCGATTCAAATCTTTACCCAACGGTCACAAGGGTGCTCTGCCTATAAATAGCCTTCATTATTCAACAATGAAGGTTGCTGAGCTTCAAGAGATTCATTCCCAAGTATTCAAGTTTGCTTTGAAGAGTTAAACCCAGATATTCAAATCTCCAAACCATCTCCATTGCAAACCCAGTTCTTCATCAAAAGCTTCAAGCCTAACAACCATTCATATTTAGCCTTTACACCGAAAGAATTCCATTTGCTCAACCACCATTTAGATACTTAGAGCATTTGATTTCTTTTCACACACACACCCGATTTATATGATCACATAGATTATATACTTCGAAAACACCGGTTGTTATTATAGCTTAGGTTAGACTTATTGTTTAGAGTTTAGATTCATCTTGTAAAACCTCCTCTAAATTAATACAAGTCTTATAGCTATTAGAAAATCCTAGACTAACCATCTAGGTAGAGGACGTAGTTCATTTAAGAACGAACCTCTTCAATTTGTGTGTTGGATCTTTATTTTCTGTCTTGATATTTATCTTTCTTGTTTGTGGTCTTGAACTTGTTTCCATATACGAAATGACTTGAAAGATGAATTGTGTTTTCCTTTAAACTTTAAGTTTAACTATTCTGTTGCATCATAGTGTTCTCTCAACCCGAGTCAAACCTCCCAATTCTTTAACTAACATATTTGGCCAAAACCGCAAACTCCGCTGTGCATTTTATCAGTTCGGTTCTTGTGCTTTGAACCGCAGTTGGCCAAACAGATAAGTACTCGGTTGATTTTAAGGGTATTTTCGAAAAAGTTTCGGACCGCTATTCACCCCCCCTCTAGCGGTTCTATACCCTTGTTGCCCTCTGGGACCAACAGAGTGTTTTATTCCACCACGTGTGGAAAGATGAGTTGGCTTTGCCTATCATGTTACGTGCTATGTGGATGTTTATTGACATTGTTCAATTCCGAGTATCATTTCAACATGTAACGTAGTTGAATTTTAGTAGATTAATGAGATTCATTCCCACCCTTATTTGTTTACTGTTTTAGATAAAGGAGAGCCCAGGGGATAGGTCACTGCACAAGGGAGGACGTCGAGGTGGTGATTTTGGGTAAGACATTTTGGGATATGTGTTATGTAAAGGCTACATTATGTAAATGTATAACCTTTTGGGTAGTGTACCCGTGACTTTATCTTTGTATCACCTATTTTTGGGAACATGTTGGTGAGTTGTAAATTTGTAAGTAAAGTGTGTAAGCCTTATGGCTAAGTACTTTGGATTGTGAAAGTTTGTTTATGTGGAAATGAAATCAAGTTTCAAGTAAATGTGTTTGGTTATATGAAACTTTTATGAAAGTACATTTCAAAAAAATTTCCTAAAAGGTTTTATGACGTCTTCCGTGCGTGTCCCGAGCGTGGGGCCAAGTAGGACCACGGGTACGGGGCGCGACAGTATGTATCAGAGCTAGGTTGTAGATGGTCTAAAATGACTAAGTGACCTAGGAGGGTAGTTGTGTATAGAGTGAGTAACGTTGAGTGTCTTATGCAGGTACTTATTGAAAATGGTTGAGAATGAAGGAGATCAGGCTTGTTCTTCAGGGTAAGGGGATGCCAGAGAAGAGGCCCGAATCATGTTTCAGAGGATGTTCAAAGCAGCCATGAAAACTTTAAATGATCAGAGGCAAGGAGGAGAACAAGTACCTCCGAGATATGGGTTAGAACAGTTCCTGAAGATGAAACTAATGGGTTATGAAGGAGAACCATAGGTAATAAAGGTCGAGAGATGGATAGAGTTGATAGAGAAAATATTTGATGTCTTGAGATGTTCAGATGAAGAACAAGTCAGGTTTGCTATCTATAAACTGAGTAGAGCTGCTGAGCACTGGTGGAGAGCTTTGAAAACAAATTGGGATGAGAATCATGTACCCTATACTTGGGAGAATTTTCTGAAGAAATTCAAGGAACATTTCATTCCTCGGGTAGATCAAGACAAGAGGAAATGGAGTTTCTTAACTTGGAGCAGAATACTATGTCTGTGGCTCAGTATACGTCCAAATTCACAGAGTTATCCAGGTACTGTACTCACTTGGTGGCAACTGAGGAAAGGAAGGAAACTAGATTTGTAAAGGGTTTGAGAACTGTGATTCGAAGTCAACTTGTATCCCATAAGTTGCAAGACTTTCAAGATGCTGTTGATAGAGCAGATCAGGTGGAGCATGATATAGAAGAGCATAAGAGGAAAGTTAAATTAGCAGGTACAGGAAGGCAAGGAAGACCTCAACCACAGCGTGGTGATAATCGAGGAAGTCAGGGAGCATCATCACAATTTAGAAGTCAACCGCAGGGACAACCAATTATCAGAAATCAAGGTAATACCCCGGGAAATCAAAGTAGAAGGATTTGTAATTACTGTCAGAAGGAAGGGCACACTGAAGAGCGATGTTGGAAGAAGCCAGGAAAGTGTTTGAATTGTGGTCATCTTGGCCATTTTTAGAGGGATTGTCCAAGAGCAAGGATTGTACCATATGGGAGTAGAGCAGGATCGTCTCAGGGTCAGAAGAGGGATGCCTCAGGGAAGCCTAAAGTGCAAGGTCATGTTTTTGCTATCAACCAACAACAGTCTTCAGATTCTTCTAACGTGATAGGAGGTATAATTTATGTGTCTAGTTTGAGGGCACGAGAACTTATAGACCCTAGCTCTTCGCATTCTTATGTGTCTGTGCATTTTGCTTCTCGATTGCATGTTTCTTCTGAATCTCTACCTTATGTGTTAGAAGTGTCTACTCCAATAGGGGAGTGTTTGGTGACTAATAAGGTGTTACATGGCTGTGATGTGCATATTTGGGAGCATGTTTTATTTGCTGATTTAGTTGTTTTGCCATTACAAGATTTTGATATTATCTTGGGAATGGATTGGTTGAGTTAAATACCATGCTTCAGTTGATTGTTATAAAAAGGTGGTTACATTTTCTATTCCTGATGTGCCTGAATTTACTTTTGAGGCTGCTCCTTTGGGTAAGGGAATTCGTATTATTTCTTATGTGAAAGCTAAAAAGTTGTTGCATCATGGTTGTACGGGGTATTTGGCCAGTGTTCTTGATACTACTAAAAAGTTGCCTGAAGTAGAGGATGTGCATATAGTGAAAGAGTTTCCTGATGTGTTCTCTACTGAGTATTCTATGCCTCCTGATAGAGAGATCGAGTTTTGTATTGACTTACTTCCAGGTACTACACCGATATCTGAATCACCTTACAGAATGGCTCCAGCTGAATTAAAGGAGTTGAAAGTTCAATTGCAAGAGTTGCTTGATAGGGGTTTCATCCAACCCAGTGTATCACCGTGGGGAGCTCCTGTGTTGTTTGTAAAGAAGAAAGATGGGTCCTTAAGACTATGCATCGACTATAGAAAACTGAATCAGGTGACTGTAAAGAACAAATATCCTTTGCCTCACATTGATGATTTATTTGATCAACTCCAAGGGTCAGTTGTCTTTTCGAAGCTTGATTTGAGGAGTGGGTATCATCAGTTAAAGATTCACTCAGAATACATTCCTAAGACTGCTTTTCGTAGTAGGTATGGTCATTATGATTTTCTTGTCATGCCTTTCGGGTTAACAAACGCTCCAGCTGTTTTCATGGATATGATGAATCGAGTTTTCAAGCCTTATCTTGATTGTTTTGTGGTTGTGTTTATTGATGACATCCTGGTTTATTCTAAGTCTCGAGAGGAACATGAGCAACATTTGCGAATGGTTCTATCTATTCTTCGGGAGAAGCATTGTTTGCAAAATTCAGTAAGTGTGCTTTTTCGCTCGATGAAGTTTCTTTTCTGGGACATGTGGTTTCTAATAGAGGTATATCTGTTGATCCATCAAAAATTGAAGCTATTGTGAATTGGAAGAGGCCAGAATCAGTTACTGAAATTCGAAGTTTCTTGGGGTTAGCTGGGTACTACAGAAGATTCATTGAAGGGTTTTCTAAGATTGGTACACCATTGACTCAGTTGACTTGAAAGAATGTGCCATATGTGTGGGATGACAAATGTCAAGTTAGTTTTGAGGAGTTAAAGAAGAGGTTGACTACCGCTCCTATTCTTGCACTGCCTAATGGGAATGATGAATTGGTGATTTATAGTGATGCTTCAAAAGAAGGCTTGGGTGTGTTCTGATGCAAGTGGGAAGGTAATTGCCTATGCTTAAAGGAAGTTAACTCCTAGTGAGCAGAATTATCCGACCCATGACATGGAGCTTGCAGCTATTGTTTTTGCGTTACCAAATGGAAGCATTATCTATATGGAGCAAAGTTTGAGATTTTCACAGATCATCAGAGTTTGAAGTATCTTTTATCCCAGAAAGATTTGAATAATAGACAACGAAGATGGATAGAGCTGTTGAAGGATTATGATTGCACCATTTCTTATCATCCGGGTAAGGCAAATGTGGTAGCTGATGCTATTAGCCGGAAGTCTTATGTAGCTTCATTGATGGTGCGGGAATGGAAGATGTTAGAAGATGCTCGAGATTGGTGTCCTTATGAATCGAGGCATGGGGCTGTATTTACGAATATCATAGTATTACCAACCTTAATTCAACAAATAAAGGATGCTCAGAAAGATGACCCCGAGTTAGTGAAGGTTGTGGGAAAGATCAAAGATGGAAGATTTGAAGACTTTTCTCTCAGTTCGGGGTATTGAATTTCAGAGGTAGATTGTGTGTTCCTAATGTTGATGGGATTAAACTTCAAGTTCTCGAGGAAGGCCATAAGTGTTGGGTTTCCAAGTAACATGCGCAGCGGAATATAGCAATTAAAATTTTAAGAAAACCCAAAGCCATGGATCCGTTCATATGATTAAATCAAATACAACAAGATGAATAGAGGAATAACTAACCCTTGATGGCTGTGAATTTTCTCTTGATCTTTGGTGGAGAAACTTGAAGACTTGATCACGATCACAAAGCTTGAACACGAACTTTGAAGATGATGATTTTCACCCTCTAGCGGTATCCACACTTCGAACGAATATCAAGGAGCTTCTTTGATCTTGGTTGCTAGACCAAATATTATGAAACACACTTTCACAATACAATAAAGAACTATATGGAATTTATTTGTGAATTATTTTGTTCCTCAATCAATGATATCTTAGAACAAAATAAAATCTCTCTCAAACTCTTTGAGACTCACAAAAGCACTAGTAAATATGGTCTGGCCGAATTGGTGTTTTTATACACAATTAAGACCTATTCCAAATAGGTAACTTGTGTCAAAAATCATTCCTAATCGAATTAGGAAATTTCCAATCGGCATACCGGGCGCCCGCCTGGTCCTACCCAGGCGCCCGCTTGTTTGGGCAGAAAGTCCAATTCCTTTTCCGGCTTGTTCAGGCGCCCGCCTGGTGCAACCCAAGCGCCCGCTTGGTTGACCAGGAGGCCCAGAACTTTCCAGAAATTCCTTGGAGGTCCTCCGACCCTAAATACCAATATAGTCCTCTTATTTAAGATTCGTTCTATTGTGTGTGACCCTCTAGGATTATACTAAGTTGGCAATGGGCTCAAACATGATCCCATAAGATATGATTAGGTTCTAGCAAACCGTCATACCTACCCAAATAGTATAACTAGATACAAGTTCGCATTCCTTTAGAATATGTCACAATCCCTTTGTCCACGATGTCATTGAACACAAGTCATGGTCAAAGAGTCAACTTGTTTCGTTCAATACTTTCTCGATTCCGAATATGTTGATAATCCAAATGACATTGATCCAATCAATTCATTTGAGTCCGGCCGAACATTTCATCAACATCATTCCTACGAGAGGCCCAAGCTTGACATCTCTCCGTGGAGGGACAAATCCATTTAGCTTATTATTCTTCCAACGGAATCCGATTATGCCAATCATACCCTTTATAACTACCGTGTTAAGGTAGCGTTTGAATATGTCAAACACAATGTTCATCAAGTGGAAGACTATAATAACTTCATGTCTAAGGATTCAAATGACATAACTAATATGAGATATATGTATGACATAGACCATGACATAATCTCATACAGCGGGTCATGTCCAGTACCTTGTTCCAAACAAGTACCCATAAATCTAACATGATCATCTCATGATCATTTAGCCTTTATACTAGTGCTTAATAGTACTAGGGACGGGGATTATTATAAGTAAACATGAACAACAATAATAATCAAAACATCTCTTTATTGATATGAAATAAATGATAACAATTACAACGTTTATTAACGTGCCTAGGGCACCACTACCAACAATCTCCCACTTGCCCTAGGCCCAATCTCCCATGTATCTAATACCCATGGACCTAACATGACCATCATGTTTAGCTTGTGGAAGTCCCTTTGTTAGCGGTGTCCGCAACATTGTCATCAGTAGGTACTCTACATATATTTACGTCTCCCCTATCAACGATCTCTCGAATGATATGAAAACGCCTAAGTATGTGTTTGGATTTCTGATGTGCTCTTGGTTCCTTTGCTTGAGCAATAGCACTATTATTATCGCAATAAAGGTCTATTGGACTAGCAATACTAGGAACCACTTCAAGTTCAGTTTATGAACTTCTTAATCCAAACAGCTTCCTTTGCAGCATCCGATGCAGCAATATACTCAGCTTCTGTTGTAGAATCAACGGTTGTACTTTGCTTGAAACTCTTCCAGCTTACAGCTCCACCATTTAACATGAACACAAAACCCGATTGCGATCGGCTATCATCTTTGTCGGTTTGGAAGCTTGCATCCGTGTAAGCATTTACAACGAGATCATCTTCCATTCCTCCATAGACCAAAAGGAGTCTTTAGTTCTTCTCAAGTACTTAAGAATCGCTTTTACAGCTATCCAGTGATTTTCGCCAGGGTCGGATTGGTATCTACTTGTCATGCTCAAAGCATAAGATACATCCGGCCTAGTACAAATCATGGCATACATGATGGACCCAATTGCCGAAGCATATGGAACATCATTCATTTTCTCACGCTCATCGTTTGTCTTAGGACATTGAGTCTTGCTTAGAGAAACTCCATGTAACACGGTCAAGGTGCCTCTCTTAGAATTTTCCATACGGAATCTTCTAACGACCTTGTCAATGTATGTACTTTGGCTAAACCAAGTAGCCTCCTTGATCTATCTCTATAGATCTTAATGCCAAGTATATATGCGGCTTCACCCATATCTTTCATTGCAAAACACTTTCCCAACCAAGTCTTTACAGACTGAAGTATAGGAATGTCGTTTCCAATGAGCAATATGTCATCCACGTATAAAACAAGGAATAGCACTATGCTCCCACTAATCTTCTTGTATACACAAGGCTCATCTTCGTTCTTGATGAAACCAAACTCTTTGACCGATTCATCAAAACGGAGATTCCAACTCCTTGAAGCTTGCTTTAATATATAGATGGATCTCTGCAATTTACATACTTTAGAATTTTGTTCAAACCTTCTGGTTGTGTCATATACACATCCTCTTGGAGTTTTCCATTTAGGAAAGCGGTTTTGACGTCCATCTGCCATATTTTCATAGTCATGATATGCGGCAATGGCAAGCAAAATTCTTATAGACTTGATCATTGCTACGGGTGAAAAAGTCTCATCATAGTCAATACCATGAACTTGCCTATAACCTTTCACTACAAGCCTAGCTTTGTAAGTATGCACCTTCCCATCCATGTCAGTCTTCTTCTTGAAGTCCCATTTGCATCCTATGGTTTTTACACCTTCGGGCGCATCAATCAAATTCCAAACTTGATTGTCTTGCATGGATTGCAATTCGGATTCCATGGCTCCAAGCCACTTGTCCGATCAGGAAAGACATCTCCTCTTGGTAGGTTGACGGTTCATCATTCTCAATGATTTCTACCTCATTACTATCCGTTACGAGAAATCCATATCTCTTGGCTCGGATCGTAACTTACTAGATCTGCGAGTTGCTTGTGTATTCTGAACAGTTTCCACAAACTCCTTGTGGTTCTTGTTCTTGTTCCACTATTGGTTCAATGTTATTTCTGGGTCTCGAATTTCTTCAAGATTATTTTACTCCCACTGATTTCTTTGGAGAAAACTCTTTCTCTAGAAAGACACCAGTTCGGGCAACAAACACTTTGTTGTCCTCACGGTTGTAAAAGTAATATCCTCTAGTTTCCTTAGGATATCCCACGAAAATACATTTATCAGATTTGTGTGCAAGTTTGTCTGAGACAAGTCTTTTGACAAAAGCTTCGCAACCCCAAATCTTCATGAAGACAGACAAGGCTTCTTTCCGCTCCACATCTCATATGGAGTCTTTTGAACCGATTTAGTTGGAACATGATTTAGTGTGAAAGCAGCGGTTTCTAGGGCGTAACCCCAAAAGGATATTGGAAGATCAACTTGACTCATCATTGATCGAACCATGTCTAACAAAGTCCGATTCCTCCTCTCGACACACCATTCCATTGTGGTGTTCCAGGGGAGTCAATTGTGAAACTATTCCACAATTCTTTAGATGATCATCAAATTCTTGACTTAAGTATTCTCCCCTCGATCTGATCGAAGTGCTTTTATACTTTTGCCAAGTTTTGTTTTTCTACTTCATTTTGAAATATTCTAAATATCTCAAACGCTTCACTCTTATGTTTCATTAGGTAAAACATACCCAAATCTACTATAATCATCAGTGAAGGTTATGAAGTATTGAAATCCTCCCCTAGCATTGCTACTTAATGGTCCGCATACATCGGAATGTATCAACCCCAATAAGTTGCTTGCCCTTTCACCTTGCTTGGTAAAAGGTGTCTTAGTCATTTTTCCAAGAGAGACACGACTCACAAGTATCATATGCTCTAAGTCACATGAACCCAAAATTCCGTCCCCATGGAGTTTTGAGATACGCTTCTCATTAATATGACCGAGACGGCAATGCCAACAGATAAGTATGATTTACATCATTAGGTTTAGATTTCTTATTTACATGATAGACATTGTCATTATTTTCATTCTTGACATCCAGATATAAAGGCCATTAAATGAATTAGCAATACCATAAAGCACATCATTAAATAAATAGAAAATTTCTTATTCTCAATAAGAAACTTAAACCTTCATTATCCAAACAAGAAATTGAAATAATATCTCTGCTTAAATCCGGAACATAATAACATTGTTCAAAACAAGAATTAATCCGGAAGTAAAGTGACTTCATAAGTCCCTACGGCTAATGCAGCAACTCTTGCTCCATTTCCCCGCGTAGATCTACTTCACCTTCTTTAAGCAGTCTCCTATTCTTTAGTCCCTGCACATTTAGACAAATGTGAGAAACCACATCCGGTATCCAATACCCAAGAATCAGTGGTAGAAAGGAGAATATCTATCATATAGATACCTGAAGTCGACGCAGCCTTGCTGGCCCTTCTTCTTCTTTTGCTCTTCCAAGAAGCCTTGCAATTACGTTTCCAATGACCAATTTCTTGACAATGGAACAAATTGCATCCTTTTGTGTATCGGGTTTTTGCCTCAGAAGCCTTGGCAACCTTTGCCTTGCTTATCTTGGGTTTGACAACTTTTGCCTTACCCTTTCCTTTGGCACTAGGCTTCTTCCTATCATGAACCCAAGAGCACGGGAGAACCTTTCTCCACAATTTTCATCTCTGCATTTTTGAGCATCCCATGCAACTCAGAGAGATTCTTATCCATTCCATGCATGTTATATGTCCATCACAAACTGATTATAACTTTTAGGCAATGAATTAAGAATGAGATCCGTGGCTAGCTCCAATGGGATTGATAGCCAAGTTTCTCAAGGTGCTCTTTCACAAAATAACCTTTCATTTTAAGAAAGTGAGGACTCACTTGTTGCCGCTTCATTCATTTTGCTAGTAGTGAATGCAACAATAGTCTTGTACCTCTCTTGCCTAGCTTGCTCTTGAAACATGGTTTCTCACTCCACGCCTATCTCATAGGCTTCAAAATGTTCCAAACTTTGTTGGAGTTTTGACACATAGCAGCAAGCATGAGACAACTTACATCTCTAGAATCATTACGATGTTTCTTGTAATTGTCCCTTTCTACCCTAGGGGCAGTAGGCGGTGGTTCAGCAGGGAGAGCCCATCGAGAATGTACAACTTATCTTCTTGCCTAAGAACGATTCTTATGCTCACGGATCCAATCCATAAAGTTGTACCATTCTCTTCGAGCTTATCCTTCTCAAGGATCGATCGCAATGACATTGATTGAGTGTTATTAGTCATTATCTACAAATATGCAAAATTTCCCAAAATTTAATAAGTACCCGGTTTTTCATTAAAGAGATTAAACAATGTATTTTTTTCCAAACAATACTCCCACTAAATTGTATAACCTTCTTATACATCCAATGTATAATATAATTTAATTGGGCTAAGATCCAACTTTAATTTAACTTTGAGTCCACGGAGGCGGACCGCTCAAAACTAAATTAATTAGGTAGACAATCATGTCAATCATATCCCATATGATTCTTAGATCCTTTTTATGAGATTCTTTGAGAAATCCGATTTCAAAAAGCATGTTTAATCTCATCTTTTGCCTAGGCCCAAAACTGTTTTGACGCCTAATTAAGTCCACAATTTTAAAACGCATAGGAACCATTCAATTTAATGCACCTTGCGGAGGCAAGCCCACATTAATAATGAACCTCATCTTGCTCATACATGAATAAAATCAATGCACTTCGCGGAGGCGAACCACATCAAAATCACCCATATATAACAAGTGTTTTAATCATGGCATGGCAAAGAAGGACTTAAAACTTTCTTTGAAGGTTCATTACATATAGCATAACACATTTATGAGCACATAATATAAACATGTTACACATCAAGTTTAGCCACTAATTAATCCCATTAATTTAAGCATGATATTTATGTGTCATTAGTTTCTCTATAATTATGAGGATGAGACTATTTCAACTTCGGTTATTATCTCCAAATCAAGACAACAAGAAGTGCGGTCGAACTAAGCCATTAGGCAACCACAATCACGCACTAATTCAAGAAACCAAGAAAGTAGTCCATGTGGCCGAAACTAAGCAATAGATGGTCTCGATGAACGTAGGCCAATTGCATTCACAATTCCATGGATCTCCAATCATTGAATCAAGAACTTTGTTTCTCAATTTTAGCAATTATGAACTCTTCATAATTCTAACTTCGTTTTATCTTTGAAACTTTGATTGCGATCAATTTTGGGAAACACAATCTCGATGAACGCAGATTAGCCATCCAAAACTTGAACCAATCTAGGAATCACAAGACTAAAACAAATAGGAAAATCAAACCCAAAATCCACACACAAACCAACTACCCAAAACCCATTCCAGATCAACAAGTCTGGACTGGTTCTGTTACTGGTTTTGTCGAATTTATCGAAAATTCCATATTCAGATTTTAACCAAATCAGAACAAATCTTGACCACCGAGCGCCCGCCTGCAAAGGACCAGGCGCCCGCTTGAATGGCCAGAATTGTATAGAATTTTAAAGTTCGAAAATTTTGTCTCAAAATTATTTTTCCCCGATTATTAAAACTTTGATCCAATCAAAATCAATATCGAAATAATTCAGAATCCACCATAATTTTTTATTGCGATTGAATCGTGCGATTAAAGTTGGAAAAACAATAAACCACATAAATCACAAAACACATAAACATCATATAATCCAATATTCATATCATGCTTGGCACATAAACAATTTATATACACACAACATGATCCAAGTATTGAATTAATCAACATGAACGGGCTCTGATACCACTGTTGGGTTCCAAGTAACATGCGCAGCGGAATATAGCAATTAAAATTTTAAGAAAACCCAAAGCCATGGATCTGTTCATATGATTAAATCAAATACAACAAGATGAATAGAGGAATAACTAACCCTTGATGGCTATGAATTTTCTCTTGATCTTTGGTGGGAGAAACTTGAAGACTTGATCACGATCACAAAGCTTGAACACGACTTTGAAGATGATGATTTTCACCCTCTAGCGGTATCCACACTTCGAACGAATATCAAAGGAGCTTCTTTGATCTTGGTTGCTAGACCAAATATTATGAAACACACTTTCACAATACAATAAAGAACTATATGGAATTTATTTGTGAATTATTTTGTTCCTCAATCAATGATATCTTAGAACAAATAAAATCTCTCTCAAACTCTTTGAGACTCACAAAAGCACTAGTAAATATGGTCTGGCCGAATTGGTGTTTTTATACACAATTAAGACCTATTCCAAATAGGTAACTTGTGTCAAAACCATTCCTAAAAGAACTATATGAAATTTCCAATCGGCATGCCGGGCGCCCGCCTGGTCCTACCCAGGCGCCCGCTTGTTTGGGCAGAAAGTCCAATTCCTTTTCCGGCTTGTTCAGGCGCCCGCCTGGTGCAACCCAAGCGCCCGCTTGGTTGACCAGGAGGCCCAGAACTTTCCAGAAATTCCTTGGAGGTCCTCCGACCCTAATACCAATATAGTCCTCTTATTTAAGATTCGTTCTATTGTGTGTGACCCTCTAGGATTATACTAAGTTGGCAATGGCTCAAACATGATCCCATAAGATGTGATTAGGTTCTAGCAAACCGTCATACCTACCCAAATAGTATAACTAGATACAAGTTCCAATTCCTTTAGAATATGTCACAATTCCTTTGTCCACGATGTCATTGAACACAAGTCATGGTCAAAGAGTTAACTTGTTTCGTTCAATACTTTCTCGATTCCGAATATGTTGATAATCCAAATGACATTGATCCAATCAATTCATTTGAGTCCGCCGAACATTTCATCAACATCATTCCTACGAGAGGCCCAAGCTTGACATCTCTCCCGTGGAGGGACAAATCCATTTAGCTTATTATTCTTCCCAACGGGAATCCGATTATGCCAATCATACCCTTTATAACTACCGTGTTAAGGTAGCGTTTGAATATGTCAAACACAATATTCATCAAGTGGAAGACTATAATAACTTCATGTCTAAGGATTCGAATGACATAACTAATATGAGATATATGTACGACATAGACCATAACATAAATCTCATACAGCGGGTCATGTCCAGTACCTTGTTCCAAACAGTACCCATAAATCTAACATGATCATCCCATGATCATTTAGCCTTTATACTAGTGCTTAACAAGTACTAGGGACGGTGATTATTATAAGTAAACATGAACAACAATAATAATCAAAACATCTCTTTATTGATATGAAATAAATGATAACAATTACAACGTTTATTAAACGTGCCTAGGGCACCACTACCAACAATAAGTCGAGGTATACCATTCATCCCGGGAGTACCCAAATGTATCAAGATTTGAAGCAACACTTTTGGTGGAACAACATGAAGCGGGAAATAGCGGATTATGTGTCAAAGTGTTTGACTTGTCAACAAGTGAAAGCTGAACATCAAAGACCCGCAGGTTTGCTTCAACCGTTAGAGATTTTGGAATGGAAGTGGCAACATGTTAATATGGATTTTGTGTCAGGGTTACCTCGTACTCGAAGAAGGCATGATGCAGTTTGGGTGATTATAGACAGATTGACAAAGACTTCTCATTTCTTACCTATTGAGATGGGTTATTCTATGGAAAGGCTTGCTATGTTATATATTAATGAGATAGTGAAGTTGCATGGAGTTCCAGTTAGCATTGTATCTGATCGTGATCCTAGATTCACTTCTCGGTTTTGGCAAGCATTTCAGAAGGCTTTGGGTTCAGAATTGAGATTCAGTACTGCTTTTCATCCTCAAACAGATGGCCAGTCAGAAAGGACCATTCAAATTCTTGAGGATATGTTGAGAGCTTGTTCAGTTGATTTTGCAGATTCTTGGGATATTCATTTGCCTCTCGTAGAATTTGCTTATAATAACGGTTTTCAGTCCAATATTGGGATGGCTCCTTATGAAGCATTGTATGGAAGAAAGTGTCGTTCACCTATTTGTTGGGTTGAAGTTGGGGAAGCAAAGATTTGGGGTATTGATATGGTTAATGACTCAGTTGAGAAGGTTAAGCTTATTCGGGATCGATTGACTATTGCTCAGAGTCGTCGAAAGAGTTATGCTGATCACCGGAGGCGAGACCTTGTGTTTGAAAAGGGTGACTTTGTGTTTTTAAAAAGTTTCTCCAAAGGTGGGAATTAAAAGATATGGGGAGAAAGGTAAACTTGCTCCTATATTTGTCGGTCCTTTTGAGATTTTGGGAAGAGTTGGAGATCGAGCTTATCGTCTTGCGTTACCTCCTTCTCTGACAAGATTCATAATGTGTTCCATGTTTCTATGCTTCGAAAGTATGTGTATGATCCATCTCATGTGTTATCTGAGATACCGAGGATATTGAACCCAGTATGTCCTATGACGAGCATCCAGTTCAGGTAATTGATTCTAAGTTCAAGAATTGAGAACTAAGAGTATTCCTCTTGTTAGAGTTGTGTGGAGGAAACATAATGTGGAAGAATCAACTTGGGAGCTTCGGGAGGAAATGGAAAGAAAGTATCCTTGGTTGTTTGATTCGTTTGGTAAGTTATCCTAAAATTTGGGATGAATTTTCTTTAAGGGGAGTGATTGTAACGACCCCAAAACCCGTCCCTATTTATTTTATATTTTTGGGGATTTTTATTTGACTTATGTGTGCATGTGTTGCATCATATTTTATGATTTGCACATCTTACTTGATTATTTGTGTTATTTACTTATTAGTAATAATAATGGTTAGGAGTAAATGATTAAGTTGAAACTTTAGGGTCCTTTGTGAAATTATAACTTTAGGGGCTTAATTGTTGAAAATGAAACTTGGGTGATCAAAGTATAAAAATGGTTAAAAATCTTACACTTATCCTTCTCTTCTCTCTCTCTGTGTTGCATAGCTTACAGAACATTTCCTCGTTTCATTCCTAGGGTTAGGAGAAAAAGGTAAGTTTAACCTATTTCGATTTAATTCTTTTTTATTTACTTATCCGTTTTAAAATCTAATTATATAAAAATGATCAGGGCGTTGAGTAGGTCATTTCTACCCGAACAAAACATATTTCTGCGATACTTTTTCCCGAACTAGGTAAGTTACTAATTCCCCTTTAAATATTAAAATGGTCATATATGTATACTTGATACTTGTACTTGTTAATTTTGTGATTTGAATGATATTTGTGATACTTGTAATTTGGACAAAGGAGTATTCACCTTTTGTGTAGGAATGATGAGTTAAATTGAAACTAATGTTTTGGGATGGTTGTTGCACTCCTGGTAATAGTATAAGTGTTAGTAAGTTATACTCCTACGCTTGGGACAGATAAATTTGGCTTGCAGGAGAAATTTGAGAATTCTGAGTCTGGCTTGTGGGCGACCGCCCAGAATGGGGTTGGGCGACCGCCCATAACTACTGAAAGGTTTGGTCTGGGACAGAGTGCTTTGGGCGACCGCCAGTCTGGTTTGGGCGACCGCCTTAAAATGCTGAAAAGTTGAGTTGTTCCATTTCAAGTGATTTAAGTTCAGTCCTTGGTCTAGGTCTTAGGTGATATCCTAGAGTACCTAGAGGGTTGTTGTGGAACACCCTAGTGTTTGAAATTGGTTTCCTTTGTGAACATAAGAGTTGTGAAATTTGACTAAATGTTAATTGGTTTTGGTTGAACATCTTTTGGTGTGGTTTGGATTGGTTCATCTTTGTGATGTGTTTGGCTTGATTCCCTACTTTGGAATCATTGCCCCGGTTGTTGTTTAAGCAAGTATCCATTACTATGCTCGTGTTTAAAGTCCAGCTGGTACTTGTTGTGGTGTCGGACAGTGGTAGAGATTATAATGACACACGAGCCAAGTCATTATAAGGCTTTCTACCATTTGGTTTCCCATTTTAACCCCTTCCTTGGGCCACGGATTGGGTCTGGGCTAGCTCTCTTTTGTGTGAGTTTAGTCACCGTTTGGGTTATGACTATGTGTCATTTTCCCCCTCTGTTTGTTGTTGTTTTGTTCATGAACCGGTTTCAGCCCTTTGGTGCTGCTCAGTTGATACCTCTCAGATGGTTATATGTTTGATTCGAGACCTTGGCTCAGTATCCACTTATGAGTGTTTTATTCGCCTTACGTGTGGAAAGATGAGTTGGCTTTGCCTATCATGTTACGTGCTATGTGGATGTTTATTGACATTGTTCAATTCCGAGTATCATTTCAGCATGTAACGTAGTTTCATTTTAGTAGCTTACTGAGATCATTCTCACCTTATTTGTTTACTGTTTTAGATAAAAGAGAGCCCAGGGGATAGGTCACTGCACAAGGGAGGACGGCGAGGTGGTGATTTTGGTAGACATTTTGGGATATGTGTTATGTAAAGGCTACATTATATAAATGTATAACCTTTTGGGTAGTGTTACCCATGACTTCATCTTTGTATCACCTATTTTTGGGAATATGTTGGTGAGTTGTAAATTTAAGGAAAGTGTGTAAGCCTTATGGCTAAGTACTACTTGGATTGTGAAAGTTTGTTTATGTGGAAATGAAATCAAGTTTCAAGTAAATGTGTTTGGTTATATGAAAATTTTATGAAAGTACATTTCGAAAAATTTTCCTAAAATTTTATGACGTCTTCCGTGCGACATTGGTACCCCCTAATTCTCGAGGTAGCCACGAGAATTGTATCGTTTCTGTTTCTAGTGAGTATGGATCACAGTCACAGAATATTACAAAGCCCGGTTGGCGCTTCCCCCTATGGTCGGTCCATGGTTCAGGGAACATGATGTTGGGTTTTGATCAAACATGCGCAGCAGAATTTAGCATTTAAAATTTTGAAACCCAAAGCCCATAGATCCGTTTATATGATTAAATCAAATACAACAATATGAATAGAGGAAAAACTAACCCTTGATGACTTTGAATTCTAGCTTTGATCTTGGTGGAGAACTCGAAGCTTTAATCACAAAAGTAAGAACACGAACTTAAAGATGATAAGCTTCACCTCTAGCGGTATCCACACCACGAACGAATATCAAGAAACACTTGATCTTGGTTGCTAGACCGAATGTGGAAACACGTTTTTCACCATTGATATGAACTATATGGAATATTTGTGTTGTTATATTGTTCTTCAATCTAAGATGTCTTAGAACAAAATAAAACTCTCTCAAACTCTTTGGAGACTTAACAAAAGCTATATTATGTTCTGGCCCGAATTTGGCTGTTTATATACAAGTTAGACCTATTCCAAATAGGAAACTTGTGTCTAAACCTGTAAAATCCTTTCCAAATCAAATTAGGAAACTGCCCCCGACAGTACTGTGCGGCGCAGAATCCACTGTGCGGTCGCACAACTATCTGAAACAAACTGGTACAAAAATGAGCTAAGTGTGCGCCCGCCCAGTCCATACTGTGCGGTCGCCCACTTCCCCAGATTTCCAAATTTCCAAAATTCCAATATAGTCCTTTTAAAGATTCGTTCTCTTGTGTGTGACCCTCTAGGATTATACTAAGTTGGCAATGGGTTCAAACATGAAACCATAAGATATGATTAGGTTCTAGAAAACCGTCATACCTACCCAAATAGTATAACTAGATACAAGTTCGCATCCTTTAGAACATGCCATAATCTTTTGTCCACGATGTCATTGAACATAAGTCATGGTCAACAAGTCAACTTATTTTGTTCAATACTTTCTCGATTCCGAATATGTTGATAATCCAAATGACTTGATCCAATCAATTCATTTGAGTCCGCCGAACATTTCATCAACATCATTCCTACGAGAGGCCCAAGCTTGACATCTCTCCGAAGAGGGACAAATCCATTAGCTTATTATTCTTCCATACGTGAATCCGATTATGCCAATCATACCCTTTATAACTACCCGGTTAAAGGTAGCGTTTGAATATGTCAAACATAATGTTCATCAGTGGAAGACTATAATAACTTCATGTCTAAGGTTCAAATGACATAACTAATATGAGATATATGTACGACATAGACCATGACATAAATCTCATACAGCGGGTCATGTCCAGTACCTTGTTCCAAACAAGTACCCATAAATCTAACATGATCATCCCATGATCATTTAGCCTTTATACTAGTGCTTTACAAGTACTAGGGACGGAGATTATTATAAGTAAACATGAACAACAATAATAATCAAAACATCTCTTTATTGATATGAAATAAATGATAACAATTACAACGTTTACTAAACGTGCCTAGGGCACCACTACCAACAATCTCCCACTTGCCCTAGGCCCAATCTCCCATATATCTAATACCCATGGACCTAACATGACCATCATGTTTAGCTTGTGGAAGTCCCTTTGTTAGCGGGTCCGTAACATTGTTATCAGTAGGTACTCTGCATATATTTACGTCTCCCCTATCAACGATTTCTCGAATGATATGAAAATGCCTAAGTATGTGTTTAGATTTCGAAAGTGATCTTGTTTCCTTTGCTTGAGGAATATTACCATTATTATCGCAATAAAGGTCTATTGGATTAGCAATACTAGGAACCACTTCAAGTTCAGTAATGAACTTCTTAATCCAAACAGCTTCCTTTGCAGCATCCGATGCAGTAATATACTCAGCTTCTGTTGTAGAATCAGCGGTTGTACTTTTCATGGAACTCTTCCAGCTTACAGCTCCACCATTTAACATAAACACAAAACCCGATTGCGATCGGCTATCATCTTTGTCGGTTTGGAAGCTTGCATCCGTGTAAGCACTTACAACGAGATCATCTTCCATTCCTCCATATACCAAAAATGAGTCTTTAGTTCTTCTCAAATACTTAAGAATCGCTTTTACAGCTACCCAGTGATTTTCGCCAGGGTCGGATTGGTATCTACTCGTCATGCTCAAAGCATAAGATACATCCGGCCTAGTACAAATCATGGCATACATGATGGACCCAATTGCCGAAGCATATGGAACATCATTCATTTTCTCGTGCTCATCGTTTGTCTTAGGAAATTGAGTCTTGCTTAGAGAAACTCCATGTAACACGGAGATTCCAACTCTTAGAAGCTTGCTTCAATCCACGTAAAAATCAGGAATAGCACTATGCTCCCATAATCTTCTTGTATACACAAGGTTCATCTTCGTTCTTGATGAAACCAAACTCTTTGACCGATTCATCAAAACGGAGATTCCAACTCTTAGAAGCTTGCTTCAATCCATAGATGGATCTCTGCAATTTGCATACCTTAGAATCTTGTTCAAAACCTTCTGGTTGTGTCATATACACATCCTCTTGCAGTTTTCCATTTAGGAAAGCGGTTTTGACATCCATTTTTCATTATTTCATAGTCATGATATGCGGCAATGGCAAGCAAAATTCTTATAGACTTGATCATTTCTACGGGTGAAAAGGTCTCATCATAGTCAATACCATGAACTTGCCTATACCCTTTTGCTACAAGCCTAGCTTTATAAGTATGCACCTTCCCATCCATGTCGGTCTTCTTCTTGAAGACCCATTTGTATCCTATGGTTTTTACACCTTCGGGTGCATCAATCAAATTCCAAACTTGATTGTCTTGCATGGATTGCAATTCAGATTCCATGGCTCCAAGCACTTGTCCGAATCAGGAGAAGACATCGCCTCTTGGTAGGTTGTCGGTTCATCATTCTCAATGATTTCCACCTCATTACTATCCGTTACGAGAAATCCATATCTCTCGGGCTCGGATCGTAACCTACTAGATCTGCGAGTTGCTTGTGTATTTTGAACAGGTTCCATAACTCCTTGTGGTTCTTGTTCTTGTTCCACTATTGGTTCAATGTTATTTTCTGGGTCTCCAATTTCTTCAAGATTTATTTTACTTCCACTGATTTCTTTGGAGAGAAATTGTTTCTCTAGAAAGACACCAGTTCGGGCAACAAACACTTTGTTGTCCTCTCGGTTGTAAAAGTAATATCCTTTAGTTTCCTTAGGATATCCCACGAAAATACATTTATCAGATTTGTGTGCTAGTTTGTCGGAGACAAGTCTTTTGACAAAAGCTTCGCAACCCCAAATCCTCATGAAAGATAAACTAGGTTTCTTTCCGCTCCACATCTCATATGGAGTGTTTGGAACCGATTAGTTGGAACTTGATTTTGTGTGAAAGCAGCGGTTTCTAGGGCGTAACCCCAAAAGGATATTGGAAGATCAACTTGACTCATCATTGATCGAACCATGTCTAACAAAGTCCGATTTCTCCTCTCGGACACACCATTCCATTGTGGTGTTCCTGTGGAGTCAATTGTGAAACTATTCCACAATTCTTTAGATGGTCATCAAATTCTTGACTCAAGTATTCTCCACCACGAACTGATCGAAGTGCCTTAATACTTTTGCCAAGTTGTTTTTCTACTTCATTTTGAAATATTCTAAATATCTCAAATGCTTCACTTTTATGTTTCATTAGGGAAACATACCCAAATCTACTATGATCATCAGTGAAGGTTATGAAGTATTGAAATCCTCCCTAGCATTGCTACTTAATGGTCCGCATACATCAGAATGTATCAACCCAATAAGTCGCTTGCCCTTTCACCTAGCTTGGTAAAAGTGTCTTAGTCATTTTTCCAAGAAGACACGACTCACAAGTATCATATGACTCAAGGTCACATGACCCAAGAGACCGTCCCCATGGAGTTTTGAGATACGCTTCTCATTAATATGGCCAAGTCGGCAATGCCACAAATAAGATGATTTACATCATTAGGTTTAGATTTCTTATTATATGATAGACATTTTCATTATTTTCATTCTTGACATCCAGGACATAAAGGCCATTAAATGAATTAGCAATACCATAAATCACATCATTTAAATAATAGAAAATTTCTTATTCTCAATAAGAAACTTAAAACCTATTATCCAAACAAGAAATTGAAATAATATTTCTACTTAAATCCGGACATAATAACAATTGTTCAAAACAAGAATTAATGGAAGGTAAAGTGACTTCATAAGTCCCTACGGCTAATGCAGCAACTCTTGCTCCATTCCCCACGCGTAGGTCTACTTCACCCTCTTTAAGTAGTCTCCTATTCTTTAGATCCTGCACATTTAAACAAAATGTGATAACCACATCCGGTATCCAATACCCAAGAATCAGTGGTAGAAAGGAGAATATCTATCATATAGATACCTGAAGTCGACGCAGCCTTGCTGCTCTTCTTCTTCTTTTGCTCTTCCAAGAAAGCCTTGCAATTACGTTTCCAATGACCAATTTCTTGACAATGGAAACAGATTGCATCCTTTTGTGATCGGGTTTTGCCTCAGAAGCCTTGGCAACACTTGCCTTGCTTATCTTGGGTTTGACAACTTTCTTACCCTTTCCTTTGGCACTAGCCTTCTTCCCATCATGAACTAAGAGCACGGGAGAACCTTTCTCGCAATCTTCATCTCCGCAGTTTTAAGCATCCCATGCAACTCGGAGAGATTCTTATCCATTCCATGCATGTTATAATTCATCACAAACTGATTATAACTTTTAGGCAATGAATTAAGAATGAGATCCGTGGCTAGCTCCAATGGGATTGGATAGCCAAGTTTTTCAAGGTGCTCTACATAGCCTTTCATTTTCAGCATGTGTCACTTGTTGCCCTTCATTCATTTTGCAGTAGTGAATGCAACAATGGTCTTGTACCTCTCTTGCCTAGCTTGTTCTTTAAACATGGCTCTTAACTCCACGCCTATCTCATAGGCTTCCAAATGTTCCAAACTTTGTTGGAGTTTTGAGCACATAGTAGCAAGCATGAGACAGCTTACATCTTTAGAATCATTACGATGTTTCTTGTAACTGTCTCTTTCTGCCCTAGGGGCAGTAGGTTATGGTTCAGCAGGAAGTGGCCAATTCTTAGGCTACGGATCCAATCCATAAATTTCGTACCCATTCTCTTGGAGCTTATCCTTCTCAAGGATCGATCGCAACGAAATTGATTGATTGTTAGTAGTCATTGTCTACAAATATGCAAAATTTCCAAATTTAAATATGTACCAATTTTCATTAAAGAAATAAACAATGTATTTTTCAAACGAAAATACTCCCACTAAATTATATAACCTTCTTATACATCCAATGTATAATATAATTTAAATGGGTTAAGATCCCGCTTTAATTTAATTTTAAGTCCGCTAAGGCGGATTACACAAAATCAAATTAATTATGTAAACAAACTCTGTCAATCATATCTCATATGACTCTTAGTTCCTTTTATGAGATTCTTTAAGAAATTCAATTTCAAAAAGCAGGTTAAATCTCATCTTGCCTAGGCCAAAATGTTTTGACGCCCAATTAAGTCCAACCATTTTAAACGTATAGTTAATGTGCCTCGCTAGGGCGTGCCCACATTATCTATCATGCTCATACATAAATAAAAGTCAATGCATCTCGCTAGGGCGAGGCTACATTAAATCACCCATGTATTAACAAGCGTTTTAATCATGGCATGGCAATAAAAGACTAAACTTTCTTTGAAGGTTCATCACATATAGCATATAACACATTTATGAGCACATAATATAAACATGTTACACATCAAGTTTAGCCACTAAATTAATCTCCATTAATTTAAGCATGATATTTATGTGTCATTAATTTCTCTATAATTATGAGGATGATACTATTTCAACTTTGGTTATTATCTCCAAATCAAGATAACAAGAAGTGCGGTCGAACTAAGCCATTAGGCAACCACAATCCCGCACTAATTCAAGAAACCAAGAAAGTAGTCCATGTGGCCGAAACTAAGCAATAGATGGTCTCGATGAACGTAGTCCACTTGCATCCACAATTCCACATGGATCTCCAATCTTTGAATCAAGAACTTTGTTTCTCAATTTTAGCAATTATGAACTCTTCATAATTCTAACTTCGTTTTATCTTTGAAACTTTGATTGCGATCAAGTTTGGGAAACACAATCTCGATGAACGAAGATTAGCCATCCAAACCTTGAACCAATCTTAGAATCACAAGACTAAAACAAATAGGAAAATCAAACCCCAAAATCCACACACAAACCAACTACCCAAAACCCATTCCAGATCAGCAGGTCTGGTCTGGTTCTGTCACTGGTTCGGTTGGACCTCTCAAAAATTCCAAATTCTGATTACAACAATAATCAGACAATCTGATTAGTATGTGCGGCCGCCCAAAACTCACTGTACGGTCACCCAAACATGTGCGGCCGCCCAAGTGATTATGTGCGGTCGCCCAAGATGATCAGAATGTACAGAATTTTAAAGTTCGAAAATTTTGCCTCAAAATTGTTTTTCTCTGATTATCAAAACTTTGATCCAATCAAAAATTAATAATCAACAATTCTGAATCCATCATAATTTATTTATTGCGATTGAATCATGCGATTAAAGTTGCAAAACAATAAACCACATAAAATCACATAACACATAAACATCATATATTCCAATATTCATATCATGCTAGGCACATAAACAATTTATATACACATAACATGATCTAGGTATTGAAATAATCAACATGAACGGGGCTCTGATACCACTGTTGGGTTTCGATCAAACATGCGCAGCAGAATTTAGCATTTAAAATTTTGAAACCCAAAGCCCATAGATCCGTTTATATGATTAAATCAAATACAACAATATGAATAGAGGAAAAACTAACCCTTGATGACTTTGAATTCTAGCTTTGATCTTGGTGGAGAACTCGAAGCTTTAATCACAAAAGTAAGAACACGAACTTCGAAGATGATAAGCTTCACCCTCTAGCGGTATCCACACCACGAACGAATATCAAGAACACTTGATCTTGGTTGCTAGACCGAATTGTGAAATACGTTTTCACAATTGATATGAACTATATGGAAATTGGTTTGTGTATTATTTTGTTCTTCAATCTAAGATGTCTTAGAACAAAATAAAACTCTCTCAAACTCTTTGGAGACTTACACAAAAGCTATATTATTGTTCTGGCCCGAATTTGGCTGTTATATACAAGTTAGACATATTCCAAATAGGAAACTTGTGTCTAAACCCGTCCAAAATTTTTCCAAATCAAATTAGGAAACTGCCCCCGACAGTACTGTGCGGCCGCCCAGAATCCACTGTGCGGTCGCACAACTATCTGAAACAAACTGGTACAAAAATGAGCTAAGTGTGCGGCCGCCCAGTCCATACTGTGCGGTCGCCCACTTCCCAGATTTCCAGAATTTCAAAAATTCCAATATAGTTCATTTTAAAGATTCGTTCTCTGTGGTGTGACCCTCTAGGATTATACTAAGTTGGCAATGGGTTTCAAACATGAAACCATAAGACATCTCTCCAAAGAGGGACAAATCCATTTAGCTTATTATTCTTCCCTACGTGAATCCGATTATGCCAATCATACCCTTTATAACTACCCGGTTTAAAGGTAGCGTTTGAATATGTCAAACATAATGTTCATCAAGTGGAAGACTATAATAACTTCATGTCTAAGGATTCAAATAACATAACTAATATGAGATATATGTACGACATAGACCATGAGATAAATCTCATACAGCGGGTCATGTCCAGTACCTTGTTCCAAACAAGTACCCATAAATCTAACATGATCATCCCATGATCATTTAGCCTTTATACTAGTCTTTACAAGTACTAGGGACGGAGATTATTATAAGTAAACATGAACAACAATAAATCAAAACATCTCTTTATTGATATGAAATAAATGATAACAATTACAACGTTTACTAAACGTGCCTAGGGCACCACTACCAACACATGAAGTAAGGCAAGTTTTCCCCCTCACGTACAAAGTTGTCATTTTGCATACTAAGTACTTGATCATGAGGCAACATGTAACAGAAAGAAATTTCATTATTAAATTTTGGAGAGCTCTCGCCCACATTTGGGATTAGGCGAGTAGTTTCCTCTTTCTCACTAGCTATCTCTATTACATTGATCCCTCCTCCCGTAGTTGGGAGAGGGTTTCTCACTACATTAGGAACCCCTAGCTGCTTAGAATCTATGAGATCTTGGATCACATCTTTGAGTGTGGTTGCAAGTATTTGGTGTCATGACCACTGAACTGGTGGAACTTGCAGTAGAGATGATGGCATGATTCGGGGGGAGTTCCCTTGGATTAGAAGGAGGCTTCCTTGGTGCGATCTTACCGGCTTCTACGAGTATGTCGAAGAGTTCTCCTTGAGTGATGCCTTCCAATTTGTTGTAGACTCTCTCCTTCTTCTTTTCCTTGTGGGTGGAGGGACGGAGATAGTTGCTCCTCCCTTGATTATTGAAACGATGGCATTGACAGATGTGTCTTTGCTAGTAAGAGCCCTTTCTAGGGTAACGGTATCCACCATCTTTCTTAGCCTCTTTCCTACTTTTAAAGATGTCATCTATTCGGAGACCGGATTTATGAAGTTCAGAGAAGCTTGGAAGAAAGTACCGGATAGGCGGTCCTCATACTCATTACGGAGTGATTTCAGGAAGATATGCATTTGGTCATTCGTAGTTAGCCTATCAACAATCTCGGTGAGCTTGGCTCTCCATCTTTTGACAAAGTCACCAAATGTCTCATTAGCACCTTGTTGAATTGCTCGAGGTCTCTTTAGTGGGACGGTAAGTAGTATTATCCTCGAAGCGCCTTTGGAAGACTTCACATGCGGTAGCCCAATCGGTCCTTATGGATAAGGGGAGAGACATGTACCAATCCCTTGCCGCCCCCTCTAGGGTTTGGGAAAGCTTTGGGCCAAGACGTATCATCCACTTTCATCGGAAGCATAGCCCAAGTGTAAGTTTCACCATGAACACGAGGTCAACTAGTGCCCGTCGAACTTGGCTATGTCAGGGGTGCGGAACTTTCGTGGTAGCTTAGTGATGACTTGCGGAGTGCAATGGGGTCAAACGGAACGATGGAGCCCTTTGTTAGACCAAGATGTGCAAACCTCTTTTCAAGAAACTCAGCAGTTGTGGAGTTGATGAAGTTGGTGTCATCACTAGCTTTTTTTTCTTATCACTTGCCTTGTTATCCTCGTCATCGGAGGAGGTGGAAGAGTCGGATGAATTTGAATCAGAGTCGGAATCATCATCCCTCTTATTCTTTTTCTTAGCATGGGATTCCCCGTCTTTGGAGGGGTTTTTGACTTCTGATTGTTCTTTTTGAATTCTTGGAGCTCTTGGAGAACAGAGTGTATGTCTTGGGCATGACGATCACTCTCAGGAGCAGCAATTTCAGCTTGCTCTTTGATTTGTTGCTAAAGTCGGGCAATGACGGTCTTAGCTGTTTCCAAGTCAGTGATGGGGGTGCCGGCCATTACTGCAACCTTTTTAGTCTCTTGGTCGCGGGATCACGGATGTAGACTACTGGAGCGATTGTGTTGGGAGTGTGGAGCTACTTTGCTGATCGGACGGACCTAAAGTGCAGAAACTGCGTCAAATCTAGGCTGGGGTCCCAACAGTCAGCTTTTATGAAACAGGGGGTGACCAACATGGCAGATTCACAGAAAAGGGAGGATGTCTCGTACGAGACAATGGATGTCTCGTACGAGGCATCTAGCCTAACAGTCAGATTTGCAGTTTTTAATCCTATTGGTCGGATGGAATTTAATCCATTTTAAGAGGTACTACTCTAGTTCAACCTGGAACAGTGGATTCTGTCACCCTAGAATATGAGCCCCTTGATTTCACCTGTATTGCACCTCCCAAAACTGACAATTCGGACAAAGGTCACATATTCTCATCGAAATCCACCATTCAATTAACCAAACCTAAGTGACCCGTAGTTGTTTTGCACTTTGTTAAATAACTCATTAATGCAATCAAACCTTGTGAATTTAA
>JAOWBW010001318.1:68374-347909 GCA_026119855.1 Campanula takesimana | reverse complement strand
TTCTTAGGATGTTCAAGTCTAAGATCTTGTTCTAATGCCCTAAGGTGCACAATCTTGGTTCAAGACAAGTATAACACATTAGTGCTTGTTCATAGCACTTTCAAGACATAAAGAAGAGTTACTACTCTTATACTTATGTTCTCATTTTAATCAATGAGTATACATGTTTAAGACCAAGTTCTGATGCCCCTAAGGTGTCACAACATTTGCTAGGGACATCTTATACTAAGGTTATATACCTTAACTAGGGTTACTTCCAACTTATACAAACTTTAAACAACATTTTTGGTTTTTTCAGATAACTGTGCGGTCGCCTAAAATGAACTGTGCGGGTCGCACACAAGCAGGTTAATTTCTTTGAAAAACCTTTCAGAAAGATGTGCGGTCGCCCAAGGATTTTTGTGCGGTCGCACAATGTACCAAAATGCGAATTTTTATTCCTTTCCCAGGTTAAGAAATTTTCCGTTCCAAAACGTAGGAGTAACATTTACTAACAATTTCAACATGCCAGAATGCATTAACAAGCTCAAAACTAACTCTTTCATTTTTCTTTCATTATTTCCCACAGAGGATTATTACTCCCTTTGTCCAAATTTACAAGTCTCGCAAAAATCATCCCAAACAGAAATTAACATTCACAAGTTAGAGAAAAACATTTATGCATGTTATTACAAGTAAGGGGGAGCTAATAACTTACCTAGTCAAAATTCAAGTTGACCAAAACTTATTTCTGTTCGGCCTGGAACGCTCTATCAACGCCACGAATATTAATCCGGGATCAGAATCAAGAACGGAGGATAATTAAACTCGAGGAGTCGAGAATAGGATAAACTTTTAACCCAAACTTTGAAACAGAGAAGGAACGAGAAAGAAATTAGGAATTGCCTTCTCTGACAACCAAACAACATGATATACTTTGAAACTTTCAAACAATTGCACTTAGCCCCTCAAGTTCCACTTTAACAAAAAGACCCCTAAAGTCCAATTTTCACAAAATGACCCAAAAGTCAAAACAAGACATTTAACCACCTTAACTATTTAAAGCAGTTAAAATTTTTTACCCAAGTAAAACTAACACATAATATGCAAGTTCAGTATTTAACAAGTATGTCAAATATTTAACAAGAAATTCGATGGGTGTTACAAAAAGTAAAGTAGGAGAAAGAAAGTAGGGTAGAAAATAATGAGTGGAAAGTTGTTGTGAGTGTTAATGTGGTTCCCATTGACTAAAGCCTTTCCATTTTTAGGTTGTCCTAATTCGAATGGGACACCCAAATGGAAATTTGTCCCTAATCGAGGGACGGAGAGAGTATAAATAACTTTTTTTTTTATTTTGAAGTTTAAAATGGGACACCCAAAAGGGAAATCTTTGAAGTTTAAAATGGGACGAAGGGAGTATCATTTATGTAGTTACCAGACCAATTGGCTAGGTGTCTACTTTCAGGAATTTTTTTCTTTCTAAAATAGTGTTCATTTTTATCATAACTTTGTCCCTAAATGTTTTCATTTCGAAAAATATTTCACTTGTCTCTTTATACTTGCAAAAACTAAATGTTTCTAAGAAAGATTAAAAGATTATATATGAATTTTGGCACCAAATTGTACAAAAAATTATGTCCCTTTAAATTAAATTTAAACAATCATTTAAGGACAGATGCAGTTTTTTTTTTTTTTATACGTGGTTTGGTTATATTTTACTCCCTTCTTTCATAAATTAAGAGTTTTTTTTAACTTTGATGATAAAAAGTAATTTAGTAAATTTTGGTTTTTTTATGATTATAAAAATATTATAAGAATAAATTTGTTTAAAAATACTATTATTATTTATTATTTTGGGAATGAAGCTCTTAATTCGGAACGTGCGAAAAAAGGAAATTAAAACTCTTGATCCGGTACGGAGAGAGTAATATCCACGAGTGTTGGTTTTATCTTTTTTTTTTAATAAGATATTATTTTATTTCCAAATTTAAAAATACCTATTGTATTTGGATTTTGCATCAAAGTAAAATAGTCATTTTATTAAAGAAAATCATAAAAAGGGAAATGAAACGAAATCAGACATAAATAATAGGGATATTTGTCCAAATATTAATGATAATGAGGTGGGGACTCATGTGAGACCGTTCACACAACCCAGCCGAGCCAGTCAAGCCTTTTCTTTTTTTGGCTTCCGACTTTTTTTCCCCTGCCATTTTTTGCTCACCAGCAAAAAGTAACACTTTTTATAAACAAATGTAACACTTTTTTTTTTCAAAAAATGTACCACAATTTTGCTGAAATACATTTAAGATAACATAAGATGACAACTAAATTAATGTTACATTTTATAAAATTGAATGTAATTTTTTTTTTCTCAATTGTAACATTTTTTCTAGGTTTTACATTCAATTGAAATGCAAAACCGATTATATGCATCAATTTTAACTCTTTTTTAAAAGAAAAAAAGCAACATTTAACCTATAAAATTGTTACATTCATATATATGGCATATTACAATCATATATGCATTATGTTACACTTCAATTATTACTTTTCTAACCACAAAATCCATTTATTTTTTGCGAAACTGATGTTATATCTTACAATAAATTGTTACTTTTTAATGCCAAACTGTTACTTTTATCAGAACAAAGCGTTACATCTCAGTATACGAACAGTCCAGTTTTTTTTGTGTGTTAAAAAGTATGTTTTTAAAAAAAAAAAAAATAAACCATTTCATGACCTATCTAGTTTAATTCGTCGCGTCAAGACGAACACAACGGTATTTTTAGATTTTTTTCAGGACTTATAAATCTCAAGATATAGCATTTTTAAGTTATTGGAGTTTTTTTTAAATACGCGCCACGTGTCGCGATCTGGGAAAGGGGGAGAGGCTGGAGCAGGCGTGTCGCTGGAGACGGGGAGGGTTCGACCCGCGGGTAGGTCCGTCTCACCCCGTGAGACCGTCTCACGAGAGTGTTTGTCAATGATAATATGCTAAGAAAAATGTTACTCCCTCTGACCCGATTGATGTTCTTACATTCCTTTTTGTCTGTTCCAATTGAAAGTTCTTACTTTACTTTATTATCTAAAATGGAAAATGAAACCCACTTGTCATTCTCACAACAAAAACTCCTTACCCACTTTCTCTCTCTTACTTTAATTTTCACACTTACAACATTTATTTTTTCTTAATCTCAGAGCAAAGTCAAAGTAGGAACGTTATTGTCGCGTCCCCGACCCCGCGGGCCAAGAGCACGCGAACTGGACGTCGACTTAACACACAATTAATACAAAATACTGAAGATTAAAAATTCCATTTTATACTAAGAGATGATAGGACAAGTTTTATAAATCCAAGCTTGACAACAACAAAATACAACTAGTATAAGCTCCACAAGCTTATACTCAAAAATACAAAATACACAATTCTTAATGACGTCAATGTTGGACACTATCCCAAAGGTTATACATTTAAATAATGTAAACCGAAACAACCTTCCCAAAAGCTACTTCCACACTCGACGTCCTCCTCGTGATCAGCGAGTACTAATCCTTTCCTCCTGGGGGGGTAAGGAAAAACAAAATAAAAGAAAGGGGGTGAGATAAATCTCAGTAAGTTACTAATGCAACTACATGACATGCTAAGATGCAATAAACAATAATAAATCACATATAGCACATAGCAATAGCAGTTAACAGATAGCAGCGGAAATAAACAAATAACAAAGGATATTAGCCAAGGTTTCCCAACTAATAGAACCAAATAAAGGATCGCTGCGCAGCTTCAATAATCAACCAATCAACATCTTCATAGTAGCATAAGAGCTGAAAGAGAAAACCCCGGTACCGGAACCATAACCAATAGTAACATGTCACAAGGGACGGGAGTCATGACACAAAGTCATACTCCAAAAAGTTAGCTAGACTACTTTCGAAGGAAGCTAGCTCATCTCAACCAAGGCCAATCTGGAAGAGGAAAATAAGGGCAAAACAATGGTCACATTATAATGGACTTGGCTCGGAGCCATTATAACATTCCCATTGCCCGACACAACCACAATATACCAGCTGGACTTTCAATTAAATGCCAAGTAATAAATACTAGCTTAAATAAACAACTAATGATTCCAAAGTAGGGAACCATTCCAAATAAATCACCACAAAGGTAAAACCAATCCAAACAACACATCAAGATGGCCAACATTCCCAAAACGATACTTAATCAAATTCCATAACATATTTTCACAAATGAACCAATTCCAATTAATAAAGTGTTCCACGATGTTAACTTAAGTTAATTAGAGTAATAAACCTTAAACTAAGGAAGCAACCTAGTTTAAACAAGCAAAAAGGCAGATTTCCAGAACAGGGGGCGGGCGGGCGCGCGGAAAGGGTCGGGCGGGCGCTTATTTGACCAGAAGGTTTGGCGAAGGAAAAATCCAGGTAGGCGGGCGCCTGGATCAACCCGGGCGGGAGCCTGGTCGACGGGCTGGGCAGAGGATCAGCTGGGTTCTTCCATTTTTCCAAACCATTTCACAAATTTCTCAAAATCAACCACAACCAAACTTTCCACTAAGCATAATCATGTACCAAAACAACTTATAACTTGCAAGGGCCTAGATAACAAACATCTAGAAACCTCAATCAAGATTTAATCCCAACAATCTCAAAATCACAAAAGATGAACAAAAATACAAATAAATTCCAAACTCAACCAAAATGACATATATGTTAACTAAAGCATTACATAAACTAAAGATGAACATTTTAGCATAAAAATGGGGGCGAAAAACAACTTACTTGAATTTATGAAAGATGACGGAATTCGAATATTTTTGGCTCTACACGATCCTATCGACGATCTAAACACATTTCATAAAATGAGCACTAAGAAATAGAGGGAGGAAGGTGATCAAAATGGAGAAGAAGAATGAGAGAGTTCTTACCTTTCTACAAATGGAGGAGAGAGAGAGAGAATGCAGTGAGTGTGTGTGGTGAGGAAGAGAGTGAGGGAGAAGGAAGAGTAGGAGGGAGAGTAGGAGGAGATGATTTAAAAAACTTACACTAAGACCCCCTCCTCTCTTCTACTTAGCACAAATAAACCCAAATCACCCTTCTACCAATTTAATTTCCCACTACCCACTTAACACAATATCAACCAAATAATGCTAGGCACAAATTAATATTATGAGATATAAAATGCGCACATAAATAATAATCAAATAATTAAATAAATAATTAATTATTTATTAATAAAATAGGGACGGGTTTTCGGGTCGTGACAGTTATAGTGAGACGGAGGTAGTACAATAATTTAAATATGAATGATTGTTCTTTAAAGACAAATAAAAAAAATACTCCCTCCGTCTCACTCGAATCAGAACAAATTTCTATTTGGGTGTCTCACTCGAATTAGGACAACCAAAAAAATGGAAATGTTTTATTTAATGAGACACACATTCACACTCACAATAACTTTCCACTCATTATTCCCTACCCCACTTTCTCTCTCCTACTTTACTTTTCATACTCACAACACCTACTCCCTAACACTTTTTTTCTTTAATCCTCGTGCCCACCCAAAAATCCTAATTCGGGTGGGACGGAGGGAGTATTCACTTTGTCATGTGTCGCCCTTTGTTTATGACAAACACCGGAGTGCGACCGTTGCACGCTGTGCGACGGGTTTGCCTACGGGACGACCCACCATCCCGCCCGCACCAGCCCCCTTCCTCCTCTCAAATTGCGACACGTGTCGCGGGTAAAAAGAAAACCCCTCTAATACCTTTGAAATGCTCTTGGGATTTTGAAGTCGAAAAAAAAATCTAAAAATACCGTTGTGTTCGTCTCGACGAGACGAATAAAACTAGATAGGTCATGTTATGGTTTCATTTTTTTTTTAAAAACATATTTTTTAACACACAAAAAAGTGAGCTGCTCGTCGTCAAAAAATGTAACACATTTTTATGAAGAAAATAACAGTTTGGTCTTAAGAAAGTAACACTTTATTATAAGATGTAACAACAGTTTCATAAAATAATATAAATAGTTTTTGTGTTTAGAAAAAGTAGTAATTGAAGTGTAACACAATGCATATATGATTGTAATATAATATATAAATGAATGTAACAGTTTTATAGAGTAAATGTTACTTTTTTCTTTAAAAAAAGAATGAAAATTCATGTATATAAGCGGTTTTGTATTTCAAACAATTGCCTTCTCTGACAACCCAAACAACATGATATACTTTGAAACTTTCAAACAATTGCACTTAGGCCCCTCAAGTTCCACTTTTAACAAAAAGACCCCTAAAGTCCAATTTTCACAAATGACCCAAAAGTCAAAACTAGACATTTAACCACCTTAACTATTTAAAGCAGTTAAAAATTTAACCCAAGTAAAACTAACACATAATATGCAAGTTCAAGTACTTAACAAGTATGTCAAATATTTAACAAGAAATTCGATGGGTGTTACATCCTCCCCACCTTAAAGAAAATTCGCCCACGAATTTTACTTACCAAAGTTTTCAAATAGGCTCGGGTATTTATCTCGCATCTCTTTCTCGGTTTCCCAAGTAGCCTCTTCAATTTCATGATTTCTCCAAAGGACCTTCACAATAGGAATCCTTTTGGTACGCAATACTTGCTCTTTCCAGTCAAGAATTTCAACAGGTTGTTCCTCATAAGACAAATCAGGCTGAAATGGAATAGCCTCATACTCAAGAACATGTGATTCATCTGCCATATACTTGCGAAGCATAGATACATGGAACACATCATGATACCAGATAAAGAAGGAGGTAAAGCCACTCTATAAGCCAACTTCCCAATTCTTTCAAGAATCTCAAATGGACCTATATAACGAGGAGATAACTTTCCTTTCTTCCCAAATCTCTTTATACCTCTACGAGGAGAGACCTTCAAGAATAAAAAGTCACCTACCTGGAATTCAAGATCCCTTCTACGATGATCTGCATAACTCTTTTGTCTACTCTGAGCTGTGCGCAATCTATCTCGAATGAGTTTCACACTCTCAACTGATTGTTGAACCATTTCAGGACCCAAGAGTGTAGCTTCTCCCACTTCATCCCAGCATATAGGAGATCGACATTTTCTGCCATAAAGAGCCTCATATGGAGCCATTTCAATGCTAGACTGATAACTGTTATTATAAGCAAACTCAGCCAAAGGAAGATGAGTATCCCAACTGCCTTTGAAATCAATAACACAAGCACGTAACATATCCTCGAGAATCTGTATAAGTCTCTCAGATTGCCCATCAGATTGAGGATGAAAAGCAGTACTGAAATTCAATTTAGTACCCATAGCACCCTGAAGAGCCTGCCAGAATCGAGAAGTAAAACGAGGATATCTGTCAGATACAATACTCACAGGAACCCCATGCAGTCGGACTATCTCCTGAACATACAAAGATGCCAACTGAGACAATGAATATCCCATGGAAACTGACAAGAAGTGAGCTGATTTAGTCAACCTGTCCACTATAACCCAAACAGCATCATGGCCTCGTCTGGTACGTGGCAAACCAGTCAGAAAATCCATCGTAATATGCTCCCATTTCCACTCTGGAATTTCTAATGGTTGCAACAAACCTGCTGGACGTTGATGTTCCACTTTTACTTGTTGACAAGTCAAACATTTGGAAACATACTCAGCAATCTCTCTTTTCATATTGTTCCACCAGAAATGTTTCTTCAAGTCTTGGTACATTTTTGTGCTTCCAGGATGAATAGTATACTTGGCTTTGTGAGCCTCTTCAAGAACTTTCTTCTTAATCTCAGGATCAACTGGAATACAAACTCGGCCTCGAAAGGTAAGAATTTCATCACTATTGAAAGAAAAATCTGGTTGCTTTCCTTCATTCATTCCACTAATGATTTTCTGCAATTCAGAATCAATTACCTGAGCTTCTTTGATCTGTTGGAGTAAATCTGAAGTAGCTTTTATATTAGCAAAGATAACTCCATGATTTGATTCACAAGGACTCCAATCACATAAGTCTTCAAACATCTTCCATTCACGAATCATCAAGCAAGAAATATAAGTCTTTCTGCTCAGTGCATCTGCCACAACATTTGCTTTTCCTGGATGATAAAGGATAGTACAATCACGATCCTTCAATTTCTCCATCCATCTACGTTGCCTCATGTTAAGCTCTTTTTGAGAAAACAAGTACTTCAAGCTCTTATGATCAGTAAAGACTTCAAATTTGGTTCCATACAAGTAATGTCTCCATTTATGAAAAGCAAAAATAATCGCAGCCAACTCTAAATCATGAGTAGGATAATTCTTTTCATAAGGAGATAATTTCCGAGAAGCATAAGCTATTACCTTGCCATCTTGCATCAGAACACAACCCAATCCTTCTTTAGAAGCATCAGTATAAACCATGAAATGCTCAGAACCATTAGGCAAAGCCAAGACTGGAGCTGTAGTCAAACGCCTTTTTAACTCCTGAAAACTTGCTTCACATTTATCATTCCACTCAAAAGAAATAGCTTTTCGAGTCATATTAGTCAATGGAGTAGCAATCTTGGAGAATCCCTCAATGAACCTCCGATAATAACTAGCGAACCCCAAGAAACTACGGATTTCAGTCACTGTAGTTGGCCTCTTCCAGTTGACAACTGCTTCAACTTTGGAAGGATCTACTGCAATACCAGTAGCAGACACAACATGCCCCAAGAATGAAACTTCTTCTAACCAGAAAGCACATTTGCTGAATTTTGCAAATAATTGTTTCTCACGAAGAACTTGCAATACCACTCTGAGATGTTGTTCATGCTCAGCTCGTGATTTGGAATACACAAGAATGTCATCAATGAATACCACCACAAAACAATCAAGATATGGCTTGAAAATACGGTTCATCAAATCCATAAATACAGCTGGAGCATTTGTCAAACCAAATGGCATAACAATAAATTCATAATGCCCATACCTGGTACGGAAAGATGTCTTTGGTATATCCTCAGATCTGATTTTCAACTGATGATAACCACTTCTCAAGTCAAGCTTCGAATACACTACTGAACCTTGAAGCTGATCAAACAAGTCATCAATATGAGGTAACGGATATTTGTTCTTGATAGTTACCTGATTAAGATCTCTGTAATCAATACACAATCGCAGAGTCCCATCTTTCTTTCTGACAAATAACACTGGTGCACCCCACGGTGATACACTTGGCCTGATAAAGCCCCGATCAAGCAATTCCTCAAGCTGTGTTTTTAACTCTCTCAACTCAGCTGGAGCCATTCTATAAGGTGCTTTAGAGATTGGTGCTGTACCTGGTAATAACTCAATACAGAACTCAAGCTCTCGATCAGGTGGCATGCTATACTCAGAAGAGAACACATCTGAAAATTCAGACACAACAGGAATATCCTCCATCTTGGAACAGATAAACTCTGATCAAGCACACATGCGAGATACCCGGCACAACCACGAGATAAAAATTTTCTAGCTTTTAAAGCAGAAATAACATGTATAGCACATAAAGGCCTATCACCTTCAAAGGTAAAATCAGGCAAACCAGGAATAGAAAAAGTTACTACTTTTCTATAACAATCAACAGATGCATGATGCACATATAGCCAATCCATGCCAAGAATCACGTCAAAGTCCCTTATAGGTAACACGACTAGGTCAGCAAGAAGGGCATGATCACCCACAAGAACCTTGTCGCGACCCCGAACCCCGCGGGCCCGAGATCGCGAGCTGGACGTCGACTTAAAACCAAGACTCTAAAATATAGAAGTTAAAAATTTTCATTTTGAACTAAAAGATGATAACACAAGGTTTTACAAATCCAAGTTTAAATCAACAAAGTACATCTAACATAAGCTCCACAGCTTATACCCAAAAGAATAAAATATACAATTCTTAATGACGACAATGATGGTAAAACTATCCCCAAAAGGTTATACATTTAAATAATGTAAACCGATCCACAACAACCTGCCCCAAAATCTCAATCCTCTCGACGTCCTCCTCGATCTGCGAATCCTAATCCTTTTCCTCCTGGGGGGGGGGGGTTAAGGAAAAACAAAGATGGAAATAAACGGGGTGAGATAAAATCTCAGTAAGTTACTAATGCAACTACATGACATGCTAGTATGCAATGAATAATAGCAATTAACATAAGACAGATAGCAGCGGGATAAGTGACATACGTAATCAATCATATAAATAAACATATAACAACAAATGAGAGGCTCCCTATCGCCAACCGTCCCATACCGGTTGGAAATAACGACCAGCTCAACATGCAACACATAAAGCTGAAATAAACACTCATAAGTGGATACGTAGCCAAGGATTCATCCAACTGGAAGAACCAAATAAAGGTCGCTGCGCAGCTTCAATAATCAACAATCAACATCTTCATAGCAGCATGAAAGCTCGCAGAGAAAACCCCGGTACCGGAATCAAGGACCAAAAGAAGTGTCACAAAGGACGGGAGACATGCCACAAAGTCATGCTCCAAGGAAAGCTAAAATGCACACAAGGGAGCTAGTTCTTCTCACATCCAAGGCCAATCTGGAGGAGGGTAATAAGGGGGCAAAACAATGGTCAACAATCACAATGGACTTGGCTGTGCCATCATAATGTTTCGCATCGCCCAAACACACACAAAATACCAGCTGGAATTTCAAGTAAGGCTAAGTAATAAAATACTAGCACAATAAACAACCATTGATTCCAAAGTAGGGAATCATACCAATTAATCACCAAAAAGATGCAAACGATTTCTCAGGAAGAGTTCAACAACAATAAACACAACGAGTTTCTCATAAAAGAGCACAACAACGATAACGGAGTTTCTCATAAAGAGGACAACAACAATGATTATTAGAACCCGATCATTCCATAAAGAGGAACCATACCAGATACATTCCAAAGATGATACTCAACCATCTCATCATACCTGGGATTCCAAAGTAGGAATCCAGAATGAGTACACCTTAGTGTTCCAAAACAGCCCTCTAGGTACTATAGGACATCGCCTAAAACCTATACTAAGTCTTACGCGAAATTCAATTCGGTTGGAACAAACACGAACACATCATAAGATGCCCAAACAACACTTGATCAAATTACATAGCTCTATTGTTCACAAAGGAACCAATTTTAATTACTAAAGTGTTCCACAACATTAACTTAAGTCAACTAGGGTGGTACTTCGAGCCTAGATCGGGCTTGGACCTTAAAACAATTCAATAACAAAGAGGCTCAGAACAGCTGGTATGGGCGGTCGCCCATAGCCAGTCTGGGCGGTCGCCCAAAACCCAACCCCAAGCCCAAAACCCACTGACTTCCTGGGCGGTCGCCCAACCCAAAAGTGGGCGGTCGCCTAAACACTTTGCTCAGATTCTCTGGATTAACTGATCCCATGGGCGGTCGCCCAAACCCATCATAGGCGGTCGCCCACGGACCCAGGTCGCCGGAAAACGGCCAAAACCAACTGGGTTTCTCCCAAATTTTCCACCCAACAACATAAATCAAACCCAAATGCTTCTAATAGGTATACTAAGATACCCAAACACCCTATGGACCTAAAACAACTCATAAAACATCATTTAATCTACTCAATCCAAGGGATGATTCAACACCAAAACTTCACAAAATGGGATAAAATGCAAATCATCTCAAAATCAACCCAAGAAGCAAGAAATGGTAATCATAGTATCAACTAAGCATGGAATGAACATTTTTAGCAAAATGGGGGAAAAGTAACTTACTTGCAAATTCTCAAGGTTGACGGAATTCAAATCTTTTTGACTCTATGCGATCCTAGCGACGATCTAAACAATGTTCATGATTTAAGAAATGAACAATAATGAGAGGAAGATGGAGAAAAAGAAGAGAGAAGGAAGAGAAAAGAAACTTACCTTTTCTAGCTAGAGAGAGAGGAAGAAGATGCTGGGAAATGAGGTGAAGAATGAGGGAGAAGGTGAGGGAGGAGGGGGAAGTAGGGAGGATTATTTCAAAATATTACACTCGGGCCCCTCCCCCATCTACTAGCACGCTTATTTGTACTCCCGACTAACTATTAAGACCCAACACTTCCACACTAGCCCAAATAACTCAATACAAAGCTAGGCACAAATATTATAACACATAAATTGCACACATAATTATTTAAATAAATAATAATTTAAATAAATAAATAAGCAAATAATTAAATAAAAATTATTTAATTACTAATAAAATAGAGCCTATATTTCGGGTCATGACAAACCTCACATTTCTTGTAAACCTCAGATGTAAACATGTAATCTCCCATAGGGGAAGATACTTCTAGCACATAAGGCATAGAATCAGGAAGAACATGCAAATGCGACACAAAATGAGATGCCACATAAGAATGAGATGAGCCTGGATCTATCAAGACTCGCGCTCTCGTACTAGAAAGTAATATAATACCTCCTATGACCGCAGAAGACTCAGCTACACCCTGCTGATCTAAAGCAAACACTCGACCCTGAACTTTTGGTCGACCCCCACTATCTCTCTTGGAACCTGAGGCTGGTTGACTTGTACCCCCAACTTGATTTCCTCTACTTTTAGGACAATTTCTAGCAAAGTACCCCGCTTCACCACACACTAAACACTTTCCTTGCTTTGACCAACACTTGTCTTCAGAATTACCTTCTTTCGAACAAAAACCACATACTTTCCTGGAACCTTGGACTGTTGTCCTCGAACCAGTTGATACACTACCTTTACTTTCAGTTGGTTGTCGAAATCGACGATCTTGGCGACCAGATTTACCACCTTTAGAACCAGATCCCTGAGTTTTCTCTGATACACGACCAGTCATGGTTGTTCCCAACTTCACCTTGTGTTCTTCAATATCATTTTCAATAGTATAAGCCTTCTCCACTGCTTGATGATAACTAGAGAGCTGTAGAGAAAGAAGTTGCTTCCTATACTCAGTCCTCAACCCTTTAACAAACCTCTGTGCCTTCTTGGCTTCGTTTGGAACTAAGTGATCACAATACCTCGCCAATTCTGTGAACTTGGTTGAGTATTGCCCCACTGTCAAGCTTGCCTGCTCCAGATTAAGAAATTCCATTTCCTTTTTATCTTGGACCACTGTTGGAATAAACTGTGACTTGAATGGTTTAAGAAAATTCTCCCATGTCTGTGGTACACCTTCCAGTTCCCAACTTTTATTCAACACTTGCCACCAATGTTCAGCGGCTTTCTCAAGTTTAAAGGTTGCAAAGGTTACCTTATCACCACCTGCACATCTCAAGGCTGTGAAGATCTTTTCAATACTCTCAATCCACTCCTCTGCCTTCTTAGCATCAAATTCCCCATCAAAACTACGAGGTTTCAACTTCAAGAACCTTGTAAGACGATTAGGATAATCCCAGTCTACATTATCAACCATTTCTTCTTGAGGAGTTATAGATCTCAGCTGATTACTACCACTTGTACCTTCAGAACTCATTGTACCTGTAGGTAAACACTCAGCGTTATTAATAACACCCCAAGACTCACCCATACCTAGGCCATAGACCCTATCCAGACTTAGAGCAAACCAAGGTAGCTAAACATGGTAGCTAAACCAGGGTAGCTCTGATACCAACCTGACACGCCCCCAGGTCCCGGGATCCCCTAGTAGAACCTCGAACCCGGTGGGAGTGCCTAACGAGAAACCAGAAACTTAACAAGAACTTAATGACATTTGTTTAACAAACTGACATGATATATATACTCTAGAGTAAGGAGCTATACTAGCTCACAATACGAGTTCTAGACAAGAAAATTAAAACCAAACTTAATACATACACAGCGGAAACATGCCTAGCACATAAGCTGGCATCAAGAGTACTATACAAGATGTCTAGTGACAGCATGAACTGAACAAGACTGTCTAACCCAAAATAAGGAGTTACAAACCCTTAGAACATCGTCCTCACCAAATGTAAAAGGACACAAGCCCCAAAATAATCACGACCTGCGAAGTAAGCTCCCAACTATGTCGAGCCTCACTGCACACTATCCTTCCTTTCCTGGGGGGGGGGGAAACAATTAAACACATAAAGGGTGAGATAAATCTCAGTAAGCTATTAGATGCAACTACATGACATGTTATCATGCAATTCAAGTAGATACTCAAGTAATTATATATCAAGTATCATCAAGTAACAAGTATATGAGAGGCTAAGCCACTCATCAAGTAGCACATAAAGCTAAACAAGCAAGTTATAAGGATATTGCTTCCTTCCTTATTCCTCCCAAGAATACCATTGTTGTCGTAGCTTGTATTACTTTGACAATCACGATCAATAACAGGAACTGATTATTCAGTATGTATCAGAAGACCCGGTAACCAGTGTCATTCCCAATATCAGTACTCATGAGTATTCACGAGGTGTTCAAGACAGGAGTTTAGCATTCACTTAAGTCAGGCTTATTGCTCCAACTAAGGAAGCTATGCCCTTACTATGGCCGGTAGTAAGGGGTCAGGCGGAAATACATAGGGACCCGATTGTCACTTAAGCCCCAGCTCTCGCGACAAGCATGAACCTATACATTTTCGAACAAGCAAGGAGAACCAGCTGGACTCACACAAGAAGGTACAAGTAGATATTTACTTGAACTACGGGAGAAGAACTAATCCAGAAGTAGTGGACTAGCTCAACAAGGAACATGCTTCAAGTAGTCAAGAAGTCACCTTGTATCAAGCAAATGTATGCAATGATTGCACATACACAACAAGAACATGTCTCATACACGTTAGTGCTTGTTCATAGCACTTCCTAGTTCACTACCATACATATGTATTGGTGTCAAGCCATGTACAAGATTTTATTATCTTATATTCAAGTCTTAATCCATTTCTATGGATGTTCAACCCATGTACAAGATTTTAAATGTCTTATACTTCAAGTTATAATTCCAATCTTTGGACATTCAAGCATGTATAAGAGTTATACATTTACTCTTACCAAATCCCAATCCTATTCTTAGGATGTTCAAGTCTAAGATCTTGTTCTAATGCCCCTAAGGTGCACAATCCTTGGTTTCAAGACAAGTATAACACATTAGTGCTTGTTCATAGCACTTTCAAGACATAAAGAAGAGTTACTACTCTTATACTTATGTTCTCATTTTAATTCAATGAGTATACATGTTTAAGACCAAGTTCTGATGCCCCTAAGGTGTCACAACATTTGCTAGGACATCTTATACTAAGGTTATATACCTTAACTAGGGTTACTTCCAACTTATACAAACTTTAAACAACATTTTTGGTTTTTCAGATAACTGTGCGGTCGCCTAAAATGAACTGTGCGGTCGCACACAAGCAGGTTAATTTCTTTGAAAAACCTTTCAGAAAGATGTGCGGTCGCCCAAGGATTTTTGTGCGGTCGCACAATGTACCAAAATGCGAAATTTTTATTCCTTTCCCAGGTTAAGAAATTTTCCGTTCCAAAACGTAGGAGTAACATTTACTAACAATTTCAACATGCCCAGAATGCATTAACAAGCTCAAAACTAACTCTTTCATTTTCTTTCATTATTTCCCACAGAGGATTATTACTCCCTTTGTCCCAAATTTACAAGTCTCGCAAAAATCATCCCAAACACGAAATTAACATTCACAAGTATCGAGAATAACATTTATGCATGTTATTACAAGTAAGGGGGAGCTAATAACTTACCTAGTCAAAATTCAAGTTGACCCAAACTTATTTCTGTTCGGCCTGGAACGCTCTATTCAACGCCACGAATATTAATCCGGGATCAGAATCAAGAACGGAGGGATAATTAAACTCGAGGAGTCGAGAATAGGATAAACTTTTAACCCAAACTTTGAAACAGAGAAGGAACGAGAAGAAAATTAGGAATTGCCTTCTCTGACAACCCAAACAACATGATATACTTTGAAACTTTCAAACAATTGCACTTAGGCCCCTCAAGTTCCACTTTTAACAAAAAGACCCCTAAAGTCCAATTTTCACAAATGACCCAAAAGTCAAAACAAGACATTTAACCACCTTAACTATTTAAAGCAGTTAAAATTTTTACCCAAGTAAAACTAACACATAATATGCAAGTTCAAGTATTTAACAAGTATGTCAAATATTTAACAAGAAATTCGATGGGTGTTACAAAAAGTGAAGTAGGAGAAAGAAAGTAGGGTAGAAAATAATGAGTGAAAAGTTGTTGTGAGTGTTAATGTGGGTCCCATTGACTAAAGCCTTTCCATTTTTAGGTTGTCCTAATTCGAATGGGACACCCAAAATGGAAATTTGTCCTAATTCGAGTGGGACGGAGAGAGTATAAATAACTTTTTTTTTTATTTTGAAGTTTAAAATGGGACACCCAAAAGGGAAATCTTTGAAGTTTAAAATGGGACGAAGGGAGTATCATTTATGTAGTTACCAGACCAATTGGCTAGGTGTCTACTTTCAGGAATTTTTTTCTTTCTAAAATAAGTGTTCATTTTTATCATAACTTTGTCCCTAAATGTTTTCATTTCGAAAAATATTTCACTTGTCTCTTTATACTTGCAAAAACTAAATGTTTCTAAGAAAGATTAAAAGATTATATATGAATTTTGGCACCAAATTGTACAAAAAATTATGTCCCTTTAAATTAAATTTAAACAATCATTTAAGGACAGATGCAGTTTTTTTTTTTTTTTATACGTGGTTTGGTTATATTTTACTCCCTTCTTTCATAAATTAAGAGTTTTATTTTAACTTTGTATGATAAAAAGTAATTTAGTAAATTTTGGTTTTTTTATGATTATAAAAATATTATAAGAATAAATTTGTTTAAAAATACTATTTATTATTTATTATTTTGGGAATGAAGCTCTTAATTCGGAACGTGCGAAAAAAGGAAATTAAAACTCTTGATCCGGTACGGAGAGAGTAATATCCACGAGTGTTGGTTTTATCTTTTTTTTTTTAATAAGATATTATTTTATTTCCAAATTTAAAAATACCTATTGTATTTGGATTTTGCATCAAAGTAAAATAGTCATTTTATTTAAAGAAAATTCATAAAAAGGGAAAATGAAACGAAATCAGACATAAATAATAGGGATATTTGTCCAAATATTAATGATAATGAGGTGGACTCATGTGAGACCGTCTCACACAACCCAGCCGAGCCAGTCAAGCCTTTTCTTTTTTTTGGCTTCCGACTTTTTTTCCCCCTGCCATTTTTTGCTCACCAGCAAAAGTAACACTTTTTATAAACAAATGTAACACTTTTTTTTTTCAAAAAATGTACCACAATTTTGCTGAAATACATTTAAGATAACATAAGATTGACAACTAAATTAATGTTACATTTTATAAAATTGAATGTAACTTTTTTTTTCTCAATTGTAACATTTTTCTAGGGTTTTACATTCAATTGAAATGCAGAACCGATTATATGCATCAATTTTAACTCTTTTTTAAAAGAAAAAAAGCAACATTTAACCTATAAAATTGTTACATTCATATATATGGCATATTACAATCATATATGCATTATGTTACACTTCAATTATTACTTTTTCTAACCACAAAATCCATTTATTTTTTTGCGAAACTGATGTTATATCTTACAATAAATTGTTACTTTTTAATGCCAAACTGTTACTTTTATCAGAACAAAGCGTTACATCTCAGTATACGAACAGTCCAGTTTTTTTTGTGTGTTAAAAAGTATGTTTTTAAAAAAAAAAAAAATAAACCATTTCATGACCTATCTAGTTTAATTCGTCGCGTCAAGACGAACACAACGGTATTTTTAGATTTTTTTTCAGACTTATAAATCTCAAGATATAGCATTTTTAAGTTATTGGAGTTTTTTTTAAATACGCGCCACGTGTCGCGATCTGGGAAAGGGGGAGAGGCTGGAGCAGGCGTGTCGCTGGAGACGGGGAGGGTTCGACCCGCGGGTAGGTCCGTCTCACCCCGTGAGACCGTCTCACGAGAGTGTTTGTCAATGATAATATGCTAAGAAAAATGTTACTCCCTCTGACCCGATTTGATGTTCTTACATTCCTTTTTTGTCTGTTCCAATTGAAAGTTCTTACTTTACTTTATTATCTAAAATGGAAAATGAAACCCACTTGTCATTCTCACAACAAAAACTCCTTACCCACTTTCTCTCTCTTACTTTAATTTTCACACTTACAACATTTATTTTTTCTTAATCTCAGAGCAAAGTCAAAGTAGGAACGTTATTGTCGCGTCCCCGACCCCGCGGGCCAAGAGCACGCGAACTGGACGTCGACTTAACACATAATTACCAAAATACTGAAGATTAAAAATTCCATTTTATACTAAGAGATGATAGGACAAGTTTTATAAATCCAAGCTTGACAACAACAAAATACAACTAGTATAAGCTCCACAAGCTTATACTCAAAAATACAAAATACACAATTCTTAATGACGTCAATGTTGGACACTATCCCAAAGGTTATACATTTAAATAATGTAAACCGAAACAACCTTCCCAAAAGCTACTTCCACACTCGACGTCCTCCTCGTGATCAGCGAGTACTAATCCTTTCCTCCTGGGGGGGTAAGGAAAAACAAAGATAAAAGAAAGGGGGTGAGATAAATCTCAGTAAGTTACTAATGCAACTACATGACATGCTAAGATGCAATAAACAATAATAAATCACATATAGCACATAGCAATAGCAGTTAACAGATAGCAGCGGAAATAAACAAATAACAAAGGATATTAGCCAAGGTTTCCCAACTAATAGAACCAAATAAAGGATCGCTGCGCAGCTTCAATAATCAACCAATCAACATCTTCATAGTAGCATAAGAGCTGAAGAGAAAACCCCGGTACCGGAACCATAACCAATAGTAACATGTCACAAGGGACGGGAGTCATGACACAAAGTCATACTCCAAAAAGTTAGCTAGACTACTTTCGAAGGAAGCTAGCTCATCTCAACCAAGGCCAATCTGGAAGAGGAAAATAAGGGCAAAACAATGGTCACATTATAATGGACTTGGCTCGGAGCCATTATAACATTCCCATTGCCCGACACAACCACATATACCAGCTGGACTTTCAATTAAATGCCAAGTAATAAATACTAGCTTAAATAAACAACTAATGATTCCAAAGTAGGGAACCATTCCAAATAAATCACCACAAAGGTAAACCAATCCAAACAACACATCAAAGATGGCCAACATTCCCAAAACGATACTTAATCAAATTCCATAACATATTTATTCACAAATGAACCAATTCCAATTAATAAAGTGTTCCACGATGTTAACTTAAGTTAATTAGAGTAATAAACCTTAAACTAAGGAAGCAACCTAGTTTAAACAAGCAAAAAGGCAGATTTCCAGAACAGGGGGCGGGCGGGCGCGCGGAAAGGGTCGGGCGGGCGCTTATTTGACCAGAAGGTTTGGCCGAAGGAAAAATCCAGGTAGGCGGGCGCCTGGATCAACCCGGGCGGGCGCCTGGTCGACGGGCTGGGCAGAGGATCAGCTGGGTTCTTCCATTTTTCCAAACCATTTCACACATTTCTCAAAATCAACCACAACCAAACTTTCCACTAAGCATAATCATGTACCAAAACAACTTATAACTTGCAAGGGCCTAGATAACAACATCTAGAAACCTCAATCAAGATTTAATCCCAACAATCTCAAAATCACAAAAGATGAACAAAAATACAAATAAATTCCAAACTCAACCAAAATGACATATATGTTAACTAAAGCATTACATAAACTAAAGATGAACATTTTAGCATAAAAATGGGAGAAAAACAACTTACTTGAATTTATGAAAGATGACGGAATTCGAATATTTTTGGCTCTACACGATCCTATCGACGATCTAAACACATTTCATAAAATGAGCACTAAGAAATAGAGGGAGGAAGATGATCAAAATGGAGGAAGAATGAGAGAGTTCTTACCTTTCTACAAATGGAGGAGAGAGAGAGAGAATGCAGTGAGTGTGTGTGGTGAGGAAGAGAGTGAGGGAGAAGGAAGAGTAGGGAGGGAGTAGGAGATGATTTTAAAAACTTACACTAAGACCCCCTCCTCTTCTACTTAGCACAAATAAACCCAAATCACCCTTCTACCAATTTAATTTCCCACTACCCACTTAACACAATATCAACCAAATAATGCTAGGCACAAATTAATATTATGAGATATAAAATGCGCACATAAATAAATAATCAAATAATTAAATAAATAATTAATTATTTATTAATAAAATAGGGACGGGTTTTCGGGTCGTGACAGTTATAGTGAGACGGAGGTAGTACAATAATTTAAATATGAATGATTGTTCTTTAAAGACAAATAAAAAAAATACTCCCTCCGTCTCACTCGAATCAGAACAAATTTCTATTTTGGGTGTCTCACTCGAATTAGGACAACCAAAAAATGGAAATGTTTTATTTAATGAGACACACATTCACACTCACAATAACTTTCCACTCATTATTCCCTACCCCACTTTCTCTCTCCTACTTTACTTTTCATACTCACAACACCTACTCCCTAACACTTTTTTTCTTTAATCCTCGTGCCCAACCCAAAAATCCTAATTCGGGTGGGACGGAGGGAGTATTCACTTTGTCATGTGTCGCCCTTTGTTTATGACAAACACCGGAGTGCGACCGTTGCACGCTGTGCGACGGGTTTGCCTACGGGACGACCCACCATCCCGCCCGCACCAGCCCCCTTCCTCCTCTCAAATTGCGACACGTGTCGCGGGTAAAAAGAAAACCCTCTAATACCTTTGAAATGCTCTTGGGATTTTGAAGTCGAAAAAAAAATCTAAAAATACCGTTGTGTTCGTCTCGACGAGACGAATAAAACTAGATAGGTCATGTTATGGTTTCATTTTTTTTTTAAAAACATATTTTTTAACACACAAAAAAGTGAGCTGCTCGTCGTCAAAAAATGTAACACATTTTTATGAAGAAAATAACAGTTTGGTCTTAAGAAAGTAACACTTTATTATAAGATGTAACAACAGTTTCATAAAATAATATAAATAGTTTTTGTGTTTAGAAAAAGTAGTAATTGAAGTGTAACACAATGCATATATGATTGTAATATAATATATAAATGAATGTAACAGTTTTATAGAGTAAATGTTACTTTTTTCTTTAAAAAAAGAATGAAAATTCATGTATATAAGCGGTTTTGTATTTCAAACAATTGCCTTCTCTGACAACCCAAACAACATGATATACTTTGAAACTTTCAAACAATTGCACTTAGGCCCCTCAAGTTCCACTTTTAACAAAAAGACCCCTAAAGTCCAATTTTCACAAATGACCCAAAAGTCAAAACTAGACATTTAACCACCTTAACTATTTAAAGCAGTTAAAAATTTAACCCAAGTAAAACTAACACATAATATGCAAGTTCAAGTACTTAACAAGTATGTCAAATATTTAACAAGAAATTCGATGGGTGTTACATCCTCCCCACCTTAAAGAAAATTCGCCCACGAATTTTACTTACCAAAGTTTTCAAATAGGCTCGGGTATTTATCTCGCATCTCTTTCTCGGTTTCCCAAGTAGCCTCTTCAATTTCATGATTTCTCCAAAGGACCTTCACAATAGGAATCCTTTTGGTACGCAATACTTGCTCTTTCCAGTCAAGAATTTCAACAGGTTGTTCCTCATAAGACAAATCAGGCTGAAATGGAATAGCCTCATACTCAAGAACATGTGATTCATCTGCCATATACTTGCGAAGCATAGATACATGGAACACATCATGAATACCAGATAAAGAAGGAGGTAAAGCCACTCTATAAGCCAACTTCCCAATTCTTTCAAGAATCTCAAATGGACCTATATAACGAGGAGATAACTTTCCTTTCTTCCCAAATCTCTTTATACCTCTACGAGGAGAGACCTTCAAGAATAAAAAGTCACCTACCTGGAATTCAAGATCCCTTCTACGATGATCTGCATAACTCTTTTGTCTACTCTGAGCTGTGCGCAATCTATCTCGAATGAGTTTCACACTCTCAACTGATTGTTGAACCATTTCAGGACCCAAGAGTGTAGCTTCTCCCACTTCATCCCAGCATATAGGAGATCGACATTTTCTGCCATAAAGAGCCTCATATGGAGCCATTTCAATGCTAGACTGATAACTGTTATTATAAGCAAACTCAGCCAAAGGAAGATGAGTATCCCAACTGCCTTTGAAATCAATAACACAAGCACGTAACATATCCTCGAGAATCTGTATAAGTCTCTCAGATTGCCCATCAGATTGAGGATGAAAAGCAGTACTGAAATTCAATTTAGTACCCATAGCACCCTGAAGAGCCTGCCAGAATCGAGAAGTAAAACGAGGATATCTGTCAGATACAATACTCACAGGAACCCCATGCAGTCGGACTATCTCCTGAACATACAAAGATGCCAACTGAGACAATGAATATCCCATGGAAACTGACAAGAAGTGAGCTGATTTAGTCAACCTGTCCACTATAACCCAAACAGCATCATGGCCTCGTCTGGTACGTGGCAAACCAGTCAGAAAATCCATCGTAATATGCTCCCATTTCCACTCTGGAATTTCTAATGGTTGCAACAAACCTGCTGGACGTTGATGTTCCACTTTTACTTGTTGACAAGTCAAACATTTGGAAACATACTCAGCAATCTCTCTTTTCATATTGTTCCACCAGAAATGTTTCTTCAAGTCTTGGTACATTTTTGTGCTTCCAGGATGAATAGTATACTTGGCTTTGTGAGCCTCTTCAAGAACTTTCTTCTTAATCTCAGGATCAACTGGAATACAAACTCGGCCTCGAAAGGTAAGAATTTCATCACTATTGAAAGAAAAATCTGGTTGCTTTCCTTCATTCATTCCACTAATGATTTTCTGCAATTCAGAATCAATTACCTGAGCTTCTTTGATCTGTTGGAGTAAATCTGAAGTAGCTTTTATATTAGCAAAGATAACTCCATGATTTGATTCACAAGGACTCCAATCACATAAGTCTTCAAACATCTTCCATTCACGAATCATCAAGCAAGAAATATAAGTCTTTCTGCTCAGTGCATCTGCCACAACATTTGCTTTTCCTGGATGATAAAGGATAGTACAATCACGATCCTTCAATTTCTCCATCCATCTACGTTGCCTCATGTTAAGCTCTTTTTGAGAAAACAAGTACTTCAAGCTCTTATGATCAGTAAAGACTTCAAATTTGGTTCCATACAAGTAATGTCTCCATTTATGAAAAGCAAAAATAATCGCAGCCAACTCTAAATCATGAGTAGGATAATTCTTTTCATAAGGAGATAATTTCCGAGAAGCATAAGCTATTACCTTGCCATCTTGCATCAGAACACAACCCAATCCTTCTTTAGAAGCATCAGTATAAACCATGAAATGCTCAGAACCATTAGGCAAAGCCAAGACTGGAGCTGTAGTCAAACGCCTTTTTAACTCCTGAAAACTTGCTTCACATTTATCATTCCACTCAAAAGAAATAGCTTTTCGAGTCATATTAGTCAATGGAGTAGCAATCTTGGAGAATCCCTCAATGAACCTCCGATAATAACTAGCCAACCCCAAGAAACTACGGATTTCAGTCACTGTAGTTGGCCTCTTCCAGTTGACAACTGCTTCAACTTTGGAAGGATCTACTGCAATACCAGTAGCAGACACAACATGCCCCAAGAATGAAACTTCTTCTAACCAGAAAGCACATTTGCTGAATTTTGCAAATAATTGTTTCTCACGAAGAACTTGCAATACCACTCTGAGATGTTGTTCATGCTCAGCTCGTGATTTGGAATACACAAGAATGTCATCAATGAATACCACCACAAAACAATCAAGATATGGCTTGAAAATACGGTTCATCAAATCCATAAATACAGCTGGAGCATTTGTCAAACCAAATGGCATAACAATAAATTCATAATGCCCATACCTGGTACGGAAAGATGTCTTTGGTATATCCTCAGATCTGATTTTCAACTGATGATAACCACTTCTCAAGTCAAGCTTCGAATACACTACTGAACCTTGAAGCTGATCAAACAAGTCATCAATATGAGGTAACGGATATTTGTTCTTGATAGTTACCTGATTAAGATCTCTGTAATCAATACACAATCGCAGAGTCCCATCTTTCTTTCTGACAAATAACACTGGTGCACCCCACGGTGATACACTTGGCCTGATAAAGCCCCGATCAAGCAATTCCTCAAGCTGTGTTTTTAACTCTCTCAACTCAGCTGGAGCCATTCTATAAGGTGCTTTAGAGATTGGTGCTGTACCTGGTAATAACTCAATACAGAACTCAAGCTCTCGATCAGGTGGCATGCTATACTCAGAAGAGAACACATCTGAAAATTCAGACACAACAGGAATATCCTCCATCTTGGGAACAGATAAACTCTGATCAAGCACACATGCGAGATACCCGGCACAACCACGAGATAAAAATTTTCTAGCTTTTAAAGCAGAAATAACATGTATAGCACATAAAGGCCTATCACCTTCAAAGGTAAAATCAGGCAAACCAGGAATAGAAAAAGTTACTACTTTTCTATAACAATCAACAGATGCATGATGCACATATAGCCAATCCATGCCAAGAATCACGTCAAAGTCCCTTATAGGTAACACGACTAGGTCAGCAAGAAGGGCATGATCACCCACAAGAACCTTGTCGCGACCCCGAACCCCGCGGGCCCGAGATCGCGAGCTGGACGTCGACTTAAAACCAAGACTCTAAAATATAGAAGTTAAAAATTTCATTTTGAACTAAAAGATGATAACACAAGGTTTTACAAATCCAAGTTTAAATCAACAAAGTACATCTAACATAAGCTCCACAGCTTATACCCAAAAGAATAAAATATACAATTCTTAATGACGACAATGATGGTAAAACTATCCCCAAAAGGTTATACATTTAAATAATGTAAACCGATCCACAACAACCTGCCCCAAAATCTCAATCCTCTCGACGTCCTCCTCGATCTGCGAATCCTAATCCTTTTCCTCCTGGGGGGGGGTTAAGGAAAAACAAAGATGGAAATAAACGGGGTGAGATAAAATCTCAGTAAGTTACTAATGCAACTACATGACATGCTAGTATGCAATGAATAATAGCAATTAACATAAGACAGATAGCAGCGGGATAAGTGACATACGTAATCAATCATATAAATAAACATATAACAACAAATGAGAGGCTCCCTATCGCCAACCGTCCCATACCGGTTGGAAATAACGACCAGCTCAACATGCAACACATAAAGCTGAAATAAACACTCATAAGTGGATACGTAGCCAAGGATTCATCCAACTGGAAGAACCAAATAAAGGTCGCTGCGCAGCTTCAATAATCAACAATCAACATCTTCATAGCAGCATGAAAGCTCGCAGAGAAAACCCCGGTACCGGAATCAAGGACCAAAAGAAGTGTCACAAAGGACGGGAGACATGCCACAAAGTCATGCTCCAAGGAAAGCTAAAATGCACACAAGGGAGCTAGTTCTTCTCACATCCAAGGCCAATCTGGAGGAGGGTAATAAGGGGGCAAAACAATGGTCAACAATCACAATGGACTTGGCTGTGCCATCATAATGTTTCGCATCGCCCAAACACACACAAAATACCAGCTGGAATTTCAAGTAAGGCTAAGTAATAAAATACTAGCACAATAAACAACCATTGATTCCAAAGTAGGGAATCATACCAATTAATCACCAAAAAGATGCAAACGATTTCTCAGGAAGAGTTCAACAACAATAAACACAACGAGTTTCTCATAAAAGAGCACAACAACGATAACGGAGTTTCTCATAAAGAGGACAACAACAATGATTATTAGAACCCGATCATTCCATAAAGAGGAACCATACCAGATACATTCCAAAGATGATACTCAACCATCTCATCATACCTGGGATTCCAAAGTAGGAATCCAGAATGAGTACACCTTAGTGTTCCAAAACAGCCCTCTAGGTACTATAGGACATCGCCTAAAACCTATACTAAGTCTTACGCGAAATTCAATTCGGTTGGAACAAACACGAACACATCATAAGATGCCCAAACAACACTTGATCAAATTACATAGCTCTATTGTTCACAAAGGAACCAATTTTAATTACTAAAGTGTTCCACAACATTAACTTAAGTCAACTAGGGTGGTACTTCGAGCCTAGATCGGGCTTGGACCTTAAAACAATTCAATAACAAAGAGGCTCAGAACAGCTGGTATGGGCGGTCGCCCATAGCCAGTCTGGGCGGTCGCCCAAAACCCAACCCCAAGCCCAAAACCCACTGACTTCCTGGGCGGTCGCCCAACCCAAAAGTGGGCGGTCGCCTAAACACTTTGCTCAGATTCTCTGGATTAACTGATCCCATGGGCGGTCGCCCAAACCCATCATAGGCGGTCGCCCACGGACCCAGGTCGCCGGAAAACGGCCAAAACCAACTGGGTTTCTCCCAAATTTTCCACCCAACAACATAAATCAAACCCAAATGCTTCTAATAGGTATACTAAGATACCCAAACACCCTATGGACCTAAAACAACTCATAAAACATCATTTAATCTACTCAATCCAAGGGATGATTCAACACCAAAACTTCACAAAATGGGATAAAATGCAAATCATCTCAAAATCAACCCAAGAAGCAAGAAATGGTAATCATAGTATCAACTAAGCATGGAATGAACATTTTTAGCAAAATGGGGGAAAAGTAACTTACTTGCAAATTCTCAAGGTTGACGGAATTCAAATCTTTTTGACTCTATGCGATCCTAGCGACGATCTAAACAATGTTCATGATTTAAGAAATGAACAATAATGAGAGGAAGATGGAGAAAAAGAAGAGAGAAGGAAGAGAAAAGAAACTTACCTTTTCTAGCTAGAGAGAGAGGAAGAAGATGCTGGGAAATGAGGTGAAGAATGAGGGAGAAGGTGAGGGAGGAGGGGGAAGTAGGGAGGATTATTTCAAAATATTACACTCGGGCCCCTCCCCCATCTACTAGCACGCTTATTTGTACTCCCGACTAACTATTAAGACCCAACACTTCCACACTAGCCCAAATAACTCAATACAAAGCTAGGCACAAATATTATAACACATAAATTGCACACATAATTATTTAAATAAATAATAATTTAAATAAATAAATAAGCAAATAATTAAATAAAAATTATTTAATTACTAATAAAATAGAGCCTATATTTCGGGTCATGACAAACCTCACATTTCTTGTAAACCTCAGATGTAAACATGTAATCTCCCATAGGGGAAGATACTTCTAGCACATAAGGCATAGAATCAGGAAGAACATGCAAATGCGACACAAAATGAGATGCCACATAAGAATGAGATGAGCCTGGATCTATCAAGACTCGCGCTCTCGTACTAGAAAGTAATATAATACCTCCTATGACCGCAGAAGACTCAGCTACACCCTGCTGATCTAAAGCAAACACTCGACCCTGAACTTTTGGTCGACCCCCACTATCTCTCTTGGAACCTGAGGCTGGTTGACTTGTACCCCCAACTTGATTTCCTCTACTTTTAGGACAATTTCTAGCAAAGTACCCCGCTTCACCACACACTAAACACTTTCCTTGCTTTGACCAACACTTGTCTTCAGAATTACCTTCTTTCGAACAAAAACCACATACTTTCCTGGAACCTTGGACTGTTGTCCTCGAACCAGTTGATACACTACCTTTACTTTCAGTTGGTTGTCGAAATCGACGATCTTGGCGACCAGATTTACCACCTTTAGAACCAGATCCCTGAGTTTTCTCTGATACACGACCAGTCATGGTTGTTCCCAACTTCACCTTGTGTTCTTCAATATCATTTTCAATAGTATAAGCCTTCTCCACTGCTTGATGATAACTAGAGAGCTGTAGAGAAAGAAGTTGCTTCCTATACTCAGTCCTCAACCCTTTAACAAACCTCTGTGCCTTCTTGGCTTCGTTTGGAACTAAGTGATCACAATACCTCGCCAATTCTGTGAACTTGGTTGAGTATTGCCCCACTGTCAAGCTTGCCTGCTCCAGATTAAGAAATTCCATTTCCTTTTTATCTTGGACCACTGTTGGAATAAACTGTGACTTGAATGGTTTAAGAAAATTCTCCCATGTCTGTGGTACACCTTCCAGTTCCCAACTTTTATTCAACACTTGCCACCAATGTTCAGCGGCTTTCTCAAGTTTAAAGGTTGCAAAGGTTACCTTATCACCACCTGCACATCTCAAGGCTGTGAAGATCTTTTCAATACTCTCAATCCACTCCTCTGCCTTCTTAGCATCAAATTCCCCATCAAAACTACGAGGTTTCAACTTCAAGAACCTTGTAAGACGATTAGGATAATCCCAGTCTACATTATCAACCATTTCTTCTTGAGGAGTTATAGATCTCAGCTGATTACTACCACTTGTACCTTCAGAACTCATTGTACCTGTAGGTAAACACTCAGCGTTATTAATAACACCCCAAGACTCACCCATACCTAGGCCATAGACCCTATCCAGACTTAGAGCAAACCAAGGTAGCTAAACATGGTAGCTAAACCAGGGTAGCTCTGATACCAACCTGACACGCCCCCAGGTCCCGGGATCCCCTAGTAGAACCTCGAACCCGGTGGGAGTGCCTAACGAGAAACCAGAAACTTAACAAGAACTTAATGACATTTGTTTAACAAACTGACATGATATATATACTCTAGAGTAAGGAGCTATACTAGCTCACAATACGAGTTCTAGACAAGAAAATTAAAACCAAACTTAATACATACACAGCGGAAACATGCCTAGCACATAAGCTGGCATCAAGAGTACTATACAAGATGTCTAGTGACAGCATGAACTGAACAAGACTGTCTAACCCAAAATAAGGAGTTACAAACCCTTAGAACATCGTCCTCACCAAATGTAAAAGGACACAAGCCCCAAAATAATCACGACCTGCGAAGTAAGCTCCCAACTATGTCGAGCCTCACTGCACACTATCCTTCCTTTCCTGGGGGGGGGGGAAAATTAAACACATAAAGGGTGAGATAAATCTCAGTAAGCTATTAGATGCAACTACATGACATGTTATCATGCAATTCAAGTAGATACTCAAGTAATTATATATCAAGTATCATCAAGTAACAAGTATATGAGAGGCTAAGCCACTCATCAAGTAGCACATAAAGCTAAACAAGCAAGTTATAAGGATATTGCTTCCTTCCTTATTCCTCCCAAGAATACCATTGTTGTCGTAGCTTGTATTACTTTGACAATCACGATCAATAACAGGAACTGATTATTCAGTATGTATCAGAAGACCCGGTAACCAGTGTCATTCCCAATATCAGTACTCATGAGTATTCACGAGGTGTTCAAGACAGGAGTTTAGCATTCACTTAAGTCAGGCTTATTGCTCCAACTAAGGAAGCTATGCCCTTACTATGGCCGGTAGTAAGGGGTCAGGCGGAAATACATAGGGACCCGATTGTCACTTAAGCCCCAGCTCTCGCGACAAGCGTGAACCTATACATTTTCGAACAAGCAAGGAGAACCAGCTGGACTCACACAAGAAGGTACAAGTAGATATTTACTTGAACTACGGGAGAAGAACTAATCCAGAAGTAGTGGACTAGCTCAACAAGGAACATGCTTCAAGTAGTCAAGAAGTCACCTTGTATCAAGCAAATGTATGCAATGATTGCACATACACAACAAGAACATGTCTCATACACGTTAGTGCTTGTTCATAGCACTTCCTAGTTCACTACCATACATATGTATTGGTGTCAAGCCATGTACAAGATTTTATTATCTTATATTCAAGTCTTAATCCATTTCTATGGATGTTCAACCCATGTACAAGATTTTAAATGTCTTATACTTCAAGTTATAATTCCAATCTTTGGACATTCAAGCATGTATAAGAGTTATACATTTACTCTTACCAAATCCCAATCCTATTCTTAGGATGTTCAAGTCTAAGATCTTGTTCTAATGCCCCTAAGGTGCACAATCCTTGGTTTCAAGACAAGTATAACACATTAGTGCTTGTTCATAGCACTTTCAAGACATAAAGAAGAGTTACTACTCTTATACTTATGTTCTCATTTTAATTCAATGAGTATACATGTTTAAGACCAAGTTCTGATGCCCCTAAGGTGTCACAACATTTGCTAGGACATCTTATACTAAGGTTATATACCTTAACTAGGGTTACTTCCAACTTATACAAACTTCAAACAACATTTTTGGTTTTTCAGATAACTGTGCGGTCGCCTAAAATGAACTGTGCGGTCGCACACAAGCAGGTCAATTTCTTTGAAAAACCTTTCAGAAAGATGTGCGGTCGCCCAAGGATTTTTGTGCGGTCGCACAATGTACCAAAATGCGAAATTTTTATTCCTTTCCCAGGTTAAGAAATTTTCCGTTCCAAAACGTAGGAGTAACATTTACTAACAATTTCAACATGCCCAGAATGCATTAACAAGCTCAAAACTAACTCTTTCATTTTCTTTCATTATTTCCCACAGAGGATTATTACTCCCTTTGTCCCAAATTTACAAGTCTCGCAAAAATCATCCCAAACACGAAATTAACATTCACAAGTATCGAGAATAACATTTATGCATGTTATTACAAGTAAGGGGGAGCTAATAACTTACCTAGTCAAAATTCAAGTTGACCCAAACTTATTTCTGTTCGGCCTGGAACGCTCTATTCAACGCCACGAATATTAATCCGGGATCAGAATCAAGAACGGAGGGATAATTAAACTCGAGGAGTCGAGAATAGGATAAACTTTTAACCCTAACTTTGAAACAGAGAAGGAACGAGAAGAAAATTAGGAATTGCCTTCTCTGACAACCCAAACAACATGATATACTTTGAAACTTTCAAACAATTGCACTTAGGCCCCTCAAGTTCCACTTTTAACAAAAAGACCCCTAAAGTCCAATTTTCACAAATGACCCAAAAGTCAAAACAAGACATTTAACCACCTTAACTATTTAAAGCAGTTAAAATTTTTACCCAAGTAAAACTAACACATAATATGCAAGTTCAAGTATTTAACAAGTATGTCAAATATTTAACAAGAAATTCGATGGGTGTTACAAAAAGTGAAGTAGGAGAAAGAAAGTAGGGTAGAAAATAATGAGTGAAAAGTTGTTGTGAGTGTTAATGTGGGTCCCATTGACTAAAGCCTTTCCATTTTTAGGTTGTCCTAATTCGAATGGGACACCCAAAATGGAAATTTGTCCTAATTCGAGTGGGACGGAGAGAGTATAAATAACTTTTTTTTTTATTTTGAAGTTTAAAATGGGACACCCAAAAGGGAAATCTTTGAAGTTTAAAATGGGACGAAGGGAGTATCATTTATGTAGTTACCAGACCAATTGGCTAGGTGTCTACTTTCAGGAATTTTTTTCTTTCTAAAATAAGTGTTCATTTTTATCATAACTTTGTCCCTAAATGTTTTCATTTCGAAAAATATTTCACTTGTCTCTTTATACTTGCAAAAACTAAATGTTTCTAAGAAAGATTAAAAGATTATATATGAATTTTGGCACCAAATTGTACAAAAAAATTATGTCCCTTTAAATTAAATTTAAACAATCATTTAAGGACAGATGCAGTTTTTTTTTTTTTTTATACGTGGTTTGGTTATATTTTACTCCCTTCTTTCATAAATTAAGAGTTTTATTTTAACTTTGTATGATAAAAAGTAATTTAGTAAATTTTGGTTTTTTTATGATTATAAAAATATTATAAGAATAAATTTGTTTAAAAATACTATTTATTATTTATTATTTTGGGAATGAAGCTCTTAATTCGGAACGTGCGAAAAAAGGAAATTAAAACTCTTGATCCGGTACGGAGAGAGTAATATCCACGAGTGTTGGTTTTATCTTTTTTTTTTTAATAAGATATTATTTTATTTCCAAATTTAAAAATACCTATTGTATTTGGATTTTGCATCAAAGTAAAATAGTCATTTTATTTAAAGAAAATTCATAAAAAGGGAAAATGAAACGAAATCAGACATAAATAATAGGGATATTTGTCCAAATATTAATGATAATGAGGTGGACTCATGTGAGACCGTCTCACACAACCCAGCCGAGCCAGTCAAGCCTTTTCTTTTTTTTGGCTTCCGACTTTTTTTCCCCCTGCCATTTTTTGCTCACCAGCAAAAGTAACACTTTTTATAAACAAATGTAACACTTTTTTTTTTCAAAAAATGTACCACAATTTTGCTGAAATACATTTAAGATAACATAAGATTGACAACTAAATTAATGTTACATTTTATAAAATTGAATGTAACTTTTTTTTTTCTCAATTGTAACATTTTTCTAGGGTTTTACATTCAATTGAAATGCAGAACCGATTATATGCATCAATTTTAACTCTTTTTTAAAAGAAAAAAAGCAACATTTAACCTATAAAATTGTTACATTCATATATATGGCATATTACAATCATATATGCATTATGTTACACTTCAATTATTACTTTTTCTAACCACAAAATCCATTTATTTTTTTGCGAAACTGATGTTATATCTTACAATAAATTGTTACTTTTTAATGCCAAACTGTTACTTTTATCAGAACAAAGCGTTACATCTCAGTATACGAACAGTCCAGTTTTTTTTGTGTGTTAAAAAGTATGTTTTTAAAAAAAAAAAAAAATAAACCATTTCATGACCTATCTAGTTTAATTCGTCGCGTCGAGACGAACACAACGGTATTTTTAGATTTTTTTTCAGACTTATAAATCTCAAGATATAGCATTTTTAAGTTATTGGAGTTTTTTTTAAATACGCGCCACGTGTCGCGATCTGGGAAAGGGGGAGAGGCTGGAGCAGGCGTGTCGCTGGAGACGGGGAGGGTTCGACCCGCGGGTAGGTCCGTCTCACCCCGTGAGACCGTCTCACGAGAGTGTTTGTCAATGATAATATGCTAAGAAAAATGTTACTCCCTCTGACCCGATTTGATGTTCTTACATTCCTTTTTTGTCTGTTCCAATTGAAAGTTCTTACTTTACTTTATTATCTAAAATGGAAAATGAAACCCACTTGTCATTCTCACAACAAAAACTCCTTACCCACTTTCTCTCTCTTACTTTAATTTTCACACTTACAACATTTATTTTTTCTTAATCTCAGAGCAAAGTCAAAGTAGGAACGTTATTGTCGCGTCCCGACCCCGCGGGCCAAGAGCACGCGAACTGGACGTCGACTTAACACATAATTACCAAAATACTGAAGATTAAAAATTCCATTTTATACCAAGAGATGATAGGACAAGTTTTATAAATCCAAGCTTGACAACAACAAAATACAACTAGTATAAGCTCCACAAGCTTATACTCAAAAATACAAAATACACAATTCTTAATGACGTCAATGTTGGACACTATCCCAAAGGTTATACATTTAAATAATGTAAACCGAAACAACCTTCCCAAAAGCTACTTCCACACTCGACGTCCTCCTCGTGATCAGCGAGTACTAATCCTTTCCTCCTGGGGGGTAAGGAAAAACAAAGATAAAAGAAAGGGGTGAGATAAATCTCAGTAAGTTACTAATGCAACTACATGACATGCTAAGATGCAATAAACAATAATAAATCACATATAGCACATAGCAATAGCAGTTAACAGATAGCAGCGGAAATAAACAAATAACAAAGGATATTAGCCAAGGTTTCCCAACTAATAGAACCAAATAAAGGATCGCTGCGCAGCTTCAATAATCAACCAATCAACATCTTCATAGTAGCATAAGAGCTGAAGAGAAAACCCCGGTACCGGAACCATAACCAATAGTAACATGTCACAAGGGACGGGAGTCATGACACAAAGTCATACTCCAAAAAGTTAGCTAGACTACTTTCGAAGGAAGCTAGCTCATCTCAACCAAGGCCAATCTGGAAGAGGAAAATAAGGGCAAAACAATGGTCACATTATAATGGACTTGGCTCGGAGCCATTATAACATTCCCATCGCCCGACACAACCACATATACCAGCTGGACTTTCAATTAAATGCCAAGTAATAAATACTAGCTTAAATAAACAACTAATGATTCCAAAGTAGGGAACCATTCCAAATAAATCACCACAAAGGTAAACCAATCCAAACAACACATCAAAGATGGCCAACATTCCCAAAACGATACTTAATCAAATTCCATAACATATTTATTCACAAATGAACCAATTCCAATTAATAAAGTGTTCCACGATGTTAACTTAAGTTAATTAGAGTAATAAACCTTAAACTAAGGAAGCAACCTAGTTTAAACAAGCAAAAAGGCAGATTTCCAGAACAGGGGGCGGGCGGGCGCGCGGAAAGGGTCGGGCGGGCGCTTATTTGACCAGAAGGTTTGGCCGAAGGAAAAAGCCAGGTAGGCGGGCGCCTGGATCAACCCGGGCGGGCGCCTGGTCGACGGGCTGGGCAGAGGATCAGCTGGGTTCTTCCATTTTTCCAAACCATTTCACACATTTCTCAAAATCAACCACAACCAAACTTTCCACTAAGCATAATCATGTACCAAAACAACTTATAACTTGCAAGGGCCTAGATAACAACATCTAGAAACCTCAATCAAGATTTAATCCCAACAATCTCAAAATCACAAAAGATGAACAAAAATACAAATAAATTCCAAACTCAACCAAAATGACATATATGTTAACTAAAGCATTACATAAACTAAAGATGAACATTTTAGCATAAAAATGGGAGAAAAACAACTTACTTGAATTTATGAAAGATGACGGAATTCGAATATTTTTGGCTCTACACGATCCTATCGACGATCTAAACACATTTCATAAAATGAGCACTAAGAAATAGAGGGAGGAAGATGATCAAAATGGAGGAAGAATGAGAGAGTTCTTACCTTTCTACAAATGGAGGAGAGAGAGAGAGAATGCAGTGAGTGTGTGTGGTGAGGAAGAGAGTGAGGGAGAAGGAAGAGTAGGGAGGGAGTAGGAGATGATTTTAAAAACTTACACTAAGACCCCCTCCTCTTCTACTTAGCACAAATAAACCCAAATCACCCTTCTACCAATTTAATTTCCCACTACCCACTTAACACAATATCAACCAAATAATGCTAGGCACAAATTAATATTATGAGATATAAAATGCGCACATAAATAAATAATCAAATAATTAAATAAATAATTAATTATTTATTAACAAAATAGGGACGGGTTTTCGGGTCGTGACAGTTATAGTGAGACGGAGGTAGTACAATAATTTAAATATGAATGATTGTTCTTTAAAGACAAATAAAAAAAATACTCCCTCCGTCTCACTCGAATCAGAACAAATTTCTATTTGGGTGTCTCACTCGAATTAGGACAACCAAAAAAATGGAAATGTTTTATTTAATGAGACACACATTCACACTCACAATAACTTTCCACTCATTATTCCCTACCCCACTTTCTCTCTCATACTTTACTTTTCATACTCACAACACCTACTCCCTAACACTTTTTTTCTTTAATCCTCGTGCCCAACCCAAAAATCCTAATTCGGGTGGGACGGAGGGAGTATTCACTTTGTCATGTGTCGCCCTTTGTTTATGACAAACACCGGAGTGCGACCGTTGCACGCTGTGCGACGGGTTTGCCTACGGGACGACCCACCATCCCGCCCGCACCAGCCCCCTTCCTCCTCTCAAATTGCGACACGTGTCGCGGGTAAAAAGAAAACCCTCTAATACCTTTGAAATGCTCTTGGGATTTTGAAGTCGAAAAAAAAATCTAAAAATACCGTTGTGTTCGTCTCGACGAGACGAATAAAACTAGATAGGTCATGTTATGGTTTCATTTTTTTTTTAAAACATATTTTTTAACACACAAAAAAGTGAGCTGCTCGTCGTCAAAAAATGTAACACATTTTTATGAAGAAAATAACAGTTTGGTCTTAAGAAAGTAACACTTTATTATAAGATGTAACAACAGTTTCATAAAATAATATAAATAGTTTTTGTGTTTAGAAAAAGTAGTAATTGAAGTGTAACACAATGCATATATGATTGTAATATAATATATAAATGAATGTAACAGTTTTATAGAGTAAATGTTACTTTTTCTTTAAAAAAAGAATGAAAATTCATGTATATAAGCGGTTTTGTATTTCAATTGAATGTAAAACCCTAAAAAAGTGTTACAATTGAGAAAAAAAGGGTCACATTCATTTATTATAAAATGTAACATTAGTTTAGTTGTCTATCTTTTGTTACCTTTAATCTTTTTCAGCAAAATTATGGTACATTTTTGGAAAAAAAATGTTACATATGAGAAAAAAGTGTTACATTTCTTTATAAAAAGTGTTACTTTTGTTGGCGAGCAATAATGGACGGGAAAAAAAGGTTGGAAGGCAATAATAATAATAATAATAATAATAAAAACTTGGCTGGCTGTGAGCTGTCTCACGCCGTGAGACGGTCTCACAGGAGTCCGCCGCTTTGTTTATCTACTTAAAGAATAAATATTGTTTTTTAAATATAAATATTTTTAATATAATTTTATCATGGTACAGATGCTATACAAATAAATAAAATAAAATTATATTATCATTTTTCAAGTAATTACAAATAAAACTAATATAAATTCTTAAATACTTTCACCTCATGTCCCAAAGGAGTGGCCTAGTGGTAAAGACAAGCCTCACCCTCGGTGAGTGTAAGGGTTCGATCCCTCTCCTCGCCTCTTTATGGTGTGGACATCGTAAAAAAATACTTTCACCTTATAAAACTATTGAATTTAACTTTTCAATAAATATTTTAAAAAATAGTTTAATGACATCACATTATTTTTTTTTATAAAGTGAATGTAACATTGCAAGACTATCCTAAAACAATCATTTTATTTGTTTAAAAAAAAAGTTAATTTGAATGGACTAAAAATGGAAGTTCCATTTTCATGACTAGTCCATCCGTCTCATACTTATTGCCATCAAACGAAAGTGCACGAGAATTAAGAAATATGCTGGAAAAATAAGTATTGTGAGTGGATAGTTATTGTGAGTGGATAGCAGATAGAAAAGTAAACATTTTAAGTAAGTAGCAATAAGTATGAGACGCCAAAATGAAAATAGCGATAAGTACGAGACAAAAGTAAAGTAATTTTCTTTCAAAATAAAAAATGGAGCAAAAGAGTACAGTGAGTATATCTTCATCATGAGCTACAAGAACCAAAGAGGGTTGAGGATTTAACTGAGAAGACAGTTAAAAAAGAATGGGCAGTGTTGTTGAACAAGTTACCATTATTACCCTTCACATCACATTTCACAACTACCCTCCCTCCTCAGTCAACACTCACTTCCACACACTCAAAAATACACACACACGCACACAGTACTACCACTCGATCCATATGAAACATACCATTTACAGAGCCCGACCAATATACTGTTTCACTTAGAATGGAACTATCTCCAACAGTGCTCTCTATTATGATTCCAATTTAGCTTAAAATAAAGATTAAAATTATACTTCCTCCTCCGACCCATTCGAATTAGGATTTTTTGGTTGGATACGGAGATTATGAAAAAAGTGTTAGTGGAGTAGATGTTGTGAGTATGAAAAGTGAAATAGTGAATACAAAATGGGGTAGAGAATAATGAATGGAAAGTTGTTGTGAGTGTAAATGTTGATCCCTTATATAAAACACTTCCATTTTGGATTGCCCTAATTCGAGCGGTACATCAAAAATATAAATTTGTCCTAATTCGAGTGGGGCGGAAGGAGTATTTTTTTCTTTCTACCTTCTAGGTATAAATCTTTAATGGTCAATTTCCCCCGCCCCACTCCATGATAATGATCAAATTTTAGTGTTCATCAAATATCTTTATATTTTAAAAAGAGGTGGTCTCCCATGAGAACAAGGGGATCCGTCTCATGCATGAGACAGGTCGCCCCATGACCCATGTGCCGAACCCGCCACGTGGCAACCCACCATTGGCCGAAAAAAAAAATTATTTTTATTTTATTTTTTTTTTATTTTTTTTCGGCTTTTCAGTGGTTTAGCAAAAAATAATAGTTACCATCTCTTAAAGTAACATTGTTCATAAGTAAACGTAATACTTGTTTTAAAAAAAACAAAAGCTCGTTTTTACCCATTTGAAAAGTAATAACTTATGTATATGAATGTAATAGTAAGTTTATACAAGTAAATGTAACACTTTGATTGACGAAATTGTAACAGATTTCTATAGATAATGTAATACTTTTACATGTATCATGATAAATTTGACCTCATTGTAACTTATTGTTTTAAAACAAATAGATATCTATACATATGTATTACAATTATTTACAAATACTATTACATATAAATAACACGTTTGTTACATTTTAGTTATAAAAAGTATTACTTTTGGCAAACTAAGAAAACATAGGAATAACACTATTACTTTAAGAGATGGTAACTATTACTTTAAGAGATGGTAACTATTACTTTTCACAAAACCGAAAAAAAACAAAAATAAAAATATTAAACTTTAAAAAAAAGCAAAAAAAAAAAATAAAAAAAATTGGGCCAATGAGGGGCTGCCACGTGGCAGGGTCCCCCATGGGTCCTGGAGCAGGGTTGTGGGTCGGGTAATGGGTCAAAAAAATGACCCGTCTCACCCATGAGACGGGTTAGAGTGTTCTCACACAGTTTTTGTCTATTAAAAATTCTCGAAAACAAAAAAAAAACAAACTTCTTCATATTTTATTAATTTTCAGCTATACTTATAGAAGGGAATATATATATATAAATAATAATTATATTAATTTATAATGCCATAAAAACTATAATTGAGTCAATAAAAACTAGAAAGTAGCGTACATTATAAGAACAATGGGAATAACTTCATTCAATCATGTCACTCATATGCAGTTAAGTGACATTTCCTAACCATTGTGGCACTATCTTTCAAACACAAGTAATATGTATAATGTGGCAATTATTATTTTTTAAGTATAATGCCACTTATATAAATGTAGTAATTTTTCTTCCTCTTTTATGTGATAGTTGAGCATTTAAATTAACCTCATCTACAAGGACTAATTTTTCGATCGTTGAAATGAGTCAACTTTGTTTTTTGATTTATTTTTTTCTCAGTTCTTTGATTTTTATTTTTTGGCTAACATATTAAAAGTTTGAGTACTACTACTCTGTTGGCCTCATAACATCGTATACTATTTCTTGGACAAAGGAATTAAAAAAATATACTCCCCTCCGTCCCAATTTAAAGTTCTTAGTTTGATTTTGCACGGAGATTAAGAAAAAGTAAATGTTGTGAGTATGAAAAGTAAAGTGAGAGAGAGAAAGTGGGTAGAGAGTTTTTGTTGTGAGATTGACAAGTGGGTCCCACTTTCCATTTTAGGTAATAAAGCAAAGTAACTTAAATTGGGACAGATTAAAAAGGAAAGTAAGAACCTTAAAGCGGGACAGATGGAGTAGTATGAATTTCAAAATATTTTAAGTGAGAAACGGGTTGTGAGTATGATGATTTGAGAATGAAGCATGTTGAAGTCTCATGTATCACATATCAACTTAGAGAATAAATTGATCAACTCTATAAAACACTGAACCAATAAGAATACAATTTTTAATATTTTAGGAAAATAATTAATGTTTTTTCATATTTTTTGATTCAACCATGTTGACAAAAATAAAATAAAAATAGAACCATGCCTCTTGACATAGCTAGGTATGTGATAATTATAATCAGATTCCATTTATTTTTTGCTCATTTTCAAGTCAGTATGGTTTTTATAGATTTTTAGGCATCACCCAAAATTGACATTTTAAAATATTTTTTTATTTAATGAAACACACTCGTCATAGTCATAAAAACTATTCAAACACGGGCAATGCTAGGCTTACAAAAGAAGTTTACAAAATTAAGGATACAAGATGTGGTGACGATATTTCATAGGCTACATCGATAGTGGACCCGGCACACTCCAATTAAAAACACCAACACAATTATAACACATCATTTTGTAACCATTTTTTGTAGCTTTATTATTTCCCTTCAAACACTATTCACTCTCCACTTTCTCTCTTCTACCTCTTTTTTATATTCACAATACTGATGATGGGCGTTTCGGGGTCAACTCAGTGGAGAGCCTGCCAAGTCCGTAGCCCGCTCCCCCTTTGGCCTGTGTCTGCCAACTCGTGGATCAAATTCGTCCGTGGCTCGCCTCCACCACGGACGAATCAGACCTATACGTGTATGATGGGCCGAATTGGATCCGCATGCCCATATCCGCATGCGGTCCTAGAGTCCTCCAGTCTTTTACTTTATTGTATATTGTCCAAATTGCCCTCAATTATGTTCGTTAATAAATATGTTAGAGAGGCGTTTTGTTTTTTCCAAAATGGTTATAACGGCCACAAAGTCAGATTATAATTTTTTTTTTTTTTTTTAAAAATCCCCTCCCAACAGCAATTTTAAGGGGTGATTTTAGTCCAAAAAATATTTTCCTAATTATAAATAGATGATTAACCCTTTTTTTTCATTTTTCACAATTAAATTTTTCTAAAAAATCACTAAATCTTCTCCATCTTCATACCATTGATTATTTTTTATTTTTTTAATTGAAAAATCTTTCAATTTCCTTAATGAAGAAATTGCTTAGATTTATGCCCCTCATGTGAGATGGAGGGAGTATTGATTTTTTATGAGATTCTTTTTCAAATGCTTTTTTTTTTTGTTTGTTTGAAAAAGTATGAAATAAAAGTTTAATTTTTAACTGATGGATCTACCTCGGAATAAAGGATAATGATATGTATAGTGAAAACTCAAAGGGAAAACTCATAGTGAAACACTGTAATCCGTTGGATTGTAATAAATGTTTGTGAGCCCCACTAATAAAAACTCATCCAACGGTTTAAAGTGTTTCACTATGAGTTTTCCCTTTGAGTTTTCCCTATGTGTATCATTGTCTAAATTCTGGTCTCTGATTATTTATGGCTTTATGCATCTTTTTCCAAAAAAGATAAGATGGATAGTTCAAAATTGCCTTTAAAAGAAGAGTTAGTGAAGTAACATCAAGTTTAACTCTTTTACTTTTTGCAAAGTAATTAGCCAACTGAAGCTAAATACTCCCTCCGGTCCAAAATAATTGTCACTTTTGAGCTAAATGTCCCTTCTACCATTCCATTGAAACTTGTTCTCTTTTATTAATTGTCTTAGTGTGTGAGACATTAATGTAAGAAAGTTGCACACTTAATAAGGGTAAAGTTGTAACTTTTGTGATTAAGTCATGATAATAATTGCATTTCTTAAGAATTGTGCAAATGCAAAAAAAAAAAAAAAAAAAAATTATTTTGGACCAGATGGAGTAACATTTCTCTTTTACTCTTCCGATTTTACACATGCAGCCAGATTTTTTTTAAAAAAATATTTTTCTAGTTGTTTTAATTAAATATTTTTCTACATTTTCATAAAATTCTAAGTAAGATCCAGAGTCAATTGTAAGTATTTCTAATATATTGTTCTAACAATTAAATTTCCTCATTTTCTCAACAAAAAAAAAAACAATTAAATTTCCTCATCTAAAAATATTAATGTTTATTTGTTACTCTCTCCGTCATGAAATGATCTCTTCAATTTTTTTTATTAATGTGAGTGTACTTTGAGCAGTAAATTTAAGTTAATTTGTTTTAATAAAAATTTAAAATATATTATTGATACATATATTATTATAATATCAATAATAGTTTTTAAATATTATTAAAATAATTATATTAACTTAAAATTACTACTCAATGTACTATCATCCCAACAGTAATAAAAAAATTAAAATATTATTTCGACTGAAGAGTAAATGATACTATGGCATAAAGTACAAGATTGTTGTAACACAATAATAAAGAGAGAACAAAAAAGAAAGTAAGAGGATTAATAAAAAGAGAAAAAAAGACAACATTTTCCTAGAAAATAAATGGCAGCCCCACGACAAAATATTTGGTCGCCCTCTTTATCACAAACAATTACACAACTTTCATTTCATGGGAGCCCCCCACCCACCCACCATTTCTTTGGGATTCATCCAAAACCAGGATTCAAATCAATGAAGAAGCATTCTTTTGAGAAACCCTCCGAGTAAGGGGGCCTATAAGAGACACTAGTTGAAATATTTGCTGACCGCACGATGTGGGTCCAAATAATATAGTCACTCCGTCTCATAACTATGTGCACAAAATGAGTTTTGCACGTGAATTAAAGGATGGATAGTAATAGGTAGTTGTTGTTAGTGTGAAAAGTGGAGTAGGAGAGAGAAAGTGGGATAGAGAATAGTATATTGATTGGTGTTGTGAGTATAGAAGTAAAGTATGAGGGAGATGAATAGTAAAGATTATTTGTCATTTTAGAAAAAATGTGACATATCTATGTGATACCCAAAATAACAATTTGTGCACATAGTTATGAGACGAAGGGAGTATTTGTTTAGCTTAATAAATCTCTAACACATCATCCCTCCGTCTTAAGTTAGTGTGAAAAAAAAAAATTGGGCATACAAATTAAGGAAAAGTTAGAGAGATAAATAGTAGAAAGTGGTTTTTGTGAGTATGAAAAATTAAATAGGAGAGAGAATGAGTGGGATAAATAGTAAGTTGATCGGTGTTGTTAGTGTAAAAGTAAAGTAGAAGAGAAAATGAGTGAGAGAAATAGTAAATATTCTTTGCTATTTTGGGCAGTTCACACTAACCTGAGACCGACGGAAAAATAAAATAAGTTCACACTAACTTGAAACGGGGAATACTTAATTTAATAAGAAAAATGAGATGAAATTCATATCAACCGTAATAAATATAACATTAATTTGCCGCGACACGATTTCATTTCCATCCCCCTTCCCTCTCTATATATAACCCTCCCAAATACGAATGGGGCGTGTTGGGGTGCAACCCAAAGTTCTACATCGGCAATTGAGCAAACAATTGCAAGGTATATAATAACACCCACCCACTTCATTAGAATGAGGCCTTTTGAGGATGCCCAAAAAACAAATCCGTGCGGGCTAGGTCCAAAGCGGACAATATCATACTAATGTGGAGAGTGGTGGTGGTGGTCGCGGTCCCTACAAGTGGTATCAAAGCGATGGTTCGGATGAGCCCGACCTGGTGGACCGTGTGTGCGCTTTATAGGGTGGGGTTCCCTTGCGTGACATTTGCGAATGGAGTCTTGCAATCGAGGGCGGTGGTGTTCTGCGGGTGGTTGGTACAATTGTTGGGGTGCAACCCAAAGTCTCACATCGGCAATTGAGCAAACAATTGCAAGCTGTATAATAGCACCCACCCACTTCATTAGAATGTGACCTTTTGGGGATGCCCAAAACAAATCCGTGCGGGCTAGGCCCAAAACAGACAATATCATACTAATATGGAGAGTAGTGGTCGTGGTCGCAGTACCTATAAGGCGGGTGCACTTGAGCTGCACCAACTACTCTGATTTTATTTTTACTAAACGCATAACCTCTTCTAGTGAGAAGCTCAAAGAGATAGGAAGTACTAATATGTAATGAACTTAAACCAGACTGTTGTGACTATACACGTAGTATATATCATCCTCCCAATACCTCTCCCCTCCTTCCCTACTACCTATATATACGCAACCCAAGTCAAAGGTGTTTCCCCACTCCAAACACACTTCCCATTCAAAGCAAATATACCAAGAAAAACACCTCACTCCCACCACCTTAAACACACACAATCACTCTACTATGGACAACACCCACTACTTGACACATAACAATAAACCTATTTCCAATGACCCATCTTTCTCTTCAATGGAAACCAATGAAAATGAGGACATGATGATCAAGAAAAAGTGTAAGAACAAGAACAAGAAGGGTAGTTTGGTAAATGGATCAAAGAGAGAGATGAAGCTCTCAACTGAACCACAAAGTGTGGCAGCTAGAGAAAGGAGGCACAGGATAAGTGAGAGGTTCAAGATTTTGCAAAGCTTAGTCCCTGGTGGGACCAAGATGGACACTGCCTCCATGTTGGAACAAGCCATTCAATATGTTAAGTTTCTCAAGTCCCAAATTTGGCTTCACCAAGCCATCTTCAACACTAACCATTTTCATCATCATGGCCATGTCACATCCCATCATGGTCATGGTCATGGTCATGGTCATGGTGTTGCTTCTCATCATGATCATGATCAATCTCTCTACTCACAAGATGTTAATGAATGCTTGGTCATGAGTCAAATGTATGGTCAAAGTACTTGGTCATATGGTGATCATCATCAAGATGCCATGTCTTTTGATGCATCCATTAACTATAAATAAGCCAGTTTGAGTTTTGAGGTATTGCTAGAAAATCTGGGCTCACTCATGCTTCTGTCAAGTTTGTGTAGTTTGAGTAATTTGGTCATCAAGTTTGTTTTGGAGGGGTATTTTGGGAATATAAAATGTGCTAGTTAGTGTAATGCTCATGTGAATATTGAACTCGGTAGATTTTGGTCTATTTCATAGTATGTTTCTTTTTGTAAATTATTGTATGGAAGTGGTTTTGATGTTCACACATTTGACAAATTTCTACTGAATTTTGGAAATATATTAGTTAAATAAAATATATTTCAAGTATGCAAACATGACAGTCCCGTAGCTCAGTTGGTTAGAGCGTTGGTCTTATGAGCCGAAGGTCGCGGGTTCGAGCCCCGCCGGGACTATTATTTAGATTTATTTAATTTTGTTAGAAATACTTTACAAAAAAGAAAAAAGAAAAAAAACTGAAAAATATGTTTTAAGAAAACCATGTCCTTTATATTTTGTCAATTCGGGATCATCATTTGAAGACAAATTTCTTTATACTCCCTTCGTTCAAATTTAAAATTTAAACAACTTTTGGGTTCAAGAATTAAGAAAATAGTGAATTGTTGTGAATGTAGATGGTTTGGTAGGAGAGATAAAGTGGGAGTAAATAGTAGTTTGTGGGTAATTGTTGTGAGTATGACATGTAGGGCCCACAAATAAAGAAGTATAAAAAAAATTCTTTTTTAGGTTTTGCAATTTAAAATGAGATACCAAAAATGGAAATTTTTGATGTTTTAAATGGGACGGAGGGAGTATAGTTTTATTTTATTTAGTTAGATATATACTTTACATAAAAAATAATAATAAAAAAATAAAAATACGTTTTAAGAAAACCATGTCCTTTAAATTTTGTCAATCCGGGACCATCGTTTGAAGACAAATTTCTTTATATTTTGTTGAAAAGTACATTATATTTGGAGGTAAAAATAGGGACCATTATTTGAAGACAATTTCATGATTTTATCTTTATTTGTAATAAGTTTTTCTCTAAGAATATATCTTCTGTTTGCTTAAAAAATAAATAAATTAGAAGATACCTCCTAGTTTGTTATCTATATTAAAAGTTTATATATATAAAAAATATATATGCATATCATTAGCGGGTTGGATCAGGCTGGTTGAAATGTTATAATCAACCTGGCTGCAAACGAGCCGAGTCGAGCTTTGGGGTGTCTAGCTCGAGTGCTCGTTTAAAACTTATCGAACTCGAGCCCACTTGTTTTTTCGAGATCGAGTCGAAACGAGCTCGCGAGCTGCTCGCGAACAACTCGAGTCGGTATCGAACTCGAGTTTTAACGAGCTGAGCTCGAGCTTAGGCTTTTTCCCCCCTATAAAAATGTGTTCTTAACGAGCTTATCGAGTCGAGTTTGAGCTTATCGAGTCAAGTTCGAGCCGGTCGAAAACAAAAATTCAAGTTTAATTAGCTCAGTGGCGTATCCAGGATTCATAGTCAGGGGGGTCAAAAAGTTTATAGAACGGAAAAATTAAAAGCACACTATCATTTCAATACAACTTAACAAAACACATGAGCCTATTTTTATACAGTGTCATTCAATTATACTAACCACAAACATACTCAATTGATAACTTGACAAACTCAAATTAAAAAAAGAAAAAAAAAGAAGAAAAAAGCAGCAAGGAAGATTTTGGTTAAGAGTTTAATACCTCCAAGACAGCGATTTACTGGATTTAAAGATAGGAAAGTCATAACTCTTCAATCTTCAAGGCTGGGAACCCATTTTGATTAATAAGACTGGCTGGGCTTCAATTGCCAAACTAAATTTAAGGAAAAAGGAAAAACAATGTTCAGTTTGTAACAATCAATGATCACTTTAGCTACATACAATCATACATATTCAAAACCAATATAACAAAAGCAATGGCCTCATAACCAACTAATGTACAATGTTTATCATTCTTTATAGAGAAATACAAAAAAAAAGAAAAAGAAAAAGGAAGAAATATAATTTTGCACTATAACAATTATATTCCTCTGTTTCAAAATGGAATATTGATCAAAGTGTGCATTTGATTTTTGGTGGTCAACTAAACTGAATCTTGATCAAAGTTCAATTGAATCTTGATCAAAGTTCAATTTAATTTGATATTAGTCACGAAATTTTGGAAAATGGTTATTCATAGTATCATTTGTAATGCATCAAGTACATTTTCTTCATAGTATGTGCATAAAACTTTGATCAAAGTTCAATTAAGTTGACTATCAAGTCAAATGAGAATATTCTTTCGGGACGGGGAATAATAAAAGAAATAATCGAAATAGACAATTTTTAAGAATGAATAATAAAAATATAGCATCAGGACTTTGGAAGGGGTTTTTGATTAGTTTGATTAGCTTATGAGTAGGCTGTACATCACATAAAACATTTTTCCCTGTGGAAATCAATATCTTTAAGACCTAATTTGAATCAATCCCTAGAAATCAGAACAATTAAGACCTACTTTGAATCAATCCCTAAAAATCAGAACATAAAGTATAAATGCATAAGTCAATTACCCTAAATTACACTTCTATTCAATATCTTTAAACACAATTGAAAAGACAAAAAAAAATAGAAATCAAGGACATTTGAAAAAGAATTCCCAATTTTTGAAACCTAATTTATTAGGGCTTTAGAAATTTGGAGGATTTGAGATGAGAGAAAGAAAACAATTCGAAGAACGAAGAGAAGGAAAATACCTGTGCAAAGCGGCAAAGCAGGTGGCGGAGTGGTCGCTTGGTGCGACTCGTCGATTCCTCGTCTCTTTCCGTCGAACACAAAGAGAGCGCAAACTGGAAATCGCGAAAGTGGAAATTACCCAAAACTGTTGTGTAAATTGTGTTTATATAGCTAGGGTGTCATTTTGTCAATATAATTTTTGAGGGGGTCAGTTGAATTTTTCCAGGGGGTCAAAGTCCAAACTATACAAAAATTAAAGGGGTGAAACTAGAATAAAGGGGAAAGTCAGGGGGGTCAATTAACCCCCTGCTCATAACGTGCGTCCGCCCCTGAATTAGCTTATCGAGCAGAACTCGAGCTTTTAACGAGCTAAACGAGTCGAACATCGTCGGCTTGATTACTTAACGAGCTTGAAACTTGGTTCGAGGTCGAATCGAGTTACAACTCAAGCCCATTCGAGTTAGCTTTTTCGAGCTTATCCCGAGCTGAGCTCGAGCGCATAACAGCCCTATGTATAGGTATAATGAACAAATTTAGTTCAGAAGAACGATTTTCCTTTATTTTGTTGTAATGAAGAAATCCCCCTTGTCAAGCACAAAGGAATCAAAGGATTATCAAACATACTTGTTAACCTCTAAGGATGAACTTTAGAACGAAATGTATTAATTAACCTGTAAAAGTATACACTTACACAAATACTCCCTCCGTCCCAGCTCACTTGAGACTTTTTGACCAAAATTGGTCAACTTAAGGTCGGTTGACCAACACTTTATAGAAATATTTATGTTCCAAAAACCTTTTTAAAAATTGTTATTGAGAGGATTTTTAATGGTGGTCATTTTATATTTTTTTAATTTTTGTTCGGATCATAAATATTTCTATAAAGTGTTGGTCAAACCGACCTTAAGTTGACCAGTTTTGGTCAAAAAGTCTCAAGTGAGCTGGGACGGAGGGAGTATAAACCAGATCATTTATCAAATAGTTAAAACTTAAATTATATCTACTCATAAACATTTACTCTTGATACTTTGAGCGTAAAATACTAAGGCTACGCTTGTTTCGCGTAAAACGACTTTCGTAAAATGATTTATTGCAAAATGTTATTTGAAGAATGAAAATGTTTTTCAGAAAATGACATAAACATATTTTTGGTTGTTTGGTAAACGTAAGAAAAATTCTTTTTTTTTTTTTGAAAATATTTTCATATGAGAAAAATATTGACGGGAGGGAGGGGGTAGGTTCAATATGTGGTGGAGGCGGGGGTTAAGGGCAGGGGGTGGGAGTAGGGTGGTGGGGAGAGAGGAGGCGGGGGTGGGTGGGTGGTCGGGGGATAGGGGATTAGGGGAGGGCGGCGGTGGGGGATGTTTTAAAAATAATTTTAATGAGTGAAAAAAAAACATTTTTTTTTTTTTGTGGGAGGTGGGTAGGGGTGGGGGGGGGGGTACATGAGGCTGTGGGTGGGTGGGGTACTTAGGAGATAGGGGCGGCCGAGGTGGGGGAGGTGTTAAATAATAATTTAATATGAGTAAAATTTTATTTTTTATTTTTTGCGAGAGGAGGGGAGGGCGGGGTGAATGAGTTGTTAAAAAATAATTTAATAAGACTATTTTTTTTTAGGGTGGGTGGTTGGGTGGGGGTAGGGGTAGGGGCGGGCAGGGTTGGAGGTGTTAAAAGATAACTTTAATAAGAGCGAAAAGTGTGTGTGTGTGTGTGTGTTTGGCGGGGTGGGTGGGGAGTGGTGGGGGGAGGTAAGGTTGGGGGTGAGGGTGGGGATAGGATGGTTGGCGGGGTTGGGGTTGGACACTTTTGGTCAAACTAATTTGAACTTTGACTAACATTTTATGCTAAATTATTAATATCCATAAAAAATTAATAATAGTTACTCCTCCGTCCCAGACTAAGAGTCCTACTTTCCATTTTGGTACGTCCCAGACTAAGAGTCCTATTCCTAAAATGGCAAAGAATCTTTACTATTCACCCCACTCATTCTCTCTCCTATTTTACTTTTATACTCACAACACCAATCAATTCACTATTCTCTCCCACTCATTCTCTCTCTTACTTTACTTTTACACTCACAACATTTACATTACTTCCAATATTTATTAATAAGCGTGCAAATGAGGGGTAAGACTCTTACTCCGGGACGGAGGGAGTACTAAATTAGTAATAGAAACATTATCAATAACTATTTTTAAATTTTTATGGAGACAAATTATTTAGCATAAAATGTTAGTTAAAGTTCAAGTAGGTTTAACCAAAAGTGCCCATTGATGTGGGACGGAGGGAGTATATAATATACCTAACAAAATATCAATACATAATAAGTGTTACATTTACTTATCAAAATTTTTAAATAAGAAAATTTTACTTATTATGCATCACTTAATTGTATGATTATAAATTTCACAAAAAAATTGATTTAAAATGTGACAATTATCTTATCTTAAATAAAAAGAAATGGACAACATTTAATCTTTTAGAACTCTTTCCTAATAGGAAAAAAAAGATTGATATGCCAAATTGCCTATGGTTCACCATCAGCCCTATCCATTGGGCATTTAAGTTTTAATTATGGAGACACTTTCAAGTCTAATAAAAGACATAATTAAATATACTGGATATGGATGACAAGATTACCCCATGTGCCACGAATTGATATTATTGTTTGGGTGTCAATCCAATCCCACATCGGTAAATGAATGAAGAATTACCTAGCATATAAATGTGTCCACACACTCCATTAGTATGAGGCCTTTTGGGAGATGACCCAAAAACAAATCCGTGCGGGCTGGGCTCAAAGCGGACAATATCATACTAATGTGGAGTGGTGGGGTGCTCGCGGTCCCAACAACTGGTAACAATTATAATTAGAGCAATGTTAGGGACACAAAATAAAGTTACAAAATTTTTGCTTACAAAATGATCAGGTGACAATATTTTATTAGTTGCATCGATAATGGACCCGCCACACCCTAATTATAAACACCAACAACATCATTACACCTAAAATTTTGTGAACAAGTTTTTGTTATTTTTTTGTGCCCCTAATATCATTCTTATAATTAAGTAATAAAATAGATCAAATAATTAAAAAAAAAAACATATTTTGTCCCGTCTTTAATACCTTTAATTCTAACCTAGTCATTCTTATGAAAAACTCGTTTTACACTAAGAGATGAAGAAACATATTTTTCACAAGTAACTCCGTATTTCGAAAACACGTTTTACACTAAAACGAGCGTTAAACAATTTTTTTCATGAGATTTTTATTAAGGAATATTATATATTCCTAGCACATATTGTAATTACCAAACATAGAGATTGTATCTTGTACACCAAGTTAGATTATTCTAGAATATTAGTTTCCTTATTATATTAGTATTCCTAATTAGATTAGGACTCTAGAACTCTCTTTGTACTCCTATAAATATGTATTGCTAGTATCAATAATACTTGAGTCATTCATACAATATTATTTGAGTCTCTCATATCAATTATATCTCTCATGTATGATTGGCTCCGACTATCTCTTTCTCTAATCCTTAACAATTTTCACTTCTAACTTAGTGTCTTCAAAAGACTACCTCAGTAGTAAAAGCAAGTCTCATAATTTGTAAGGTTTAAGATTTGATACATCTTCTTAAGCTCTTAATTAGAACATCGAAAAAAAATATTCTCTTTCCAAAAAAAAAAATCTTAAATTTTGGTTTATGTCATTTGTCATGGTCAAAAAAATAAATTTCTTTAAAATATCATTAGTAGCGAGTATTTTTTTTTTTTTTTTTTATAAAATACAAATAAATGTATAAATAATTATAATAATGTTTATTTTTTCAACTGAGATTTTTCTTAAGGGGAGACTATTAGGTCAACGTAGGAATATTTCAAATTCAAATACTGTAGTCGACCTAGAACCATGCCTAATAAGTCACAAGAAGGATAGAACCAATACAAGTTACAACCATCCAAATCAACATCAAATACCTTTGGCCGTAGGGCATTACTTGCCAAAGAATAGGTCTCTCTCAAATGTGAGTCACTCCTTTGGTATTGGAAAGTAATTGTAGAACTACTTGATGTACTCTACCATACGAAAACGGAACCTCTTCGGTCCTTTCGGAATAGTCTATAATCAACCTCACCCTTGTTAATAGAACCACTTCGTTTTTGCCAAAATAGGTCTCTCTCAAATGTGAATCGTTTTATTGAAGTTTTCTTCATCGCCTTTGAACATATGAATGTCATATAATATTAATATCACTCGGTGCTGACGACCTCTCGAAAACGGAACTTCTTCGATCCTTCGCCGCGGACCAAGTTCTCAAATTTTCGCGCGAGGTATGTAAATAAAATAACGAGATTAATTCAATATTCTACATGAAGACGAAAATAGAGCCGTGCAACATCAATGACACGGATCAACGAAAATCATTTGATATTCTATATAGAATTGTACCTTGCACAAAAGGTACAACTATACAAAGCATGTTTGGCTGATTTTCTGGTTTATCTGTGTGGTTGATCAAGCACTCCCCCTTGACATTTTATACCGTTCTCTCTCTCTCTTTCTCTTTCTCTTTCTCTTTCTCTCTCTCTCTTCCTTTTATCACGTTGACATATGAGGATTCATGTTAGCCGACCCCAAATTATTTTGGGACTAAGGCTTTGTTGTTGTTGCAAATTACTACCTCTGTCCCTAAATGAGTGTCCAAATTTCATTTTAAGGGACACTGAAAATCTCAACTTTGTTGTACAATTTGGTAGCAAATATTCATATATAATCTTGTAATCTCCTTTCCAAATATTTAGTTTTGCGCGTATAAAGAAACCGGTGAAAAAAATTTCAGAAAAAAACATTTACGGACAAAGTTATGTTAAAAAAAGACACTCATTTTGGGACAAAGATTGCTTGAAAATGGACACTCATTTAAGGACAGAGGGAGTATATGTTTTACACGAAAAAAATTGACAGAAGTCCATTGCATTGTTTTTTTTTACAGGTCTATAATACAAAATTGTGGATGATTTGAGGGTTTTAGACTAAAACTTTTAGTATCTCCCATCATTGAACGAACTATTCAAAAGCATCCCCGAAGACAAAGTTGCATCTCAGTCGCAACTGTTAACCACCTCCAAGAATCGCATCATTCATTCATCCATAATCCATAGCTCGAGTTCGGATAAAACCGGGCCAACTTCAAATACTACACAACTTGCCTCATGCTCAGCCTACAGTAGGTCTTAGAACGAGTACACTTTTTTTTTTTTTTTTTTTTTTTTTTAAATAAGGCTTTTTTTTTTTTTATATTAATGCATAATGCTATGAAGGCTACTGATGTAGGATACTAGATGAGCAATCCGCCCGACCAAGACCACTTCAGTGCAGCAGCGCATAGGCCAGGCCGAACCACCAGGCGCCCTCCCGCAGGTCATCAAGCGCCCGCCTGTAATTAGTTTCAACATCAGCCGTGTTTTCTGTCTGATCAAGCGCCCGTTTGGTACAATTCAAGCGCCCGCTCGCCGTTCCGACCTGTTTTAGCGCAGCTGCGTTATTTTATTTTATGCGTGATCAACACTAGGGTATTTTGGTATTATTTGTTAAACTAGGGTTTGTTATTTTGTTAGGAGTCTAGTAGAGTTTGTTAGTAGTATAAATACTCTTTAGTTCATTGTATTAGGGAACTTTTAATGAATTGAATTTTATTCAAAGAGATTTTCTCTTTTATCTGGTGGATTCCGGGTTTTCTTGGTGGATTCCAAGTTTATTGTGTTTAAGGATTCACCGCTTGTGAATTCTTGTGATTAGTGCGCTAATCACGAAATCTATCGCTTCTGTGCCGCGTCAGTTGGCATCAGAGCAGGCCATATCATGTCCTGAAGTATTATGGGGGATCAGGCAACAAAGGCTGGTATTGATGGTGTAACCACCGCTATCACTTCATTGGCAACGCAGATTGCAGCTGTTATTAAATCAAACCCAAAAGAAAAATAATAATAATGAACGCAAATCAACACAGAATATACGTGGTTCACCAATCTCTGTTAGCTACCTCCACGGGCAAAGGGAAACAGATATTATTATGGCGGAGAAACAATTACATGAGGATAATCACACTAATCTATATTTGCATGAACTTTGATCACAAAGTTCCTAACTATGCAAATCCCTAGATCTAGAATCACTGATCTCTCTCTCCATGTCAATTGAATCAAGCACACACAAATACTACTTTATGGCTAGTATTTATTGGGATTTTAGAGACCTAATTAGGAAGATAGAAGGAGTCCTTAATTAAATCCCAAAAAGGATTTAATTACTTTCATTTTTCTTCTCAAATTTGACTTATTCAAAATCATTTACTCTAACAGTTTCCACCTTGACTTTGAATCTCCCCTAATAATTCAGATGCACGAGCTTCCGACATAGACTCCACCTTGAGCCACATCCCTCGTACCAAATTTTTCAGCATTTGCCTCAGTCTGTCTTTCGTCAAAGACACTAAATTTGTCCTCTGGACAACAAGATTTTTCGCGCGCGCCATGTATCTTCAAGACACTCAGAATTTGCCTCACCAGGCAAACAACTTTGTCCTCTGGACAATCAGATTTTTCCGCATGCAATGTATCCTACGGACACTCAGAATCACCCCAACGGGCAATTAACAGTCATTTAGACGTGGCCCATCCAGTCGACATTGGATCTTGCCAACCATGACTGATACAATTGGTATGTGTTGATTTTCTAGCTGTGGCTTGCCCAGTTCACTCCCGCCTAGAGTAAAACGATGCTCCACCTGCTCCGTCAACACCCTCACCAATCTCAGAACCTTGGAGGATACACAAGGAATCTTTTCTTCCGCCCTTCATATACACATCCGAACCTTTGTAGACATCCAGAACTCCACCTTCACCTTTGAAACTGTATCCCTTCTTGTCCAACCGACTAAGTGATACCAGATTTTTTGCTACTTGTGGAACGTGTCTTACCTTGTTCAATGTGAGATATTTATCACCAAAAGTTCTCACCCTTACAGAGCCCATGCCAACTACCTCGCAGATTGATCCATTAGCCATATAAATACGGTCTCCATCCTTCTGCTTGTACGTTGTAAATTGCTCCTTACGCGAACACATGCGATAAAAAACTCCCGAATCTTGAACCCATACAACTTCCTTGCACGCTTATTCTTCGGTCACCAGGGCATAATTTCCATCCTCATTCAGATTGTCACTGCTCACCATCACTGCAGCCGACTTAGAATTCTTCAGACGCGGAGTCAGATGTACAACTCTGAAATCTAATAAGATTATTGCCTCAGGCAACACAGATTTTGTATCTACTTCTAGATCACTAGAATAGACTACAACAGATGTTAGATTTTCAGATTATACCAGACAGCTAACTTCTGATCACAGAACCCTAGTTTCAAATCTCCTTCTTCAGATGTAGATAATAGACACCGAAACGTTCTAGATGCGTTCTTGGATCACCACCGAACACCAGACGAACTTTCAGATGCTGATCTACCAGATTTGTTATTTCTAGCATATATTTCTGCACGGACACTGCACGAGGACTGCACGTTTTCTGCTCGTGATCTGCACTTTTTATGTCCGCGATCTGTACGCCCAATGCATAATCTTTTATCAGATAATAAACCTGTTCTTCCCGTCAGACTTGTTGATTTTCTTGTCCATCCCGGAATTCATCTCTTTCTACCGCAGCGGAATGCCCTGATCTTTCTCACCTAACTCGGCTCTGGTGCCAATAAGAGAAATCGCAACAAGAAACTCCAAACGCATACAATCGAAGACAAAACACCAGCAACTTCTGTACGGATACAATTTCGAATTCTACGGACATCAAAATCCGATCTTCAGCGTTCAGATCGAAGATCTATGAGTCCCGAAGCTACTCACCGAAAATCAGCACGATCCAACGGTGAACGAATGCGCTACGCCTTTTTCTTCACCGCTGCGCTGGATAAAAACGGACCAAAAACTGCTACCTTGTTTTTCTTCGATCTTGGATCTCTTCCATTGATGCTAATTCTCCTTTTCAACCAAGATCTGATGCCACTTGTTATTAAATCAGACCCAAAAGATAAATAATAATAATGAAAGCAAATCAAAACAGAATATACGTGGTTCACCAATCTCTATTGGCTACCTCCACGGGCAAAGGGAAACATATATTATTATGGCGGAGAAGCAATTACATGAGGATAATTACACTAATCTATGTTTGCATGAACTTTGATCACAAAGTTCCTAGCTATGCAAATCCCTAGATCTAGAATCACTGATCTCTCTCTCCATGTCAATTGAATCAAGCACACACAAATACTACTTTATGGCTAGTATTTATTGGGATTTTAGAGACCTAATTAGGAAGATAGAAGGAGTCCTTAATTAAATTCCAAAAAGGATTTAATTACTTTCATTTTTCTTCTCAAATTTGACTTATTCAAAGTCATTTACTCTAATAATGAAGGTTTGATTATTTATTGTGGAAAATTCGTTTTGCATCGAATTGTTCTTAAGGAGTCGATCTACTCAAAATATTTATTCAAGTGGGACGGAACTTTCCAAACTTCGGAGATGAACTCGGGGACGAGTTATTTTGAAGAAGAGGTGACTGATGTAGGAGACCAGACGAGCAATCCGCCCGGAGCAAGACCACTTCAGTGCAGCAGCGCATAGGTGCAGCAGCGTATAGGCCAGGCCGAACCACCAGGTGCCCGCCCGCAGGTCATCAAGCGCCCGCCTGTAATTAGTTTCAACATCAGCCGTGTTCTGTCTGATCAAGCGCCCGCTTGGTACAATTCAATCGCCCGCTCGCCGTTCCGACCTGTTTTAGCGCAGCTGCGTTATTTTATTTTATGCGTGATAAACACTAGGGTATTTTGGTATTATTTGTTAAACTAGGGTTTGTTATTTTGTTAGGAGTCTAGTAGGGTTTGTTAGTAGTATAAATACTCTTTAGTACATTGTATTAGGGAACTTTTAATGAATTGAATTTTATTCAAAGAGATTTTCTCTTTTATCTGGTGGATTCCGGGTTTTCTTGGTGGATTCCAAGTTTATTGTGTTTAAGGATTCATCGCTGGTGAATTCTTGTGATTAGTGCGCTAAACACGAAATCTATCGCTTCCGTAATGCGTCAGCTACAACTCGGTCTATAAATAGGCTACCACAAATCTTTTAAAAGGGATTCGAAGTAGTGACTTTCGCAAATGTAAATTGGTCCATTGAAGCTCCCCTCATCGGATTTGAACATGCGAAAGTCATATAAAATCACTACGACTTCACGAAAATAGAACCTCTGCGGTCCTTCATGGGAGTAGCGTGCTCGAGTCGCATCAATAAAATAACTAAATTAATTCAATACACTACATGACAAACAAATAACAGAGCCGTTGACATGGATCAATCAGAAAATCTATGGACGTGCTTTATGGAGTTGTACCTTGCATTTAAGGTACAACCATATAAAGCATGTTAGGTTGATTTTCTGGTTTACTGTATCAAGCATTTTCCAAATTTAATTCCTTGACATTTTATACCGTCCTCTTTAATTCCCACCTATACTTCTTGTATACTATCCTCAATACCCAAGTGCCAATTATTGGGCATACACAATAATAAGATTGCCAGTTTGTAACTTGGAAATTGTGGGATTAAAATTATTGAAACAAGTTTTCTATTTGCAAGGTTACAAATCCACATTAAAATCTATGCATTATACAGTAAATAAATAAAATGACAGAAGTTTAGTGCACTGTTTTTTTAAATTTTACAAGTCTATGTTACAAAATTGCGGGAAATTGGGGAAAGACTTTGGGACCTTACTATCTCCCATCATTGAACGAACTATTCGAAAACATCCCCGCCATTGAAGAAGACGACGACGAGGCATCTCCATCACGACCATTAATCACCTGCAAGAATCGCATCATCCGTTCATCCATAGCTCGAGCTTCAGATAAAACCGCTTGATCGATAATCGGAACCGTTTCATCTCCGTTTAAATACTTGACAACTTGCCTCATACTTGGCCTACCTTCGGTCCGAGAACGAGTACACAACAAACCAAGTCCAAGCACCAACTCAACCTCTTCAACAACGTAAGATGAACCCATCTTTTGATCAATGGCTTCAAGAACTCGACCATTCTGAAAACGCTGAATCACCCAATCAACCAACGCCACTTGTCCATTAGGCGGATCACTAAAAATCGGCTTCCTCCCACTAACAACTTCGAGAAGCAAAACCCCGTATGCAAATACGTCAGAGCTAGCTGACGCCTTCCCCGTTCGAGCCAGTTCCGGTGCAATGTACCCAATAGTTCCCACAAGACTAGTAGTATGAGAATTTTTATCATGATCATATAATCGTGCCAATCCGAAATCTCCTAACCGTCCGTTCATATCAGAATCGATTAAAACATTACTCGACTTCACATCTCTATGAATCACAACTTTCTCCCATTCTTCGTGCAAGTACAATAGCCCTTCCGCTATGCCTTTAACAATCTTGAACCTGTTTTCCCAGCTCAAAAATTGTCTAAATCCATTCCCGAAAAGTTGCGAATTTAGGCTGCCATTTGGGATGAAGTCATAAACCAATAGAAGATCACTCTTTTTCTTGCACCATCCTTGAAGATTGACCAAATTTTTGTGCCTTACTCGCCCCAAACTTTCAATCTCTGCTGTGAATTCCCTCATTCCTTGAAGATTATTATTCGTGCTGATCTTTTTAATCGCGACCATTGATCCATTACTAGGCAAGACGCCTTTATAGACCGCCCCAAATCCCCCAACCCCGACTATTTCGCTCTCTTTGAATCCTTTTGTTGCTACATACAGATCTTTGTATCTAAACCTATGTGGACAATCCCTTTCCCAGTCTTCTAACCCCTCAGAATTCATCCTCCTTCTATAAACAACAATGGCCAACAATATAGCTACTAGTAATACAAAAACCAAGATGGAAATGGGAAGAAACACCTTAGTTTCAACGTTAGAATTGGAAGGTTTTCGCTCTTTAGGTGGTAACGGAGGGAGTTTTAAAAGATCTAACGGATCAGCAACTCCGTTAAGTCGAAAACTCCATCCTAGGATGTAATGAGAGCTCGACTTAATCCCCGTTGCAGCAGAGAAGCCAACATACATAGTTTCTTTGAGTACACGCGATAAATCAACGTTGTCCAAAGACAAAAGTGGCCGAGCTGGTTTAGGAGCTGACCAAGGAGCAATTGTTACATTCACAGTATGATCAACACCATCGTATTCGACCCACGCTTGAATCGGACCGTCGCTTTCCAAATCAACGTCGTTAGGCGTTTGATTGTCGTTTCCATAATAAGAAGCCGGTTCTTGACTTAGCGATGACATGTTATTAACATTAATCCCAACATGGTTACCAAACGAGTCGCTAGCATCGTCAAATCCTTTAACGGTGTCAAACTCAACTGCAAACACGTGATTAGTCGCCTCCCCGTTGTTTGAGGAATTGAGAATCCCTAGGAACTGACCAGCCTCTGCCCCCGGGAAGCTGGGGGCAGGGGACACGGTGAAGGCGAGGCCATAGCCCCCTCGTTCGGGCCCCGAGGCGACTATGCCAAGAACAAAGTATGTGCTAAATGAGGAGGCATTAGGAGGAAAAGGTGCAAATTGGATTTGATTGGGGTAAAAGGCATGGCCTATGACATTATTTGTTCTGGTGGTTAGTTTAAGTGCACCATTGGGGTTCAAGATTTGGGCAACTCCTTCTAGGAGTAGGGAGCTTTGGTTAAAGCCATGGAAGGTGAAGTTTAAAGGTTGAGATGAAAAAAATGATGCAAAAATGGTGAGGAGAAATAATAATAATGAAGAAGAAGAAATTTGGGTAGCCATTGATGATGAAGAAAATGGATGGTCTAACTGAAAAAAATGAGAGATATTTAAAATATTTGGCATTTAAGTTTTGCTAAAATTTTCTTTGGACATTGTCAATGAAATGGTGGGACACATAAAACTAGTGGCAGAAGATGGAAGTTTAATGGTTGAAGTTGAGAAAGTCCTCGAGGGGTAGAGACCACATTCCAATTAATTATTCTTTTCCTTTCATTTTCATTTTTTTTTTCTTATTTATAAAAGTATTACTCATCTGTCTCTCCAAAAGAAAAAGAAAGTTCCATTTTAATTTTATGATGCTTTTAATTAAATTTTAAATAATTATTTTAATGAAGTCAGAAAAAAAAAAATCAAGGGTTCAAAATTGATTAGGAAAAAAGATATATACTTTTTCACATATATATTCTGCACAAAAGGATTCATAAAGAAAACATAGTAGAAATTTTAATGTTGAAGTTGAAATTGATAAATTCAATATTTTTAATGTTTTTCATAAAATTTTATAGGTACTAATAATATTTTCAAGTTACTTCCTCCGTTTCAAAATACAAACATTAATGTCGATCTAATCAAGTGAAATTTTAAAAATTGTAACCGACACATCATTAAGTGATTTATCAATAACAATTTTTTAAAATTCAATTGTGATTATTAAATCGACACCAAAGCTCGGTAAAATTCATTTATGTTAACTATAAAAAGTCAAAAGTCAAAGTAAAATTAACTTTCCAAAACAGAGGAATTACTAGTTTCCAAATATGTTTTTTAAATATGGATTTAGATTTTTATATATATATGGCACTTTTAACTTGTCTCCCATTTTTTTGTGATTCAAAACAATTAAAATAATAAACTTGTCTCCCATTTTTTTGTGATTCAGAACAATTAAAATAATAAAATATTATAACTGACAATTATAAGTGAAAATGACAATTTTAAGGTTATATTATCAGCTTTCTTTCAGGTAATTTTTAAATATTTTTCCTTTCTTTTTTCTCTTTTAATTCCAATTTTTTTATGATGTCCACGTCAAAAAGAGTCGGGGAGAGAGATCGAACACTAGCACTTACCGAAGCGGGTGGGCCACTCAAAAGTTTCTTTTTATCTTTTAATTCACATTCTTCTTAAGAAGGGGTTTGATACGACACCAATCAAAAGTTGATAAGTACACGATTGGATTGTCCGGTATGTTTTTGAATTTTTGATCTTTTTACCCATCCGCCCGAGTCAAAATCCTATGTGTCACATTCTGAAGAGTATGGGCATACTCGTCTTTTTCTTTAAGTATCTTTGTGATTCTGATTTGTATATATTGTTAGTTAGTGTAAATATTTAGGTAAGTTTAAGTTTGATTTATTTGACTAACATACTTATGTTATCTTTGGTAAGTGGATATATTTTGTAGGGTTTTATTTTAGGTGGACTCTTATAAGGAAAGAATGTATTCTTGGAGTGCAAGGAGGCGGCCAAGCAAAGGATAAATACAAGCCGACTCCTTCATTGTCAGGCACGGATTCTTAGCAAAATATTTAGAGAGAATTAAGTTCTTGAGAGAGTCTTATTTTTTCTTAGGTGTTCTTGTGAAAAAAGAACTCTAAGGTGTTGGGTGTTTTAGTACGGTCTAGAGATTTAGATCAATTTGTTCTTTTGATATTTTTGTATTTCTTTCATTCGATTTGTACTCTGCAAATCGCTTTTAATATATGAAAGTTTCCAGCAAGTATTCTTGCTGAAGTTTTAATTGTTATTAAGTTCTTTAAATTCCGCTGCAAATTTGATAACTGTAAAGACAACTGTTAGCACGTTTGAATACACAGTTGGTCACACAGTTGGTCAGTTCCCAGAACAGTCCTAGCCGCTAATTTCTTTCAATTGGCACCAGAGCCTAATCTCGACACACTGAGATCGATCTGTTATGGCCAGTATGGACTGTTCTCATACTCGTAATAAGCCGCCTACTCTGAATGGTTCTAATTATACCATTTGGAAGGCTAAGATGATCATGTACATCAAGAACATTGATCATCGGGCATAGGTCAGCATTCTAGTGGGATATTCATCCCCTACTATGGAATGGGTTGATCCAAAAGGTAAAGCGTCTGTGTCTGATGAAGAGAAAAAAGAAAAAAAAATTGTTCCAAAACCCGAGCAAGACTGGAATGCAGAAGAAATTGCTCTTGCTAACTTCAATGCAAAGGCAATGGCTGCAATTTCTGATCATGTTGATCATAATCTGTATAGGTTATTCTCTAACCATACAGTGGCCAAATATGCTTGGGACATTTTACAACTTCATTGTGAAGGGTCAGATAGTGTTAAACAAACTAAACTAAGAAGACTAATGACTGAGTTTGAAAATCCAAGGATGGGAGAAGATGAGACTATTCAAAATTACTCTGCAAAATTAATGGATATCTCTAATGAATTCTTCGCATTAGGAGAATCTATTTCCAATGCTAGACTTGTGAGTAAAGTCTTAAGGACTCTTCCAGAGAAGTTTAATATCAAGGTTTCTGTCATTGAAGAAACCTGTGACACAAGGACAGTGAGTCTTGAAAAGATTCTGAGTATTCTTACTACGTTTGAACTAAACCTTGAAGTGCAAAAAACAAGCAAAGCAAATTCAATTGCTCTTGCTAGTGCTCTAACTGTGTCCAAAGATCTTGTGGAACTGTCTAAAGACATGGATGAGTCAACCTTGGAGGAGGATGAGTGTGCCATGATCACTCAAAAGTTTAAAACTGTGTTGAATAAAAAACGACAACAGAGATTTCCAAATAAAGGATTCACTCCTTCCACCAAGGCTGAACCATTCAAGAAAGATTCCGGCGTGGTAAAACCGGGGTTTGAAGGCAAGAAATCGATTGAGTCAGTTCAGTGTAGGGCTTGTCAAGGTTACGGCCACTATGCTAATGAGTGTGCTAACACACTCAAAAGAGAGGAATGAGCTTAACTGCTACCTTGAGTGATTCAGATGATGATGAAGAGATTGCAAATCTCCCATGTCTTCATTCATCTTTGTCGTCTCTCTCTGACAGTAAAACTGATAGTGAAGTTGTGCAGTCAGATGACAGATCAACTGACTATGAACAAAAAGGGTTTTTGGTGTTAACCATTGTTTTTGAAAACATGAAAATGAAGGAGAGTGAAACAATAATTGATTTTACTGAAACAATAGAAAAAATTGTGTATGAGTTGGAAGTATTAGGGGAATCATTTTCTAATGCCAGACTTGTAAACAAGGTGATAACATCCAATCCAAGAGGTTTCGATGTGATAATTTCTGTGTTAAAAGAATTCTATGATATAGAAAACATGAGTTTCATGGAACTTAGAAGGAGATTAATTATTCATGAAACATCTTTTCTGAAATCATCACCTCCTTCATCTTCGAATTCTGAAAGAAAATCGTGTGTTTATGCGAGTCATTTTGATAGTGAATATGACAGTGAATCTGACAGTGACGATGAACAGTCAAGTTGTTGGGTTTCGTAGTAACATGCGCAGCGGAATAAAGCATTTAAATTTTTAATGAAACCCAAAGCCATAGATCCATTCATGTGATTAAGTCAAATACATATAAGATGAATATCAGAAAAACCAACCCTTGATGATTTTGATTTCTAGCTTTTGAACTTGGTGGAGATTTTGAAACTTGATCACATGAGCAAGAACGCGAATCTTGAAGATGATGAGCTTCACCCTCTAGCGGTATCCACACCACGAACGAATATCAAGCAACTTATTGATCTTGGTTGCTAGACCAAATTGGGAAACACACTTTCACAATTGCAAGAACTATATGGAATTATGAATATTCTTGTTCTTCACTTTTGGGATCTTAGAACAAGAAAATAACCTCTCAAAACCTTATGGAGGCACTTACAATAATCTTGCTAATGGATGTAAAAAGGATCCTTAAATAGGTCCTAATCCTTAACCCTTAAGGACTTAGGAAACCTAAATCCCGTCACCAAATTAGGCAACAAAATATTCTGGCCGACATGACTGGCACGGTCGTGCTCACAATCTGGCATGGCCGTGCCATCTAGCCCGGGTGAATTTCAGCCGCCCATCTTGGCACGGTCGTGCTTGTTAATTGGCACGGTCGTGCCAAATGTGCCGGGAGGTTGCCTTGGTGAAATTTTGGCACGACCGTGCCACTTAAAGCGCACGACCGTGCTAGAGCCAAAAAGCTGATATTTTCCAAAATTCCAATTTAGTACTTTACGATTCGTTCTATTTGTGTGTGACCCTCTAGGATTACACTAAGTTGGCAATGGGCTCAAACATGAACCCATAAGATATGATTAGGTTCTAGCAAACCGTCATATCTATCCAAATAGTGTAACTAGATACAATTTCGCATTCCTTTAGAATATGTCACAATCCCTTTGTCCACGATGTCATTGAACACAAGTCATGGTCAAACTGTCAACTTGCTTTGTTCAATACTTTCTCGATTCCGAATATGTTGATAATTCAAATGCTATTGATCCAATCAATCCATTTGAGTCCGGCCGAACATTTCATCAACATCATTCCTTCGAGGGGCCCAAGCATGACATCTCTCCGTGGAGGGACAAATCTATTTAGCTTATTATTCTTCCCCACGTGAATCCGATTATGCCAATCATACACTTTATAACTACCGTGTTAAGGTAGCGTTTGAATATGTCAAACACAATGTTCATCAAGTGGAAGACTATAATAACTTTATGTCTAAGGATTCAAATGATATAACTAATATGAGATATATGTACGACATAGACCATGACATAAATCTCATACGGCGGGTCATGTCCAGTACCTTGTTCCAAACAAGTACCCATAAATCTAACATGATCATCCCATGATCATTTAGCCTTTATACTAGTGCTTAACAAGTACTAGGGACGGAGATTATTATCAGTAAACATGAACAACAATAATAATCAAAACATCTCTTTATTGATATAAAATAATTGATAACAATTACAACTTTTATTAAACGTGCCTAGGGCACCACTACCAACATAAGTGTCAGCACAGAAGAAGTTACTGAATATACGTGCTTGAATTCCACGTGTGCAGGTAAAGCTGATGAGTCAAAGCAGGATGAGGATGATTTCCTTACATATGATGAACTACATGAGAACTATGTTGAGTTGTTCACAGATTAGTCTAAGCGAATGGAACAACTCAATGAGTTCAAGAAGGTAAATAAAAAACTCACCTCTGAAATTTTGATACTCAAAACTGAGAATGAAAGGTTGTCGAGTGAAAGTGAGATTCAGAAGGACTCCATGGCTAGGTTAGAGGTTATGCTTACCAAGAAAGACAATGAGAGTGAAAAATATAAGAGGGAACTTGAAAAAGAAACTAATGCTCTTATGAAACTTAACAATGGCAAGGCTAAATTGGAAGAGGTTCTGAACATGGGAAACCAAGGAAGAACAGGAATAGGCTATGGAGATCCATTGTTTGTTAAAGAAGGTGAGGGTACTTCGAAAAACAAAGAGATTTTGAGTGCTAATCAAGTATCTTCTCACAAAAATAGGAGAAACAGCAAGAGGAGATTTGTGTGTCATCATTGTTTTGTTCCTGGACACATTCGTCCATTTTGTTTTAAATTGAAACAGGAACTCGGACTCGACAAGAACAGCGGCCACTTGAGCAGACAACTGTGGGCACAATCTAACAGTCAGTTGCCCAGTCAGCAGCAGCATGTAAGAAAGGTATGGGTAAAGAAAGATACTCAGCAATGCAAAGTGGCTCTTACCTCCTTCAAGAGTAGTGTGGAAGAAGGATGGTACTTCGACAGTGGCTGTTCTTGCCATATGACAGGTGCTCGTGAGAATCTCAAGGACTATGAAGCTTTCAATGGTGGAAAAGTCAACTTTGGTTGAGGTGCAAAAGGACAGGTAATCGGCAAAGGTAAGTTAAATGTTAATGGTTTGCCCAACTTGCACAATGTTTTGCTTGTTGATGGACTTAAGTCAAACCTGATCAGCATTAGTCAGTTATGTGACGATGACTTGTTTGTTAAGTTTGATAAGTCAAAATGTGATGTTTTTGATTCCAAAAGTGTGTGTGTTATGTCAGGCATTCGGTCATCCGATAATTGTTATAAAATTGGTGAACATGAATCTTGTTTGTCTACAAAATCAAATGAACTTGAAATTTGGCATCAAAAACTTGGACATGCCAGTGAGAAGTAAATAAGTGAGTTGATTAAATTTGGGGCAGCCAAAGGTTTACCAAAAATTGGATTTAAAAAAATTAAGTGTGTGTGGACCATGTCAAAAGGGAAAACAAATAAATTCAAGTCACAAAAAGGTTCAAACTTTTGGAACTTCTAAGTGTCTTGAGTTGATACACACTGATTTAATGGGTCCAATGGAAGTAGAAAGCATGTCTCGAAAGAAATATTGTTTTGTTTGTGTGGATGATTTTTTCGTTATACTTGGGTCATTTTTTTGAGGGAAAAATCCAACACAATTGAAGAGTTTAAAATTTGGTACAAGAAAGTGAAAAATCTCTATGGTTTAAAAGCCATTAGGATTAGATCTGATCATGGTACTGAATTTGAAAACTCTGTTTTTTCATCATTTTGCGATTCAAAGGGAATTACTCATGAATTCTCAGCCCCCAAAACTCCTCAACAAAATGGAGCAGCGGAAAGGAAAAATCGCACATTACAAGAAATGGCCAGAGTCATGTTGAGTGCTAAAAACTTGTCTAAGAAATTTTGGGCTGAAGCAGTTAATACGGCTTGTCACATAGGGAATCGTGTCTTCCTAAGAATTGGAAGTACCATGACACCCTACGAAATTTTACTTGGAAAGAAACCCACGGTCAAATATTTCCATGTATTTGGATGCATTTGCTACATTCTAAATGACCGTGAGTATCTCTCTAAGTTCGATTCTAAAAGTGACAAGGCCATTTTCATTGGATATTCTCAGAATAGTAGAGCTTATAGAGTCTATAATTTGAAAACTAAGACAATTATGGAATCTATAAATGTTATATTCGATGATGCTACTGATCTTAATGTCAAAACCGCTGAGGATGATGTTTCAGGTTGCACATGGGAGCATGAGCAGGTTAATGATGAATCTGAACCACAGAATGCCAAAGAATCTGCAGAAACACAAACTGTGAGAACAACTGACAGACAGGATGAACAGTCAGTTAACCCATCAGATGGTCAAACAGTAGTCGATTCTGGTTCAGATTCTGAAATCGATAGAGATCAGGAGAGCATCGGTAATGATCCATCTTCAAGGATTCAGGAAGACCACCCAACTTCCCAAGTAATTGGGGGGGGGGGGGTGAATGCAGAAAGAAAAACAAGAGGTAAAAGAATCAATTACCGGGAATTGGCCGGCTTAATATGCATGAATTCCGCATATCATCAGGTAAACTCTTGTTGTTTTGTGGCTGATTATGAGCCCAAAAATGTGTCTGAAGCCTTGAAAGATGATAATTGGATCAACGCCATGCAAGAGGAATTGATCCAATTTGAAAAGAATGAGGTTTGGTTCTTGGTTCCTAGGCCCTCTAATATCAATGTTATTGGGACCAAGTGGATATTTAAAAATAAATCTGATGAACAAGGCAAAATTATAAGGAACAAAGCACGTCTAGTGGCTCAGGGTTACACTCAATTAGAGGGTGTGGACTTTGATGAGACTTTTGCCCCGGTAGCCCGCATTGAGTCCATTAGACTGCTATTAGCAATCTCATGCTATTTAAAGATCACTCTACATCAAATGGATGTAAAGAGTGCGTTCCTAAATGGTTTTTTAAATGAGGAAGTGTTTGTTGAGCAACCTAAGGGGTTTGAGGATCCCCATAAGCCAAATCATGTTTTTAAGTTAAATAAGGCACTCTATGGTCTGAAACAAGCCCCACGTGCTTGGTATGGGAGACTAACAGAGCACCTTATTCAAATTGGCTTTAAAATGGGAGAGGTTGATAAAACCTTATTTATTTTGAAAAACAAAAGGGATATTCTCGTGGCCCAAATTTATGTGGATGACATAGTCTTTGGATCTACTTCTAAAACTATGCTTGACATGTTTTCTGAGAGTATGACGTCCACATTTGAAATGAGCATGGTTGGGGAATTGAAATTCTTTCTTGGATTACAAATATCTCAAACTAATGAAGGAATGTCAATCTCCCAATCAAAGTATGCCAAAAATTTGGTTAAAAAATTCGGCCTCGAGAATGCCTCTCATTTGAAAACCCCCATGGGATCCTCTCAAAAATTGTTTAAGGACGAGGATGGAGAGAGTGTTGATCAAACACTCTATCAGAGTATGATAGGTAGCTTGCTGTACCTTACAGCGAGCCGCCCCGATATCATGTTTAGTGTCTGCCTCTGTGCTAGGTATCAGGCTGACCCCAAGGTATCCCACTTAACTGCAGTTAAACGTATAATTAGATATGTGAGTGGTACCACAAGTCTGGGGTTAAGCTATACGAGGGACACAAACACGAATCTAGTTGGGTTTAGTGATTCAGACTGGGCTGGGAGCACTGATGATAGAAAAAGCACCACTGGTGGGTGTTTTTATCTTGGGAATAATCTTGTGTCTTGGTTTAGTAAGAAACAAAACTGTGTTTCTTTATCAACTGCTGAATCTGAATACATCGCAGTTGGTAGCTGTTGTACCCAATTATTGTGGATGAATCAAATGATAAAAGATTATGGTCTCAGAAGTGAAACTTTGATGGTATATTGTGATAGTCTAAGTGCTCAGAACATTGCCAAGAATCCTGTACAACACTCTCGAACCAAGCACATAGATATTAGACATCATTTTATTAGAGATCTCGTTGAACAAAAAATCATTACTTTGGAACATGTAAGTACAACGGATCAATTTGCTGATATTTTTACTAAAGCGTTGGATTTCGAGAGATTTTCTTCCCTTAAGAAGTCTCTCGGATTGTGTGTTACCAGTTGACTGCACAACTGTGCGGACAACTGTCTGCATTTCTGTATAATGGTATAATACAGTTAACACACACAAAAAAATAAAAATAAAAAATGCATTCATTCTAGCACGATTGTCTCTTGTGATCACTTGTTCTTATTCTAGTTCTTTTACTCTGTGTTCTGACCCTTAAATGTGAGACCCTTCTTAAAATGATAATAAAAAAATTGTCATGTTAATTCCTGCGTGTTGTTTATCATGGAGTGGGCATTTAATTTTGTTGCGGGGAAAACAAGCTGCCTCCAATCTTTGAAGTTACTATCCATTTAAGCAAAAAGCTGAAGTGTTTCAATACATAACTTGGGAATCAGTGTAACACTGTATTGAGAGAGTGAATAGCTCCTCTCCGCGGCTAATTCTTAGTCATAAGCCTTAAAATGGGAATGTTCTAGAGGCTACATGATTGAAGGTGAATCTCATTGAATTTCTGTGTGTTGGAACCGAGTCAAGAACTGAGTTGATCATACTATGTCACACCAAAATTGAGACAATCTTCACATGTGTGTTTAGGCATATTTTCACTTAAGTTTTTTTTTTCTTTCTTCGGTATTTATATCAGAAAATTGAACTGTTTTCCTTCTTGTTACAGATTTAGTGATTTCATGTGTTCATCGATAATCCAATAACGTGATGTTCAAGTTTCATGCAGGGAGTGATTTTTTTTCGTGTGGAATAAAGGATTCTGTGGAAATATGGCAAGTTTATTTTGAGTAACTGAGATTTTCACAATGTTTATCAAGATCTCTCTTGTGAAATCACAATCCCAGTCTTATTTGGATTTTTAAAAGGGTGTCCAGCACTAAAAAGGAGCCACAATTCTTTTTCTCCCGCATTCAGTGCACCAGGTTGTGTCTGAGTTCTTCCCCTCCTGGATATTACTCTTGTCTTGTCAACTGTAAGGTCTCACCTCCCTCATCATAAGTACTGTCACCTACCTTCTCTTTCTCCTTATCAGAAATCTCTTCTCATTTTTTCTTTCTCTCTCAAATTTGCTGTTCAAAGTTCATTACACCGGGTTTGTGTTTACAATTTGTGCAGAAAATCTCCATGGCAGCTTCGTCTTCACCAGCTCCGGCGCTCCCCTCTTGTGTCGCCATTGTTGCCGACTTAATCAATGTCCCACAATCCGATTTGGCGGTCGATCCTCGATTTCTAGGGTTTTCGGAGCATGCAATCGACGTCGACAACTCTCTCCAGGTTTCAGCCTTGTCCAAAGCTCGCAAAGTCATGGCTCCCGGGTCTCGCCGTTCCGACCGTCTTGAAAAATTGGGAACAGGGGCCTCTTCTGGGTCTTTCAAACCCAATGAAGTTCGTGCCACCATGGATGCCGAGGCAAAAAAAAAGGCGAAATCATCAGCCAAAAGTGGTTCCCATCGATGGTTGATTTTAGCAGAATCAGAGGAAGAAGACCCTCCGTCTTCTCCGGCGCCGGCAACTAATGCCGATGATTTTGATGAAGATGTTCCGGTGGTGACTCTATTCTGGGCAACAAGGGCGAGAAAAGGTACTCCGTTCAAAAATCCACCTCTGTCTACATCATCTCCGACAATTCCTAGGGTTTAAACCCGAAGTGCTAAAAGGAAGGTTCTGGAAACTTCCATGCAAGAAGAGGGGTCCACATCTCAGCATGACGATTCTAGTGACAAAGATGTTGAGGTTGACTCTGAGGAAACCCCATCCGAGCAAGAGGGCCCACGCCGTGTTCGTCAGTATGCATCTTCTGGGGTCAAGGCATCTGATAGGTCAACTGTGAGGAAAACTGTAGGTTCATCTCAGCCTGCAGTTAGACAGTCAAGGGGTTCGGCTGGAAAATCAAAAAGGGTACGTAAATCCTCTTCTTTCATTCCCAGTGTCCCCTTTAATCTAGACCTTCCCCATGATCCAAAGTTTTATTATCCTTCTTCTGCTGAGCGGTTTGCAAAATATTTTAAAAGAAAATTTTCTGTTGAAAGGGTAAAGGATGATCGTAGTTTTGGGAAGTTGTTCTTGATTGATTTTCTGAGTGAAAGAAAACTGGTCAAATCTTTATCGTTTGCTAAAGCATTCTCTCGTCAAGTAGTGACTGAGTTTTATGCCAATCTCTCACGCGATGTGGCTCTGTCAGAATCCCCAAATTTCCATCGCACTTTTTTTAGGGATAGGGTAATAGAGTTCTCACCTCAGTCAATTAATGCTTTCCTTGAAACCCCAAACACTCCTCTCTCTGATATTCCGAATGATCTGGATGCGGCTGTTATGACCATTACTGGTCATTCTGTGTTATCTTGGCCATCTGATCTTAGGTCCACTTCTCTTTCCCGTCTTTACAATTGTCTCCACCATATCATGCTCACCAATTGGAAACCATCATCCCAACCCTCCATTGTGACCAAAGAACAGGCCCTTCTTCTATATCAAATTGGGATGAATAAATTCAATCTAGGTGCTGAAATCTTTGAGACGGTTGTAAGCTACTCTGAGTCTCATGATTCTCCTTACCGTCTTCCTCATCCTTGTTTAATTTCTGCTCTTCTGGGTACTCATGAGATTGTAGCCAATCCAAATGAGGATTTTATTTCTCTTCCTCCTCCGATAGTCCAACCCAAAACCATGTTTGCTCCGAATCGTTTCAATGACTGGCCTATGCCAGTTGACATTCCTGTTGACAGGACATCTGCCAGTGCATCTGTTCCTCCAGTTCAGCCATCAGTTCATCCATCAGATTCCTCCCAAGCTATTCTGCAGGCTCAAATTGATTCAGTAAGTAATCAGATTGCTGCTCACAAGGCAGATATATTAGCCAAACAGATTATCGTCACTGGATTGGAGCAAACTCTAATTGAGCTTAGCCGGGCATTGCATGGTTCTAAACAAAACGGGGGGAGAGAACTTGCATGGAGGGGGAGCAGCTGGTACAAATGCAGGGGGAGAGAATGCAGGTGCTATGATTGTTGCTGGTCCAAGTGGGACTCAAGATGATGATTTAGAATTTTGTTTCAAAAGGGACATAGCCACTGCGGTTGAAGATGAAGTTCTTGAAGAAGACTTATATTCTGGACTTTAAAGTTTGTTTTTGTTTATTTTTTGGGTTTGTAAAAACTTTGACAGTTTTTTTTATTTTCTGTTCTAGCTGGTTATAAATTGTTCTTGGGAAATATGTTTTTATTAAATTTTTGCAGGTTTTGTTCAGAACCACAAAGATAGGAGGAGATTGAAGAGTATGGGCATACTCGTCTTTTTCTTTAAGTATCTTTGTGATTCTGATTTGTATATATTGCTAGTTAGTGTAAATATTTAGGTAAGTTTAAGTTTGATTTATTTGACTAACATACTTATGTTATCTTTGGTAAGTGGATATATTTTGTAGGGTTTTATTTTAGGTGGACTCTTATAAGGAAATAATGTATTCTTGGAGTGCAAGGAGGCGGCCAAGCAAAGGATAAATACAAGCCGACTCCTTCATTGTTAGGCACGGATTCTTAGCAAAATATTTAGAGAGAATTAAGTTCTTGAGAGAGTCTTATTTTTTCTTAGGTGTTCTTGTGAAAAAGAACTCTAAGGTGTTGGGTGTTTTAGTACGGTCTAGAGATTTAGATCAATTTGTTCTTTTGATATTTTTGTATTTCTTTCATTCGATTTGTACTCTGCAAATCGCTTTTAATATATGAAAGTTTCCAGCAAGTATTCTTGCTGAAGTTTTAATTGTTATTAAGTTCTTTAAATTCCGCTGCAAATCTGATAACTGTAAAGACAACTGTCTGAACAACTGTTAGCATGTTTGAATACACAGTTGGTCACACAGTTGGTCAGTTCCCAGAACATTCCTAGCCGCTAATTTCTTTCACATTCGTGTACCACTTCATGTGCCACAAGTAATCTAATGACTCACAGTTATTGAAATTGATATTATTGTACTACTATGGAAACATGTGAACGGTTGGATTACAAGTAGTACATGGAGTGACACACAAAAGTGGTACAAGAGATTTCAACTCGTCCGGCCTCTCCACACGCGCGCACAGCTCATTTTGAATCCGCACAGCTCATTTTGAATCCATAAGTCCAAGCCAATTCACATCTTTTTAATAAGCTATATATCACATCTCTACCTAACAAACCTAACTTTACCGCCAAATAATTTCTCTTATTTACGACTATTCTTCATCAACTGCTTCTTGATTCATCAAGCATTCTAACTCAAGTTCATCCTCAGAAGCTATCAACTACCCTGATGGTAAAATCTCATCTTTTGTATCTTCTGCTAATAAAATTCTTCTTGTAATGGATTCTACAGTCTGACATCTTCTTTATTAAAACTGCACACTTAGCTATTTTGATTCGTTTAGAATAAATTTTGATATAAAATTGATGATAATTTGGTGTTTATGTTTGTGAGATACGATTATGATTTATGAATGTGAAAATCGTGTGGAATTACTATATGGGTATTCTTTTCATTTTGATTGCTGTTTAAGTGTTTGATAAAAGTCTTGAGTGAAGATTAATCAGATTCTTGTACATCACAGTAAAGAGAATCTAACCCGTATACGTATTGGACTTCATTTTTCTCTTTCCAAATTATTTGGTATTATTTACGTGCATTGTTGTTAATGGAACAAGTAGTAGTAGAAGATGCTGAAATATATCGTTTCTCTTTAAGGATTCAATTGGCATTTGATATCAGTCCAAATTAAGAGAGTATACTGTGTACAAGTGAGTGTGAAGTAACTTTTGGGCTGTGACATAGTGTTCTTGGTTCTAAGTAATCAAGTTCCCAATTTCGCGTTTGTGCAAAGAATAAGAAAACATAAGCAATCAACCTAGTCAAATGTACATAATCCTAACCCAAAAAAAAAAAATCGTCAATTCTACTCCGCATTAATGTACGCAGTTGAATACAAAACTTATAATTTACTGAAGGGCTAGTCTGAATAAGAAGACGACGGAGAAGAAGAGGAAGAAATTGTAGGAGTTGAGTTATGGCAACTGCATTTGAGATTATGTATTGCTTGCTTCCTCTTGATATCGAGTTTGGTGCAGAAAACACAGTACCTTCCTTGCAATGCCTCATCTTTCAAACCATCTTCATCTTCAGACGAGTCATCTGCACCATCTGGGGGCTCTTCTTGAATATTCTCCTGTGCTTCGTATCTATAATCATCCCAATTAGTGTATCCGAATGGTGAAAGGATCATAAAGACGATTTTATCAGTGCACTCATTCCACCGGTTTCTTCCTTGCTTCCAAAACATAAGAGGCGCAATAACAATTGCTGCTCCTACCCCATATCCTAGTCCAGTAAATATTGAATTCCAATTAAACTCAGGGGCAAAACCAGAGTTCTCTGTTTCCGGTTTGACTTTTGGCGTATTGCATGTCAAGCTTAATGGATACCCGCATAATCCTTTGTTTCCTTCAAACGATGTCTCTGTGAAGGTCTGGAGCTGGGATCCTTCTGGGATGCGTCCTTCCAGTTGATTATAAGACAAATTCAAGAACGACAAGAATGTGAGTTGTACAAGCTCTACAGGGATTCTTCCACTCAGATTGTTCACGGAGAAGTCCAATGATCCAAGCTGTCTCAGTTTACCGATGGATTTTGGAATTGTTCCCGTGAATGCATTATGTGATACATTAAGAACATAAAGTGCTTTGAGATCCCCAATAGCATCTGGTATCTCCCCAGAGAAACTGTTGTTAGAGATATCAATGGAGGTGAAGACTGTCAAAATTTTGACCAGCTCCATCTCGAACCCCTTGTTGGTAACAGTCACAGAATCCAAATAGTAAAATTCATTAAGCTGCAGGACCCGAAAACGAAGGTGCTTGAACTTTGATTCTTCATCATCCTCATCGTTCACCATATTCCCCCAACTTAGGAAGCATTTTTGTGGCACATGACCTGTAAAGTTATTCGACGCTATGTCTATGATTTGAAGCTTCGGCCAAATGCCAACGGCCCCACACCCAATTCCTCCATGAAACTTGTTGCACCGTAAAACAAGGACTCGCAAGTAAGTGTTGTTCTTCAAAAAGCATGGGAAAGTATCTTTTATCCTGTTATTCCCAAGATTCAACACCTCTAGCATCGTACAATTTGCAAGAGACTTTGGCACGCTCCCTTCTAAATAATTTCCATTCACATCTAGAGTTTCTAAACCACAATCTTCTCCAAACATTCCCGGAATATTACCACTCAATTTATTCTTCCCCAGATTTAGTACCCCTAGTGACACAGTTAACTGAACCAAACATGGCGGGATTGTACCACTCAAATCATTATTGGACAAGTCAAGAACTTTCAGGTATGTGGCGTTGCATATTGATTCAGGGATTGTCCCAGTGATGCTATTATTTGAAACAGAGAAGAAGTAAGTGAAGCTGAGATTAGAACCAATATCAACCGGTAGTGAACAGTTGAATTGATTGGCAGAGTAATCCACATACGTAGCACTCTCTGGTAACTTAAGGGTTTCCCCCTGAAGGTCATTGGAATGCAAATCAAGAACGATGAGACTAGGAGAAATTTCAAAAGGTTGTTGAAATTTACCTAACCGGTTACAAGAAAGATTCAAGTATTGAAGAGTTCCATTGCCAACATTCCAAATCCAGTTCGGGATTTCTCCACCAATTTGGTTAATTGAAAGGTCCACATTGAACAACCTAGAATGGTTTTTCAGGTTGGGAAAAGATTGTAGCTTGCAAGAGGCCAATTTCAATGTGCTAAATTGAGGGATAACAGACGAGGTAGAATTCTCACCTCCTGTCTCAACTGACAAGTTATTGTATGAAAGATCAAGACTAGTGAGGTTACTTAGCCCCTCGAAAGCTTCGAGCCTAACAGTGCCATTAAATTTGTTGTATGATAGGGATATGATCTTAAGCGTTGTTAGCTCAAAGAAATTTTTTGGAATCAGTCCTTCCAGTTTGTTACTGCTTAAATCAAGTGTGTCCAATCTAGAGAGTGATGAATTGTTAAATGTAGCAAGTTCTCCACCAAAATTGTTGTTTGAAAGCTGAATGCTTTGCAAAAGTGGGAGAGAAAACAGAGATGGAGGAATTTGCCCGCTGAATGCATTGTATCGCAAATCGATCGACACCAGATTTACAAGGCCTTCAAAGTGACCCGAAGGAATGGAACCGTTTAAACCATTACGGGAAAGGTCTAAGTGGGTTAGATTCTTCGACTTCTGAAAAGACGGGATCGGACCAACAAATCCGTTGGAAGACAAGTCCAAGTAGACAATTTGACCAAGGTTTGCCATTGAACTTGGTATTGTCCCTGTAAAACTACAATTGTAAAGCTCTAGTCTGGACAACATCCTAACATTAGCAATGGAATCTGGCAATTGTCCTGAAAAGTTTGTGTAGCTAAGCACCAAAGTCTGAAGTGACCCATTTGGGGGAAGTTCTGGCAAAGAGCCACTGAGTAAATCATTTAATGACAAGTCCAGAATCTGTAAAGTTTTTACCTGGAAGATCTTTTCTGGGAATTTCCCTAGCAAATGACAAGAACTGAGTCTGACAACGGTCAAATTCTTGAAGCTTGCAAAGAAATCAGGAACAGGACAGCTCAGATTGTTCTGAGCCAAACGGAGTACCGAAAGCGATCGAAGATTTGCAAAGGAAGGATCAATAGGGCCTGATAAGAAACAACTCGACAAGCTCAAAACTTTCAACTTAGTCAAGGAAGATGATATAGCTTTACTCCAAGAATACCCTTGAGCTGATATGTTCACACCATCCAAATATAGTTCTGTAACCTCAGTAAGTTTCTGAAGAAACATTTCTAAATTTGGATTTTCGAGTTTAAGTGAGCTTTGCCCAGGAAAAGAAAGAGAAGAGAGGTCAAGAATGACCAATCTTGTCATTTTCGACAATCCTACCGGAATTTGCCCGGTAAAACCGGCGTTTGACAAGTTCAGGTACTCCAAATTGGTCAGATTGCCAATTTCCGGTGGAATTTCCGGTGAATCAAAGCTGTTATAAGCCAAATTCAGTCTCTTGAGAGACTTAAGACTAAACAGAGAACTTGAATTCTCAATTCCACCAGATATCAATTCACTGCTCAAGTCAAGAGCAATAACATGACCATCCCTACTGCAACTCACTCCTTTCCAACTGCAACAATCTGTACTCCTATTCCAAGTCGAAATCTTGGCCGAAGAATTGAACTTAAGGGTATTGCCCAACTGGATCAAAATCGACCGCTGATCGTCGAGACATTGGCCGGAAACTATCCCGAGCAAGTTGAGGCAAAAGGGTATGAAGAAAAGCCAAGAAAAGAGGTGAATTTTCATTGGCAAGTGGGTTGATGGAGATTGGAATTTGCAGCCATGGAAATAAAAACTCAGTCTTTTTGGCTTGTTGATTAATTGGGTTTGAACCAAACTTTGTGCAAGTGTTTGGTGAATATTGACTTGAATGAATGAGGTTGGACAGATTGTCTTCGGACGCGTTTTGGTTTGTCGGCTAATTTTTTTATTTGTTTTAGTTGTTGTCAGATGATGACTTTTGAGGACAGTTGAATGTGGATAATCTTTTCTAACATCTATATAACGGATGCTGAAGTTACAGTACAGTAAGTGATTTATATTTTTAATCACTTAGTCTCATAGTAATTGTTATTTTATTTGTCCGGTTTGATTTAATTTTTGTATATTTAGGCGGATTACTTGCTCTATGTAGGAGTCGTATCCGAGACCTCTACCTAATGGAGGACTCTACGCACCCACCCAGATACCGATAGGCTAAGAGGCATTTGGTTTTCACTAGCTCTTGATCCTAATATAAATAGCGACTTTATACTCTTGGCCCAATGGTATCCAGGTGTGTGGGTGGACGCAATTTCATTCGATGTAATAGGATCTGACGTGGTGAAACTCCAATAAGGAATCATTCTAGACTAGACAATACATTTGTAATAGACATAACAGGAGTTTGACCCGACGAACGAAATGTAACTAGCTTTTGTAAAAAAAAATATTAGCGACTTCATCTTAAATCCTTTTCAATGGTGGCAGAAGAATCAATGATGTGTGACTTTTGTGTATGTTGTTGGGACTGGGTAGTGAATGGGGCCAAATGGGTTATGTATTTGGCCATAGTTGGTTGGCAGTTGGCTACTGCTTCTTTCATAGGTTCAATCTCATGAAGTGGATTGACTGCTAAAGTCTTGGCAACTTTGGTATTTAGTAGGAGGGTACTTTTGTAATTTGTATGACTTGTCATCTTGTGCCCTTCTAGTCACCAACTAATCCATATTTAAACTATTAAACATATTGAATGTTTGTAAAAGAAATGATGGGCATTTTGTAAAATAGATGAAAAATTGCAACATGAGGTAATTTCAGACTTACTTCCCATTTGTCAAAATAGATCATCCTATCCTCACTTCTTTCCTTTTTGAGCTTGAGGCCTACATAATTAAGTACTCCGTCCGTACCCCAAAATAATCTTCTCATTTGTCATTTTTCATTGTCCCAAAAAGTTTCACATTTCTACATTTTAGGCTTAAACAAAGCATGGCTAGTGAAACAAGTGTTCATATCTTTAAAAAGTTTGAATAATCAAACGCGAATATCATTTTGAGACAAATGGAGTAGCACATAGGTTAAAGTTTGCATGGTATGCAAACGGGTTCACATTTGCATCACGGGTGTAGCTAAGATTTTTTTTTTTTTTTTTTTTTTTTGTCAACGGAGGTAAAAATTGCACAACATTTTTTTTTTTTTTTAACTATTTCGTTAATGGGGGCAAAAAAAATACTCCCTCCGTCACAGCTCAATTGACACTTATTTTCATTTTGGTCCGTCTCAACTCACTTGACACTTCCCAAAATAACATACTTTTTTATAATTTTATATTCACTCTACCCACCACTCATTCTCTCCTCTTCATTTTCCACCATTCAATTTATTCAACTAACACTACTATTTACTCCACCCATTCTCTTTTTTCATTTTCTAACACACATTTTCCTTATTTTATTTATTTTCCTTAGTTATTGTGGTCACCTCTTGGGTGGCAAGTGAGGTGAGACGGGGGGAGTATCTAATTTTAGTGTATTACTCCATCCGTTTCAGAGTATATGTTCACCCTCTCATTTGCATGGAGATTAAGAAGTGGTGGAAGTGATGTAAGTGTTGTGACTATGAAAAGTAAAGTAGGAGTGAGAATGAGCGGGAGGAATAGTAAGTTGATTGGTGTTGTGAGTATAAAAGTAAAGCATGAGAGAGAATGAGTGGGAGGAATAGTAAAAATTATTTGCCATTTTAGGAAGTGGACATATACTCTGGGACAGACTAAAAAAGAAAGGTGGACATATACTCTGGGACTGGGACAGAGGGAATATTACTTTTATCTCTAAAGGGACAAATTTCAACAAATTGCACTAACCCCCAATTTTGCACTAATAAATATTTATTTTTTAAAAACAAGTGGGGAAAATTGCCTCCTTTGCCCCATGATAGCTCCCGTCACTGATTTGCATTAATAATTAGTGAACTAGAGTTGAAAATGTCATTAGAACATGTAAAGAAAAAGTATTATTTTGTAAGAAGATATATAACAACTTAAATAAATAACCGGTCTTTGTTTTACTAAGCTTCCAGACTTCTAATTCCAAGTTCCAACACTCCACATCAAGACGGCATAACAAATGTTTAACGAATATTTTTTTGAAATTTGTACTAATAAGAAATGACGATGTTCTAGGATCAAATATTAAATAAAAAAAAATCAAAACGGCAGTAGGCCTAGCCCGACCAGTCGCCTCCTACGGCGCCTGGGCGGCATTTTTTTTTACTAAAAAAATTTCTTGACGGATTTAGATTTAATCGCGGCATTTTATGGCTGCCGAGTGCCTAGACGGGGCTTAGGTTATCTAGGCGAGCGACTTTTAGAACAAATATGTTGTTAATATATTTGAATAGTCAAAGGAGACTATCATTATGGGATATATGGATTATTTGCTGTAGATTTAAATATTAAATTTAATTATAAAAGTAATCATGTCAATTGAATATGTATAGCTCCTGCTTGCATTGAACTTGAAGTAGGTTCTCCTATTAAAAACGTCAATTAAAATATTATGTGCAGGTAAGTTGATTTGAAGCCGTTAAAAAACTAACATTAACATTACGTCAAATTTGTTATGGAATTGTAATAAAATGGAAAAAATAGTATACCAGTTGACATGATTACTCTTATGAAAATTACAATGGCAAAATGAGCACACATTTATAACCAAATTGCAATTGACCTAGAAAACTTACTACAATAATATCAAACTTTTTTCCAACCTATCTTTGATTCTCTTAATTTATTTATTTTAATTTTTTATATATAAGAAAGCATGTTGCTATCCTATAAAATTATCTAATATGTGTTTCACGGTGTGTTAATCCTTTCATTTTCAATGTAAATGCTTGTTTCAAAATTCTATCACATACAATTATTTAATACGTGTTTCACAGTGTGGTAATCCTTTCATTTTCAATGTAAATGTCTGTGTCGAATAAACGTTCACATTTATTCTTAATTTAATTAAAAGCAACTTTGAATATTCACGTCGGAACACAACTAATATCATTTTTTATCTTAACCATAATCACAGATATATAGTACCTTTTTTGGTCTCATTTTAAACTTCAAAATCAATGCGAAAATTGCCAACTTCATCGCACTTTGACTAAGAATTTGCAAAAATTTTGTTTAATCCATGAAAAACTAAAAATTATTTATGATAGTATTATTAACGATGGATCAATAATAATTTTCAAAATTTCATTAAAATAATCAAAAAAAAATTGTAAGTCTTTAAGCAAACTGTAATTAAACTGACAATTTTTTCTTTGACTTTAAAATTAAAAACAGGAGAGAGTACATAATAATTTTACGGGACTAAAGAAAAAATCCATACTCATATATCTGCTGACGGGGACAAACAAAAATTTCTTCGAACCTAACGCCTTTTTTCCCGCCAAATCAGAAAGAGACAAACCCTCCATTGTCTCCATTTCGCAATCAGTTTAATTTCTTTCTCTTTCGTGGTCCAGTTTTGATGCTTGCATGGAAATATCTAATCGCCCTTTTCACTTAATTACAAATTAATTTCTGTTAATTTTGATTCATGTCTCAATCCATCACAATCATCATCTGCGTTCAAAATGAATTGAAAAAATGCCAGCTTTTTGATAATTAAGCATATCAATGGAGAGTTTTTGAGTGAAGCTTTTTAAAAATCTTTGCCCTTTTTAGTCCGCTCAAAATAGTAGCGTCCACCAGAAAGAAGCTCTGTTTTGAAGAATCTCCCATTTTAAAACCGTGCACCAGACAAGCCTGCTGCAATCCATATTTTAACATCAATAGTTTATAATGCTTGTACGAAATGCTTCACATACTGTGCTGCAGTGTTGCAATTAGCCGACAAGTGTTACTCCCTCCATCTCGATCTCGTAATGCCACAGTTGATATGTCAAACTTGTTAAGGAATGTGTTTTTTTTGTTAGTACATTGCTTGTACCATGTAAAACCGCACTAAAACTATTTACTTATTTGGACATGCGGACACTTATTGTAGGACTAATATCCAATGACTAATCATTCTATATACTCCCTCCATCCCACCTCACTTGAGACTTAAGGGGTGAGCATAATAATTAAGGAAATAAAATAAAATAAATAAAATGTGTGGTAGAAAATGAAGAGCGAGAATGAGTGGGGTTAATAGTAGGTTGGTTGAATGAATTGTGTGGTGGAAAATGAAGAGAGAGAATGAGTGGGTGGGGTAGATTGAATATAAAATTATAAAAAGATTACCATTTTGGGGAGTCTCAAGTGAAGTGGGACGGACCAAAATGGAAATAAGTCTCAAGTGAGGTGGGACGGAGGGAGTATGAGAGATGATTGTATGAATATTTATTTTCATTAACAAATGTGGGATTTTTGGCTGCATTTGCACTGCAATTACAAAGCTAGGTGATCGATAATATCGGTTGTGAAAAAGACCCAAAAATATCTTGTATTCATGTGATTGTCTTTGTTTGTTTAGAATATCTTAAGTTTGTTTAGAGACAATTTGCAATGTTTATATCAACAGATTGATAGGAAAACGATTTATTTACTTGAAAATAAGGAACAATATTCATATCTGATCTGCATAGTTCAACTGTTTTCACTTTCCAAAACCATGATTTTACGGGCATTTTATCTTATTCCCCTTTGCCGAAAGGTTTGAATTCATAGTGACAGTTTGCTTTCATGAGTTAGCACTTACAATGTAACTTAACCTTCCTAGATGGATAAACTAACGTGGAAGCTTCTGCATTTTTGTTGCGACAGGGAGTAATTTGTAGCACTAGGAAGTGAAGATGTGAAGTGCTTGAGTTGTTATTATGATCATTTCAGTTGAGAGGTAGCATCCCGAAGAGACCTCTTTAGAACGTCCGAGCACTATTTTGTTAATCATTTTATCTAAATCATACTATTTCCTTGTAGGTTTATTTATAGTTCCCTCTTCCTTTTTAATTTGGTGAAGAACTTATCAGCATCGCAAAAGCTAATATTATTTTGAGCAGCAGCAAGCAGTAAAAAAAATAGGTATGTATCGATTAATTATCAAGTTGTTATTATATACTCTTTCCATCCCATAACAAAGTACCCATTTGCTTTTAGGAATGGGAATCAAGGAAAATTGTTAAAAAAAAAAAAAAAAAAAAAAGGTGTTTTGAGTGGCTAGGAGAGAGAAAGTGGGGTAGGGAGTAGTAAGCGGATCGTTGTATCTTTTCAACTTAATCATACGAAATGGATTAGTCTTTCAACCTCAGTTGTTGGGACAAAGGTTAAGCCAATCTGAGTTGAGAATGCTAGTAGTTAATATAAGAATATTTAATAACATGCCATGGACAGTCCATAACTGCGGTATAATAACTTTGATACAAATGAAACAAACACCAGAACACCATGAAAGACAAACTCTATTTGTGCTGGGCAATTATAGAGAATATATGGCCATGCATAACTTCATAAGTCATTACAGGCTAAAATCATAGACACTAGTCCTTTATTTATAAACTTGCATTACATTGAAACAACTCAATCAAGTGCCCAAATCCTTGGTGTTACTCTTGTCTTCGGATATGATTTCTTCTTTCTCGGTTTCTTCTTTCTCTGTTTCTTCTTTCCCTGTTTCTTCTTTCTCGGTTTCTTCTTTCATAATACCAATAGACTTTAGCAACGACAGTTTGTTCCACGTGCTTATAATACCATATGCTCCACCTTTTACAGAACACTAAGGAAGCAATAAAAGTAGCTAAGCCAACTATAAATCCCACTTCAACACTTACCAGGTTCACAATACTCTCATCATCTTTCTGATCCTCCTCCTCGGATGGAGTTTGTGGTTTATCGCAGCTTATGTTCAACTGAAACCCGCATAATCCCTTGTTCCCACCAAAAGAAGTTTCTGTGAAGGTTTGAAATTGGGAGGCTGAGGGGATGCTTCCTTCCAGTCGATTGCGTGACAAGTTTAGGAAAGAAAGGAATGTAAGGTTAACAAGCTCTGTGGGGATCTTTCCTGCTAGATTGTTCACAGACAAATCTAATGAGCCAAGCTGTCTCAAATTTCCAATGGATGCTGGGATTAAGCCTGTGAATGCATTGTGTGACATGTTGAGAACGTAAAGCTCTTTGAGGTGCCCTATAGTATCTGGTATTTCCCCAGAGAAACTGTTGTCAGATATATCAATTGAGGTGAAGATCGTCAGAATTTTGACCAGCTCCATCTCGAACCCCTTGTTGGTGACAGTAACGGAATCCAGATAGTAAGAATTAGTAATTAGGACCTGAAAACCAAGGTGCCTGGGCTTTGATTCTGCATCATCCTCATTGTTCACCATATTGTTCCAAGTAAGGAAGTATTTTGGTGGCACATGACCAGTAAAGTTATTCGAAGCTATGTCTATGATTTGAAGCTTTGGCCAAATGCCTCCGGCCCCACACCCAATTACTCCTCGCAACTTGTTAGACCTTAAAACAAGGACTCGCAAGTAAGTGTTGTTCTTCAAAAAGCATGGGAAAGTATCTTTTATCCTGTTATTCCCAAGATTCAATACCTCTAGCTTCGCACAATTTGCAAGAGACTTTGGCAAGCTCCCTTCTAAATAATTTCCATTCAAATCTAGAGTTTCTAAACCACAATCTTCCCGAAACATTCCCGGAATATTACCACTCAATTTGTTCTTCCCCAGATTCAGTACCCCAAGTGACACAGTCAACTGACCCAAACATGGCGGGATTGTACCACTCAAATCATTGTTGGACAAATCAAGAACTTCCAGGTTTATAGCACTGCATATTGATTCAGGGATTGTCCCAGTGATGCTATTACTTGAAACAGAGAAGAAGTAAGTGAAGTTAAGGCTAGAACCAATATCAACCGGTAGTGAACAGTTGAATTGATTTGCAGAGTAATCCACATACGAAGGACTGTGTGGTAACTTAAGGGTTTCCCCCTGAAGGTCATTGGAATGCAAATCAAGAACAAAGAGACCAGGAGGAATTTCAAAAGGTTGTTGAAATTTACCTAACCGGTTACAAGAAAGATTCAAGTATTGAAGAGCTCCATCGCCAACATTCCAAATCCAGTTCGGGATTTCTCCACCAATTTGGTTACTTGAAAGGTCCACTTGGAACAACCAAGAATGGTTTTTCAGGTTGGGAAAAGATTGTAGCTTGCAAGAGGCCAAATTCAATGTTGTTAATTGAGGGAGAACAGATGAGCTCGAATTCTCACCTCCCGTCTCAACTGACAAGTTATTGTATGAAAGATCAAGATAAGTGAGGTTACGTAGCCCCTTGAACGCTTCTTCTAGCCTGACAGTGCCATTGAGGTTGTTGTATGACAGGGACAGGATCGTAAGCCCTGTTAGGTAAAAGAAAGATTTGGGAATCGGTCCTTCCAATTTGTTACTTCTTAAAACAAGAGTGTCCAATTTGGAGAACGGTGAATTGAGAAATGTGGCAGGTAAGCCACCAAAATTGTTGTTGGAAAGCAGAATACTTTGCAGAAGTGGGAGAGAAAATAGAGATGAAGGAATTTGCCCGCTGAATGCATTGTAACTCAAATCGATTGACACCAGGTTGACTTGGCCTTCAAAGTGACTGGAAGGAATGGAACCGTTTAAACCATTACGGGAGAGATGTAAGTGGGTTAGATTCTTCGACTTCTGAAAAGACGGGATGGGACCAATAAAATTGTTGGAAGACAAGTCCAAGTAGACAATTTGACTAAGGCTTGACATTGAACTTGGTATTGTCCCTGAAAAACTACAATTGTAAAGCTCTAGTCTGGACAACATCCTAATATTATCAATGGTATCTGGCAATTTCCCGGAAAAGTTTGTGCGGCTGAGGACCAAAGTCTGAAGTGACCCATTTGGGGGAAACTCTGGCAAAGAGCCACCGAGCAAATCATTCAATGACAAGTCCACATGCTGTAAAGTTTTTACCTGGAAGATCTTTTCTGGGAATTTCCCTAACAAATTACAATAACTGAGGCTCAGAACCGTCAAATTTGTGAAGCTGGCAAAGAAACCAGGAACATGAATACTCAGATTGTTCTGAGCCAAATGGAGTACCGAAAGTGATCGAAGCTTTGCAAAGGAAGCATCAATAGGCCCTGATAAGAAGCAACTCGACAAGCTCAAAACTTTCAACCTAGGCAAGGAAGATGATATAGCTTCGCTCCAAGAATATCCCCATCTTGTCATTTGGATTTTCGAAATTTGGATTTTCGAGTTTAAGCGAGCTTTGCCCAGGGAATAATAGAGCAGAGAGGTCAAGAATGACCAATCTTGTCATTTTCGACAATCCTCCGGGAATTTGCCCTGTAAAACCGGCGTTTGACAAGTTCAGGTACTCCAAATTGGTCAGATTGCCAATTTCCGGTGGAATTTGCAGTGAAAAAAAGCTGTTATAAGCCAAATTCAGGCTCTGGAGGGACTTAAGACTGAACAGAGGACTTGAATTCTCGATGCCACCGAAGATCAGTTCATTGCTCAAGTCAAGAGCAATAACATGACCATCTCTGCTGCAATTCACTCCTTTCCAACTGCAGCAATCTGTATTTCGATTCCAAGTCGCAATCTTGGTCGACAGCGAAGAGTTGAACTTGAGGGTATTGCTCAACTCAATCAAAATCGACCGTTGATCGACTATACATTGACCGGAAACCGACACGATACCGATCCCAAGCAGGTTTAGGGAAAAGGGTATCAAGAAGAGCCAAGAAAACAGGTAAATTTTCATTGGCAAGTGGATTGATCAAAATTGGAATGTGTTGTTGGACTATTGTGTACAATAGGTTGTGCATATAAAACAATAACACCAAAGCCTTCGTTCCAATTGCTACAAAAGATTTTTAAAAGAATAGAATTGGTGTATGTTCAATCGAATACCATAACCATGTATAAATAAGTAAATGGACACCGAGATTAGCGTGAATTACGGGTTATACGTACATGTGGTGTTATGCATAACCTCCAGCTCAAATGGTATCCGGTGTTAGCATCATGTGGAGGCCATTTCGTGACATTATAGATTAATATAAATAAAAAAATCATTTTTTAAAAAATAAAAAAATGCATAAAGTTATTTGAGGAGTGATCTAATAATTCTTTATCCAGAATAGTAGGGGTGCTAACAAACTAGACCATGCATATGTCAATTCTATTCTTTTGACTCTCATTTTTTCAATTTAAACGTTAAAAGATCTTACATATCAGTTGAGTTGGTAGATAGTAACTTGGGTCTTTTAATTGTTCTACAGTTCCCATTTATTCGATGTACTATATTATGCTGTGGTATATGGATGTTGTTAGTCCTAAATGATTTAGGTTGCATTGTTCTATGATATTTACGTGGAGAGGTCATAATTTTTCTTTATAGTTTTGATCTGTGTAATAGGAACTCATTTAACTAATGTGATTTGTTCAAAACTTAGATTGATGTAATTTGTTCAAATCATAGTTGTTATTTTTTTGTTGAGTTATTTTTTTTTTTTTTTTTTTTTTTTTCCCTCCGATCCAAAATAACTGTCACTTTTGAACAAAATGTTTGATCCAAAATAATTGTCACTTTTAGAGTAAAAAACATTTAAATTCCTATTTTATCCCTTCATTGAAACTTGTTTTCCCTCATTAATTGGGTTGTTGTGTGAAGTAATATAAGAGAGAGGGGAACATTAAATAAGGGCAATCTTGGTACTTTCATCATAAAGTTGGGGTAATAACTGTCTTTCTTAAGACCCGTGAAAAGTCTAAAAACGACAGTTATTTTGGACCGGAGAGAATATTATTTTGGACAATGATACACACAGGGAAAACTCAAAGTGAAACACTTTAAACCGTTGGATGAGTTTTTATTAGTGGGGCTCACAAACATTTATTACAATCCAACGGATTACAGTGTTTCACTATGAGTTTTCCCTTTGAGTTTTCACTATACATATCATTATCCTATTATTTTTGTTTTTTATGGCGGTTCGGCAGTTATGGAGAGAAAAGATTTGTTCTTTGCTTTAAATGTTTTTCATTTTCTCGCACTTTACCTTTGACTGACTTTGTGGAAAATTCTAAGTCTTCACTGACGGAGATGGAACACGCTTTGCATTTTCTCAGAGTAGACGTTTGAGTTTGTGGAAATTTGCAAGTCTTCATTGACGAAGACGTAGGGTGGTGGACCTGGTGATGGATATGAATATTAATTACTACTCCCTATGTTTCAGAATAATAGTTTTATTTTAATTTTTTATGATTAATAAAAATAAACTTTGATCAAATATTTGTGTTAATTTAATCACCACAATAAAATTCTAAAATTGTTATTGATAAATCACTTGATGATTTATCAATTACAAATTTTAGAATTTCACTAGAATGATTAAATTGATACTAATGTTTGGTAAAAGTTCATTTTTGTTGACCATAAAAAATCAAAATGAGACTATCTTTTTGAGACAAATGGAGTATAATCTAGGTTATGAACGTGTGATTTCAGATTTTATTATACTCCAATGATATAAAAGACCCAAAAATATCTTGTATTCATGTGATTGTTTTTGGTAGATTAGAAAAGCTTAAGTTGGTTTAGAGACAAGTAACATTGTTTACTAATAATAATAGACTGACCAAAAAGCTCTAGCTCAAACGGTATCCGGTTTCTATTAGTCTATTTATAGGCTTAGTTGTAGCCTCATGACTTTTTATGGTCAATAAAATGAACTTTGACCAATCATTGGTGAATATAATCAAGTGAAATTCAAAATTTAAAAAATAATAATAATAATAACTAGGATTTCATTGTGATCATTAAATTGAGACTATTTTTCTGGAAAGAGGAGTATTTACGTGGAGAGGTCATAATTTTTCTTTATAGTTTTGATATGTGTAATAGGAACCATTTTAACTACTGTGATTTGTTCAAAACTTAGATTGATGTAATTTGTTCAAATCTTAGTTGTTGTTGTTGTTGTTTTTTTTTTTTTTTTTAAATGGCGGTTCGGCAGTTATGGAAAGAAAAGATTTATTTTTTTTTTTGTAAATTCCTCAAACTTGACCTATGAGTGTGGGGGGGTATTAGGTCTCCTTGATGGAGACACAATAATGCTTTTCATTTTCTCGCACTTGACGTTTGACTTTGTGGAAAATTCTAAGTCTTCCACTGACGGAGATGCAACACGCTTTGCATTTTTTAGAGTAGACGTTTGAGTTCGTGGAAATTTTGCAAGTCTTCATTGACCAAGACATAGCTAAGTCTTCATGTAAATTCCCCTTTTTTTTTGTAAGTGGTGGGTGGATGTTGGTGTTTTGGATTGAAAATGGTGGGGCAGTAAATGTTGGTGGGTGGCAGCAGTGGTAGGGTGGTGGTCAGAGGCGGATCCACCTTATAGAGTATGGGTGGCGGTGCACCCAGTCAATTCGCAGATTTAATAGAAAAAATATTTTTTAAAAAATTATTTATTCACAGTTTACTTATATTTATATACATATGCAACCATTATACAAGTGATCCTTCTAGCTTAGTCGTAAAGTGATAGGTTTTTAACCATAATCTTGTGCACCCGGTCTGCAGAACTCCTGGATACGCCACTGGTGGTGGTGGATACGAAAAGTAGTTATTAATCTAGGTTATAAACTTGTGATTTCAGATTTTATTTTACTCCTATAATCTAAAAGACCCAAAAATATCTTGTATTCATGTGATTTTTTTTGTTAGATTAGAAAACTTTAAGTTGGTTTAGAGACAAGTAACATTTGTTTACCAATAGACTGATAGGAAATCCATTTCTTTACTTGAAAAGGAACAATCTTCATGTCTAATTCTGCATAGTTCTATTGTTCTCACTTTCCAGAACTATGGTTTTGCGGGCATTATATCTTATCCCTCTTTGTTGAAAGGTTTATATTCATGGTGACGATTCACTTTCACGAGTTAGGACTCACGATGTAACTTGACATTCTTATATGGATAAATTAACGTGGAAGCTTCTGTACTTTTGTTGCTACAGGGATTAATGATTTCTTGAATAAACTCATTTGTACTAAGTGAATATGTGCTAGTTCCTAACACTGTGCGGCGAAAATACATGGCTTTTTTTTATGATCATTTCAGTTGAGACATAGTAGCAACCTGAATAGACCACTTGAAAATATCTATGCAGTATGCACTATGTTGTTAGTCATTTTATAGAAGCCATAGTTTTGTTTCCTTACAAGTTTACTACTAGTTCTCTCTTCCTATTTTTTTTTTGAAGAACTTATCTGCACGGTGAAAGTTAATGCTATTTTTAACCAAAATCTGCAGCAGTGATTGCCTGCCGATGTTTAATGAAGATGCAGAAACAGATGTGACACGAATGCCACAATGCTGCTGTCGGTCCCAAAGATCATCAGTGACTTGTGGGTTTCTTTCGAGCAGCAGCATGCAGTGAAAATAGAAGAATTAGGTATGTATCTAAAACTTATCAAGTTTTCATTATATACCCCCCCCCCCCTCCCCCCGTAATAAATATCGCACTTTCCTTATTAGTCCGTCCAAAATAACTGTCACATTTCCAAATAAGGAAACAATCTTAGTGCTTCTTACCATGGTCCAATCACTGAACAAACAAGTAAAGAACACTCCTTACATCGTTGACAAGTCAAGTGTGACATTTATTTTGGAACTGTGGAAGTATAAATCAATAAGAGTAATGGCAAATATTTCCGCCTGTCAGGCATGTTATAAGTATTGATTCCTGATATCAGCGTTTTATCCTTTTTAATTTAGGATAAACACAATAAAGATTAGTTTTGTCAATCCTCTGTAAATGGGACAGAGGTTACACTGATCTGGGTTGAGAATGCAAGTAATTTTTGTGATGATTTTCAGTAGCATGCCATGAACGGTCCATAATTGCGATAATGTAATCTTGCAACAACGGAAGAATCTCTGGGGGGAAAAATTAATTACACAAATGAACATATTTTATTAAGTTCTCCAGAGTCATGACATACATTACAGTAAACTCGCGACCTCTGAACTTTCATCCATGCAAGAGTAATGCCTTGAATCCTTAGAAAACTTTTCATAGCTTTTCCCATACTGAAACTAGTTGACACGGCTTCATTATTAGTACGTTGCTGCTCACAATTTATTCCACAATATACAAGGCTAACAGCTAGATTTCCCGTGTGCGCGCTCATGCTAATTCCCTACTTTATCTTACTAACGCAGCATTTCTGGAAGAAGTAAATCCACATGATCGTTGTACCATGCGTTCTTTTCCTGCAAAATATGAGCTTCTTAGTAATAATTAAAATTTCGAAAGAAACTGACACATACACGTAAGAAGTTTTTAGTACCCGTTTAAGATTGATGGTCCGTGTGCTTCTTCACCAGCAGCATTGCAACTTTTCTTCAACGGGGCACCACATAGTCCTTTATTCCCTTCAAACGCCTTTTCGGTAAATTTTTGAAGTATGGAGCCTTGTGGGATCTCTCCAACCAATTGATTATATGAAAGGTTCAAAGACGAAAGGGATTTCAGATTTGCAAGCTGAACTGGAATGTTCCCACTCAGCTTGTTGGCGGAGAGGTCCAGTGTATCAAGCTCCTTTAAGTTTCCAATTGAAGGCGGAATTGGACCTTCCAGTTCATTGTGCGCGAAGTTCAGAAACCTGATCTGTCTTGCATTGCCTATGGAATCTGGGATTACTCCGGTTATTTTATTATTTGCGATAGAGAAGAAAATGGTAGAGGTGAGATAATTGCCGATGTCAGAAGGGACGGAAGAGCCGAACTTGTTGCTTGAAAAATCAAGATAGTAAGCTCTTGGTGGAAGTTTAGGGATACTTCCTTGTATTTGATTAGAATGAAGTATAAGGACATCAAGAAGAGAGGGTAAACGGTAAGGTTCTTGTAGACTAGAAAACTGATTAAGGGAAAGATTAAGAGAACGTAGAATCCCGCTACCAACTTCCCATATCCAGTTAGGTATTTCGCCTTTGATTTTGTTGTCCGAAAGATCTAGAGTCATTAGTCTAGATTGCTTCTTCAGATCAGGAAGTTCTTTTGTGTTGCATGAAGCTAATTGAAGTGCCACGAACTGAGGGAGCGAAGAAGACGGACTAGAACGTGTAGTGATTGACAGCTTATTACGGGAAAGATCAAGATTTCTAAGTTCTTTTAAGGTTCCGAATTTGCTCAACTCTATGTTGTCTTTAAAGTTATTTCCTGAAAGTGAGAGACTAGCAAGAGCTTCTAGTTTAAAGAGAAATTCTGGTATTTGACCCTCAAATTTGTTGCCACTCAAGTCTAGTGTCGCCAGTTTACGAGAAGCCACGTTCTTGATTTCGCGTATCTGACCAGAAAAACGGTTGTTGGAAAGGTCTAAAAGCTGAAGCGACGGGAGCGAAAACAGTGACTCTGAAATCGCCCCAGTCAGAGAGTTGGTACCTAAGCTTAGGAACTCTAGCTTATCAAGACCCTCCCAGTGAGATGAAGGGATTTCACCGGTTAAACTGTTTTGATATAGATTTAGCAAGGCTAGATTCTTAGATAAACGAAGGGACGGAACTGAACCAGTAATTCCATTTAGCGAAAAGTCGAGATAGGTTAGTTTGGTAAGCTTTGACATTGAATCTGGAAATGGTCCATTAAAATTGCAAGCTCTAAGTTCTATCCTGGACAGCTTCTTAAGATTATTGATAGAATCAGGTAACTTCCCAGAAAACTGTGTGTAGCTAAGAACCAGATTTTGGAGAGCTCCATTTTGAGGAAACTCGGGCAAAGAACCACCTAGGAATCCATTGTTTGACAAGTCAATTGTTTTTAGAGTTTGTACCTGGAAAATCTTGCTCGGGAATGTTCCATCGTAGCTATTGCCACCTAGGTTCAGTTTCTGGAGATAACGAAGGCCGAAAAGGCTGCTCGAATCATCGATTCCACCGGTTATTGATTCGCTGTTGAGGTCAAGGCCAATGATGTGACCGTCATTGTCACATCCTACTCCGTCCCAAGTACAGCAGTCGTTTTCGGGTTCCAATTCACAAGTTTGGTGGAAAGCGGGTCGTCGAATTTCAAACCGGCTCGGAACTGGAGCAACAGTGTTTCTGATCGGAACTGGAGCAACAGTGTTTTCTGATCATTTAGACATTTTCCAGTTACGGTTATGGCATTTATGTTAAAAAGGATTGTGGAAAAGGGTATCAAGAAAAGCCACAAAGAAACTGCAAATCTCAATTCGGGCGAGTGTATGAGACACGACTTGGTGTACAAGATAGGGATGGTGTGAAGAAGATGGTCATATTAAGAGGTTTAAATAGAGCAAAATGGGTATCGTTACAAAAGCTAAGGTGCTCGGACTCTTTGGTTTACCCCATCGGACTCGTCTCGATCGATAAGATTAAAATACAAGTGTCTACCGCTCGAGCATCAAAACCAAAAACCTTTTGCCCTTTGTGGGTTGGGTTAATGTTCATTTCCAATGCAATGATGTCGACTGTGGAAGAAAAAGCCAAAGACATGTTTGGAGATTTGCAGAGTGGATAATATTGTTTTTGGATTCGGGGTCTGTGTAGTTTGACACTAGTCGATTTTATAATAGATGTGTTCCATTTTATATTAACATGAATTATATCTTATAATGCAATAGGTGTGTTACATTTTATAGGGGAATGTAAAAATGAGTTGCATCTTTTATTAACATGAGTTAAATCTTATAATAATACGAGCTCAGAGTATATTTTATAATAAAATGAATTACATCTAATTTGTCGCGACTGCACTCGCCCCAAATTCAAAATTCAAAGAGCATAAAACGTTAGTGTTGGCGTTGATATTGAGGTGGCATTGGGAAAGAAAAGTGAAAGGGGGGGGGTGTCACCATTAGCTGGAGAAAAAGACGAATTCGCAGAAACACTCGTCTTTCTGGTGCGTTCATGCAAAACTCTCTCATTATAACGTTACACCTTTAATGGTGATCAGGAGGAACATGAAGATAGAGGAAGAAGATGACAATTGAAAAGATAATATTACCCTCTATAATGTTCACGTGGCATGACGAATTCGTGGGCAGTAGTTTAAGATCAAACTCCACTAAAATTAGAGTGATATATAATATTGTTAGACATATACTCTCTCCTTCCAGTACAAGTAAGACTAAAGAAGTGGACATAATAATTAAGAGAAAAGTAATGTATGTGGTAAAAAATGAAAAGAAAGAATGAGTGGGGTAAATAGTAGTGGTGGTTGAATAAATTGAGTGGTGGAAAATGAAGAGAGAGAATGAGTGGGGTAAATAGTAGTGTTGGTTGAAAAAATTGAGTGGTTGAAACTGAATAGAGAGAATTAGTGAAGTTAAATGGTGTGGTTGGTTGAATATAAGTATATTAAAACATTTCAATTTTTGGCAGTCTCAATTGTTTTGGAACGGCCTAGAAAAGAAAGAAATCCTATTTGTGATGGGACGAAGGGAGTATAGATTTGAGACGCTACTCTTCTTGGCACCAATTGATTTTAAAGTAGAATTTCTAATTTAGTCTATTACCGGTTCAATCCAGTTCAAGTCCATGATCACACTTGGGCCTCTCTCTACTTCTGACCCATCTCTAACTCTAAGATGGTATCAGAGTCACCGATCTATGGTGGCCTGATTGCTTCCGCTGCTTCCATGGGCCCTTTGTCAACTCTCTTCTACAATGCCCCGTATCTCTTATTTTCTACAAGGTCTATGTGCTCAACCCCCCGGGTCACACGTGAGGGGGCGTGTTAGGCATGTATAGACTTGAGAGACTACTCCCCAATTGGTTTTAAGGTGGAATTTTCAATAAATATAGTCTATTATCGGCACAGTCCAGTTTAAACCCATGCTCACACTTGGACCTCTCTCTACTTCTGACTCATCTCTAACTCTTAAGAAATACTCCTCCGTCCCAGACAAAGTGAGATTTTTAGTCAAACATGATTACACTTTGACTAATAATTTAAATAAAAAATAATTATCATATTTAATATCTAAAAATTGTTATTGAGAATATTATGAATCATGATACTATAACAATTTTTAAATTTTCATTACGATCATTATTTATTCTTCAAATTAATTGTCAAAAATGCAATCAAGTTGACCAAAAGTGAGATTTTTGGCCTTTAAGCCTTCTTGTTATATTTGTGGTAAATAGACAAAGTTAAGCTTTCTTATTTGATGCTTAGCATGAATGAATATTGGCCTGGTGCTCTTATCCTTTTTGTAGATTTTTTTGGGGGAGATGGGGGTGGGCATGCAACTTTTTTGGGCTCATATTTACTTAGTATAAAAAATGATACAAACGTTAATGATTGACTAGATGCTGTTAATAATGTTTTAGTACAAGTGAAATGGATTTTGGGTAAATCTTTAAAGACTAAGTGAAAGGTGAGGACTGAATTCTCAAATCACTCCTTATAGTGTGGTTGTAATGAGGCAGTAGAAGGTATAACAATATGATGTTCTCTTTATAATCTCAGAAGTGGCTTATCAGAAAAAGTTGTTTTGACAGACTGATGTTGTGGTATTGACTCTTCAAATCAAGCAGGTCGCAAGATAATAATTATGCAAACCAACAAGCAAATAAGACGATAAACCAAAGCACACACAAGAAAACACACATAATTGTTTACTCAGTTCGTCAATATGATTGACTACGTTTGGGGGTATTGTCAAGCCAGAATCTTGCGCTATAATATGTTAATATGAACATACAACAATTTTGGGGGCGGAACTATGCTTACATACTAACCCTCGAATAAGTTCAAACCCTAGACAGAAAAGAATTTCCGAAATCAGGAGGATTTCGGCCCAGCCTGCCGGACACGACCGTGTCCTTTGGCTGACACGGTCGTGTCAACCAACACGGGCGTGTTCTTTCCAACGCATGACCGTTGCACAGAAACTTTAGCAAAACACGACTTTCTTGAAGCACGGCCGTGTCTTATGCCCTACACGACCGTGCAAGGTCTAGTTTGCCCTTTTTGTGCCATTAGTTTAGTTGTCAATCTTATGTTAATTTTGAAAAAAAAAAAGTGTTACATTTGAAAAAAAGAGTGTTACATTCCTTTATAAAAAGTGTGACATTAGTTTAGTTGTCAATCTTTATGTTATCAATCATCATGATTACCAAGTCAATGCCTAAACCATGAAGCTACTAGTTAATGAAGACTTTTGATTCAAAGTTGAAAAGGCAATGGATATCCAAAGCCATGTTGCATTGCATATTCTTTTCCAGAAAATGCATGCATGTCTAGTTGTCTGCTAGAGTATTAGTGGATGATGAAACAACGTACTTGACTACTCTTTGGCGAAAAATCTGGAGAGGATCAACCAATTATACCCTTAATAATGATAGTCAACTATCTCTTACCTAACCATTTAATTACCTAAGTAGTTGAATTACTTTAGGGGTATTTGGGACTTCTTCACATGCATTAATGACATTTCTTAATATGTGTGAAACACTCCAAAAAGACATCTATTTTGGGACGGAGGGAGTATTAGTTGGTATACCCATCTTTGTCTAGAAAACCTCGCACCCAACTAATAAAAAAACAATCATAAAATTTCCATCCCATCCTTTCATCTTCAAAAAAATATGCTTACTTTCTAATATGTTTATTTTATAACAATGTTTGTTCGAAATATATATGAAAAAAATTCAAAACTTTTAGAGCTCAATTTCAAAATTTGGACGAAGTAGTATTTTTATTTATTCTTTTTGTACTCTGCTTAGTTCCTAATTAAGCTTTTGAAATATTGAAATTACATTTTTTTACTTATAAGATCTCTCTCTCTCTCCTTTACTCATAAAATACCTCATAGCTGTTACATATTTTCTTTTTCCTAATTAGATTTTTAGCTATAATATATTATACTTCCTAAATTAGGCTTTCTAAAATATTTAGTAAATTATCTACTCCTATTAAGCTTGATTCCCCCTTCCCACATTATATACTCCTAATTTTTAGTTCTAAACATAATTTATAACATAAATAGACATAATATCATATTTGGAGTCAACCCAATTAACTTTTATTGTACTTTTTTAAAAAATGATTATTCTGTGAAACAAAATCAGGAAAATCCCATGCAGCATATAGTACTCTTAAAAATTATGGTATAATTAAAGTAGACAAATGTAAATACTTCTTGAAATTATTATGCGAAAGTTTTAATAATTGATTTTTGCTAAATTAAACCTTTATGACGGCTAGGATTTTAAATTTGTCTTAATATAGTATTTACATACTTTGAAAGGGTGTACCATTATTTAGTCAACTAGCGGGTAACCCGTGCTCTGCACGGAAACCAATACTATGTCTTTTAACTATAGTTAACTAATATAATAATCATCATTTTAACTAATACTATTAATAATAAAAATTAATCTATATGATTACTATTATTATAATAACTATTATAATTAATTAATACCATTGATAGTAATAGTTAATATATATATATATATATATATATATATATATATATATATATTAATAGCAATGATTAGTCTATATAATAATAATTATTAATATAATTATTATAATAAAATAATATTATTAATAGTAATAGTTAATTGATATAGTAACTATTATGATTAATTAATATTAAAAATTAATAATCTAACTTATATAATAACTATTATAATCAACTAATACTAATAATAGTAATAGTTAATGTATGTAGCCTATTATAGTTAACCAATACTATTAATAGTAAAAAATAACTTATAAAGTAACTATTATGGTTAACTAATACTATTAATAGTAATAATTAGCTATATAGTAACTATTATAGTTAACTAATACTATTAATAGTAATAGTTAACTAATATAGTAGTAACTAATACTAGTAATAGTAATATTTAACTAATATAGTTAACTATAATAGTTAACTATAATGGTTAACTATTATAGTTAACTATTACTAATAATAATAATAGTTACTATAATAGTTAACTATTATAGTTACCCTTTTTAGTAACTATTATTATTAGCTAATAGTATTAGCTAATGAAAAGAAAATGAAAAGTCACTTATTTATTAATATGTTGTTGATGTGGCTTCTCCAAATGCAAGCTTTCTCCATTGTTTGTCCACATGTCAATACCATAGCTCTTTTGGCCAACTTTAATATATATATATATATATATATATATAGATTTCAACATAAAAATAGTTGTCATATGCCCAAACTCCCAAAGGGAGTATTTTTTTTTTCCAATTAAGTCAATCTTCTCACCAATGACTCTCACCAAGACCGCCACCTCTCCACCGTCATCAACCACAACAGTCTCACACATCATTTCTCCACCATTATCAACCACAACAGTTCATGTTAACTATATTCAAAACCCGAAAAATCAAAACCCATGATGTCTTCTTTCTCCCAAATCAAACAACAATACAAATAAGTTAAAGAAAAAGGAAACTAAAATCCCGGATTGTTTAGAAATCTCGTTTCCCCCAAATAAATTTCAACATTTCAAAAAAAAAAAAACTATCCCAGATCTGATTTAAAAACGCAGGAAATCTGACGAGTTTCTAACCATTACCACTGTCTCACCAAGACCGCCGCTTCTCCACCGTCATCAACCACCAACAGTCTCAGACACCATTTCTACACTGTTAACAACCACAACAGTTCATGCTAACTTTATTCAAAACTCAAAAAATCAAAACCCAGGAGATCTTTTCTCCCAAATCAAACAACAATACAAATAAGTTAAAGACAAATGACAATCAAATCCCGGATTGTTTAGAAATCTCATTTCCCCCAAATAAATTTCAACATTTTTCAAACCAACCAAAAAAAAAAAAAAAAAAAAAAACGTATCCCAGATATGATTAAAAAACGCATCCCATATTTTACCCTTAAAAAACCAAAACAAAAACGAATCCCATATATGATTGGTAAAACCTCAAACTTACAATGAATCCCAGATCTGTCCTTTCTTCGTTAGGCAAAAGGTAATTTTGTTGTTGTGTGTGAAGATCGGCATCGTCCATGGCCCCAAAATGCAAATAAGAAATCCAAGTTTACAAACGAATCTCTAGATTCCAGCCATATCATGGAGGCGTAAATTATTGCCTTGGGAATTCAAGGCCCTCGTCGATTTGAACGCCGTCTGGGAATGGTTCCTGTCATAGGATTGGGGAAGATGAAGGAAGGTCGTGTGTGTGTGAGAGAGACTGAGAGTGTGTGTTTTTTTTAGAGAGAAAAAAAAATGAAGAGAGTGGTGAAGATGATAGGGTTTGTTTAAAGGGTCCTGCTGTAAATTCTCCTCCTTAGCTTTGCCACAATCTAAAGAAGATATTACAATACTGCCACCGAAATTTTGGCCAAATTTTTTGGCGCGTTTACTGTTCATTGGATGACCTCTTTTAATATATAGAGAGATAGAGATTAGAAAAACAAGTGTTGAAATAGTCATTTGTTCCCTCAAATCAGAGGCTTAGCTAGGAAGGGGTTAAAGCCTAAGGGGGGGCAATTACCCCCATTGGTTTAAACAAATTTTTTGAAATTACGGGGGTTTAGTGTAACTTTTTATAACTTCCCCCCACCCCTTGATTTAAAGGAAAAAATACAATAAGATTCATTTTGTCCCCATTGATTGAATTTCTTGGCTCCGCCACTGCCTCAAATCATTCCATCCAATTTGTTTTAGGACTGGTTCAAGAATGAAATTAAGGAACTTTGAGAGTTGCAATCTGTGTAGGGATGTTAAAAAAAAAATTGGAAAAAAAACTTGTAGAGAAGAAGTTTTTTTTCCAAAAAAATCAGTTATTTTGGGACAAATATTTTTTAACAGTTCAAAAAAAACAGTACTAATAATGATCCAATCCGTTAAACCTTAGACATATTAACTAGCATGAAAACATTACGAATTGGTTTTGGGGGAAACTAGTTCCTCCATAAGTTATAAAAAATCAACTTTTTAACCCTTAACTTTAACCCCTATAAAAACATGACTTTTTATAACTTACGGAGAAATCCAATGCATCATACTATGACAAAACCCGAAACCTAGTGATTGATACCAAGTATCCTTGGGAAATTCGAATCTTTGCATTGTCGCCATCAGTGTGAAATTTGACTTGGGCTAGGGCTAGCAGGATTTGAAAGGGCTGACAATGGTGGGTTTTTTTTTTTTTTTTTTAAAAAAAGTATCAGGATCATAACCTACTACAGTACATATCTCATCATTTTTTGATAATATTTTATAGTCTTATTTTGTAATTAGGAATTATCCTTCCTAATGAGATTCTCTCTCATGGTACAGTAATTATTAATATTACTGAGTATATTCTGAAAATAATTTGTGGTTAGTTTAATTTAATTTTTTATTTCCCAACTTTAATATTTTGTTTCCAAATTTTTATATGAATTCAGGGACACCTATTTGGTCTTACAACAGAATTAAAATTAATTTTGACTGCAATTGTATGGTGTCCTTTTTCTTCTGTTTATTCTCAGTAGTTGTCAAACTGCTAATCTTATTTGGTCTTACAACATAATTAAAATTAATTTTAAATCGCGCCACGTATCGCTAGCTGAGAGAGGACGACTGACAGCTGGGCGGGCGGGTTTGCGTATAGGCGGGCGGGTCGCCTCGTGGACAGTTCGTCTCACCCATTGAAACAGTCTCAAGAGAGTATTTGCCGTGTTTAGACTTGCTGGAAGCTGGTGTTCAAGATTGTGTTCCTTTTTCCTTAGCACTTTAGTCAGTTCGAGATACGTTCGAGTTTTGTCGAGTCTTATGATTTTTGAGTTTTTTGCAAAATGAACCTGCGTACTATCAATTTATTGCATTCTAACCTTTGTACTGTCAAAGCGCTCAATGTTATATGCATACTTTTGTTTAATATCCAATGTGACCAAGTTTTCTAACGGGTGTTAAAAACTTAACAGTTTTGTATACATATTTTTTAAATGTGGTCATTAAAGTTTTCTTTTTTGCAATACCTCATAATTTAACAATTGAACGGACTCCAATACCCCAAAATCAATTAAAACTTCAAAAATCATTGCCTGATGTGCGAAATTATGGTGATGAACCGATGGAATTCGATGTTCACTGACACAATTTTGCTATTGAGAGCCCGGATTCTTGCCCGACCTGAACTTATGGTAATTGGTGTTCAGATTGGTGGTGTGGGTGACGTGTGCTGGTGAGTGGGGGTGTGAACGGTGAAAGGAAAGGGCTGTAATTTCCAGCGGCCGGACTTAGGATGAAGGGATTCAGAGGATTAGGGTGAACAGAGGGGGTGCGTTTGGTTTGTGAGGAGAGAGAAATCGGGTGAGAGAAAGAGAGAGAGTGGGAATCGGGTAAGAGAAAAACACGAGGAAAGAGAAACAATGACCGGCGGAAGAGGTGGCCGGTGATTAGGATGGTGCCGGAAATTGAGGGAGGTCTACGTCGTTGGGGAGGGATTCGCCAGAGTGCGAGAAAACGGGAAGAGAGACGACCAAGGTTGGAGAAAGAAACAGGATAGAGTTTACGTTGAGAATGGGGAGGCTAGGGTTTGACCAACCAATCCGTTTCCTTTTCAAATTTTTTAATTACCCAAAGTGCCCCTTCTGATTTTGACGTGCTATACTGTGGTTTAGTTGGTGGTGGTGGCAACTGTGGTGGCGTGCTGGTGGCTTGTTGGTGGTGTAGTCTAAAAAAGGGAAAAATAGTTATGTATTTAACGAATGTAAGTCACTTGATAGCACATAACTAACTCCAGTTAAAAATTTGACAATTCTTTGAGAGGGATGAAGACATTGCAAAAGGAAAACTTTAATGGCCACATTTGAAAAATATGTATACAAAGCCGTTAAGTTTTAACACCCGTTAGAAAACTTGGTCACATTGGATATTAAACAAAAGTACGCAGGTAACATTGAGCGCTTTGACAGTACAAATGTTAGAATGTAATAAATTGATAGTACGCAGGTCATTTTGCAAAAAACTATGATTTTTCATGATTTTTTTTTAAATGTATTTGTGAATTGATTAGTTCATTTGTTTTTCGTCACATTTATATAAAAAGCCACTTATAACTTCTTTTTTTTATATATTAAAAAAAATCATACTTTAAGCATGCGAGAAAAAACAATTTGATAAAAAATACTAGTATTAAATAATTATAACTTAAACATCTGAAAAATAAATAATCTACTCTTAAACATGGAAGAGAATGAGTAGTTTGAAATTTTTAAGCTTTAGTTAATTTTAGTACTGATTTGAGGTTTTTTTTTTTTTTTTTTTTTGAATAATAATAATTAATCAGAAAAGAAATTCTCGATTTTAAAGTCAAAACCTTTTAGGGTTAATACCAATGTTCATAAAATTTAAGTCGGTGGAAAATTGAGTAAATCAACATCATTTCAAAGAACAACTCTTATGAAGAGATGGAGATTAATGGAGAAACGAAATCAACTGGTACCCTTACTCTCTCTCTCTCTCTTTTTTTTTTTTTTTTTTTTTTTCAATCGTTGTTGATCAAATTTGAGCAATTTCTTTCACAAACATAGTTGGTTGACCCCAATTCATCAAATTTGGAATACAGGTGAAGTAGAGAAGAAGGAGATGAAGGGAATAATGGTGATAATGATGGGTGCTCCAGGTAGTGGCAAGTCGACATTCTGCGACCATATCATCCGTCGCTCTGCCCGCCCGTGGGTCCGTGTTTGCCAGGTCCCCTTTTATCTCCCTCTCACTCAGTCGTTTGTTGTGGGATGATTCCAATTGTTTGATTAAATAAATGCAGCTCCAACGTAATGTCAATCCAAGTGTTTGATGAAATGTCTGGCTGAATTCCATGATATGTGTTGGGTGATCTCCAACTGTTTGATGAAATGTCTGGCTGAATTCCATGATAATGTGTTGGGTGATCTCCAACTGTTTGATGAAATGTCTGGCTGAATTCCATGATAATGTGTTGGGTGATCTCCAACTGTTTGATGAAATGACTGACTGAGCTGTATTGTCAATGACTGATTTCCAAATGTTTGCTGAATGTCTGAAATGATAACGCACTGGGTGATCACCCACTGTTTGATGAAATTCCTGACTGAGCTACGTGTTTATGTTATTGGGTCGTTGCCAAACTGTTTGATGAGATGGCTGACTGAGCTTCATGTTAGTATTATAGGTAGGATGATTTGAGATACCCGACGGAGCTCCATGTCCATTAACATATTAACTAACACACTTTTCATATTCCTAATTACTCCTTTATCATGTTTTCTGAAAGCTTTTTGAGCTAAATTGAAAAAAAAAAATGGTGCTGTAGCTCTTACGCATTTTACAAACTTGGGTAGGTTTTAACTTGTTCTTCTCCATGTCCCTTGATCAACCATTAGAAGGTACGTCGGAGCTCTATATAGAGCTTAATTGCAGGTCATGTGAGTTTGACAGTACTTCTTACCCTCAGTGTGATGATATTCTTAAATGCCTCTTTATCTTTCTTGTTACTATAGTCTCGTGATTCTGTTTGGATGCTTGTTGTCATCTTTTAGTTGGTATAGAGTATGATTTGAGTTGGTTTCCATGATTATTTCGTGCAGGACACAATTGGGAATGGTAAGGCTGGAACGAAAATTCAGTGTCTCAGCAGTGCTGGCGCTGCCTTGAAGGATGGAAAAAACGTATTTATAGATAGATGCAATTTAGACAGAGAGCAGCGAGTAGAATTTTTGAAGCTTGGAGGCTCCCACCAAGTAGATGTGCATGCAGTTGTGCTTGATCTTCCTGCCAAACTTTGTATTTCTCGGTCTGTAAAGCGATCTGCACACGAGGGAAACTTGCAAGGTGGAAAAGCAGCAGCTGTAGTTAATCGAATGCTGCAAAAGAAGGAATTGCCCAAGTTGAATGAAGGGTTTTGTCGAATAACCATATGCCAGAATGAAAGTGATGTTGAAGCTGCCATGAATACGTACAGTGAACTTGGTCCCTCTGATGTTCTACCTTCTGGCTGTTTTGGCCAAAAAAATCCCGATGCTAAAGTCCAACAGGGTATAATGAAGTTCCTAAAGAAAGTAGATACCCCCAGTAAGGCAACACCCAATACAAATGTTTCCCAGGAATCTAATGCTAAGCAAGTTGCCACAGAAAAAGTTTCTCTTGTCAAAGAGACAGCAGAGAAATCTGCTTTAACAGGTCATGGCGATATTAAGATGAAGGATGATGATGCACAGGAGATGGGCTCTGAATGTAGTCCCCTCCGTCGGGACAGTGTCCCCACTTTGGCATTTCCATCTATATCTACTGCAGATTTCCAATTCAGTCTAGAAAAAGCATCTGAAATTATTGTTGAGAAAGTTGAGGAATTTGTGAACATCATTGGAAATGCTAGGCTTATTATGGTCGACTTATCTAGTAAATCAAAAATATTGTCCTTGGTTAGGTCAAAAGCTTCAATGAAAAACATTGATCCAAACAAGTTCTTCACATTTGTTGGGGATATTACATGTCTTCATTCTAAAGGAGGTCTGAACTGCAATGTACTTGCCAATGCTGCCAACTGGTAAGTTTGCACAATACTGTATTATTTATTTATTCAAATGCATAGCCTTTTCCATTTCGTTATCCTTTTCTTAGACAAATGACTTATTTTCCTCTTTTTTTTTTTCTTGTTGCTCTGTTATATCTAGTGTGTGTATAATGATTCTTGCTGAGTTACCTTTTCTTTTCAGTGAGCAACTTCTTAGGTGTACAATGTTTATCTGAATTTTGCTGGATTGTTGTGCAATTATAAGTTTGTCATTGCTGCTCTTTCAATTAAATTGTAACATGTACTTAGTCGGTGCCAGAGTGCAACTAACAGAGAATGTTTGTCAAGCCCTTAATGTGTTTCCTGGAACCTCCGTCATGGTTATAGGGCAAACATAAATTTATTCCATAATTTTTTTTTGCCCAATTGAAGCTGAATGTATACACTAGAATACATCTCACCAATCTTAAGTACTTGAATAAGTTTTAAGTGCATTTGCTTTTGGGCAGTTATTTGTTAAAAACATATTTGAGAGTCACTCTCTTATGTTTCTACTGTATACTCATGTCCGCTGGGATGCAAAATCAAACATCTGTCCAGGATTTCTGATTTGCAGCAAAATTCTGCTCGTATACTGCAATCTTTATGACTAAGCAAATTAAACTTTGTGCAGGAGATTGAAACCTGGGGGTGGAGGTGTGAATGCAGCTATATTCAGTGCTGTGGGCCCTGACCTAGATACTGCAACCAAGCAACGAGCTGGTTCTCTTACTCCTGGAAAATCTGTTGTTGTCCCTCTTCCTACAAGTTCTCCCTTGTTTAACCGGGAAGGTGTAACCCATATCATACATGTTCTTGGACCTAATATGAATCCTCAAAGACCAAATTGCCTCAACAATGACTATGTAAAGGGTTGCAAAATTCTTCGTGATGCGTATTCATCTCTTTTTGAAAGCTTTGCGTCTATAGTTAAGACCCAAGATAAGTTGTCTGAAAAGACGAAGTCAGTGGAGTTAGAGTTGCATGATCAGGGTAAGCAGCATCATGTGAAAGAATTTACAAATTGTGATCAAAAGGTAAAGAGAGATGACGACTATGAATCTGAGAGAAACAAGAAATCCAAAGGATCTATAAATGAACTTGGACGTCATGGTAAGGATTTAGTGAGAGTGAGGGACAAACAATCAACTGAAGGGAGTAGTCAAAGCATGAGCAAGGGCTGGGGCACATGGGCTCAAGCGCTTTACAAAATCGCCATGCAACCTGAGAAGCATGATAACGAAGTCTTACAGATATTAGATGATATTGTGGTGCTGAAGGATGGTTTCCCTAAGGTTCTCTCTCTCTCTCTCTATATATATATATATATATATATATATATATATATATCATCGAATATTTTCAGCAGTTTGAACCCCGACCCTGAAAGAGCCTCTGATCAAATGTGTGTAGCATATTGAACCATTGAAACACTTTCCTAATATACCCAGCATTAGTGAAAGGATAGCAACACCAATATATCAATAGATCCATTTATAATTTACTCTCTTTGTTCCACATTAAGAGTTCATTATTCCATCTTAGGGTGTGCTATTTAAAAATTTCACATTCAAATAGAGAAGCTGTAAATATGTGGTTTTTCTTATTTTGTTCTTTCATGTTCAAAATATGATAGTTTTCTTGCACTGTAAAGGAATTATAGCTTTAACAATAATCATAAGAAATGCAAAGTCGTAAAGGAAGAAAAAAGGGGGGGAAAAAACTTTAAAAGTGGACTCTTAACATGGAACGGAGGGAGTAGTTTAAAGTATTGTACCCCACCATCCCAAAATGAATGTCCATAAAAAATTTGAGTTTGCTCTTGAATACCACACACACACACACACCTAATCATTCAGTTGTGCTTGCAGGCAAAGAGGCACCTGTTGGTGTTGACAAGAGCTGAGGGTCTTGATCGTCTTGCAGACGTTCGTAGAGAGCACCTTCAGTTATTAAGGGCAATGCATGCAGTGGGTTTGAAATGGGCTGAGAAGTTTATAGCAGAGGATGAATCATTGATCTTCCGCCTTGGATACCATTTGGTAGGTTGTGCTCGTAACATGTTTGGTTCATTGAACTTCCACTAGTCAAACTGATGTTCGAAAGCAAACTATGCCCATCTCAAAATAGGTGGTCTTATCCCGTCATAACCATGAACAAAAGATTATGCTCGGTTTGAAGTAGGGATAATACTTCCTCCGTCCCGGAAAGATAGTCCTATTTAGTTTTTAGTGATCAACTCTAGTGAACTTTGACCAATAAATTATGTCAAATATGTTATCCTAGTAAAATCTAAAAGTTACTATTGATAGTAATATTAATGGTGCATCAATCATAAGTTATAGAATTCCATTGGGATCATTATATTTTGTTAAATCTTTGATCAAAGTTAACTATAGCTGACCATTAAATGGGACTAACTTTCTGGGACCCGGGGGGAGGGGAGCATCAAATTTTGCCTGACAGAAACCCATGGGGGTTGGGGATATTGCTTTTGGTTGTGTTGAAACTCGAAGAAGACTGAGAAAAGTTATTTACGGTGTTTCTATTCAGAATATATGCTTAAAAGTGATATGCCTTTGTTAACAACCAAAATATCACTTCTTGCAGGTACCCTCAATGAGACAGCTGCACCTTCACGTTGTAAGCCAAGATTTTGATTCCAACTATCTCAAGAACAAGAAACATTGGAACTCGTTCAACACATCTTTCTTCCTTGATTCAGTAGATGTAATTAAAGAAGTCAGTGAACACGGAAAAGCTACATTAAAAGATGATGAAAAGTTACTGTCAATGGAGTTGCGGTGTCACAGATGTAAAAGCGCACATCCAAATATACCTCGGCTCAAGTCACATATTAGCAATTGTCGAGCTCCCTTTCCTGCTTCTTTGCTCCAAAATGGCAGGCTAGTTTCCGCATCAGGTAAAGGTACGTGTTAGTGTGTAGCTGAATTTTACATGTTCTGATGTCGTACTGGTAGCATACTGCAACCTGATGCCTTTGTTGGATTGTAAATGTCAATGTTGTGACTTTTGTGGTTAAGAGGTTTAAGGTTTTTGTGGGGTTAATTCCACCTCCCACCCCTGGGGTTTGAACAAATATCACTACCCCCCCTCCCAAGGTTTAGTTTCGTCTAAACTGCCTGCCTTCATTTAGCTTTAGTATATTTTAGCATTTGTATCCTTCAAACTAGTTTTGGACCAAGATGTTACCATCGTACCTGAACTGAAATGAAAGTCAGTTCTCTTGTCCCCATTTCGTCTGCCATTTCAACTCATCTTTGTTGAAATCCCGTATATTACTACCTCCTCTTTCCCGAAATAAATGTCAGGATTGAATGTGTTGTTACTACACATACATGTCATGTGAATAGTTACTTAATCAGGATCCGAGCTCCCGCCATTTGACTGTCCATGGATCGTTCATCAAGGGTAATGATCGTCTTCCCCCAACCCTCAACTAACAGAGACCGTCCATTTGAAAGAGATTGAATCTAAGCCGTCATTAACTACACTCATCCCAAATCCGTTCGAGTAGGTTGGGTCCCAGAAGGTGTTTACACGCGCACAACACACCTTCCCTCATGGAACTGAGAAACGCCCCCCCCCCCCCCTTCCCGGGACCCTTCTCTTATTAGCCATGAATACGACGCCAATGTCACAAATACTTGCCATTTTTGGGAGGGTAACCCAGTTTTACTTTTTATAGTTTTTGTCAAACCTAAGACTACCTACAATGGAGGTGGAATTTGGTGTATGAAATGGAGGGGGGGTGGTATGAAACCATTGGAGGGGGTGTGGAATTTGGGGTTTGGAAAATTTCATACGGGTTAAAAAAGCTGGCGCAAAGACACGTGGCGGAGCGGGATTGGGCGGGCGTCAGGCGCGTGTACCACACCGCCCGACAGGGCGCGTGTGGTACAGCGCAGACGCCTTTTTTTTTTTTTTTTTTGCCACGTGGCTGGCTCTCATTGGTCTGTTTGATTTTCGGATTAATTTTTTATCTCAATTCTTTGAGCGGAATTATCACCTAGTAAAATAATTTTTTATTTTTTTCGCCAAAATTCAGCATTTTTTCCCTATAAAATGATGCCAGTTTCATTAGATTTGGACACCAAAAAAAAAAAAAAAAACTCTCTTTTCTCAATTATCCTTCTCCATTTTAGCCTACACTTAAAAATATTCATCATCTTTTGAGTGAAATGGATCCCAATAATAATCCTTTCAACACTCAAAATTCCCAATATTTTATCTTTTAATTAAATCGATTGAATTATTGCTTCATGTCCGTGAATTTCGACCACTCAACTTGAATGATATCCTTATCATTTAATTAACTCGATTTCATTCTTATTTCATGTCCGTCAACCTCAACTACACAATTTCATATAAATTACACTCTCTTCTTTCCTTCTTCCTACAACAATAAATCACAATCTCTTCTTTCTTCCTACATCATTGGATCAATTCAGAGTTCCTTTTGATGTCGAAGCCTACAGAAGGCAACTTGAATGGGAGGAGGAATTTATCGTCAAACCACTTTTGGAACAAACTAGGGGTGAGCAAAAAAAACCGAACCAGACCGAAAAACCGGTCCAATAAGCTATTGGTTATGCCGGTTTCTAAAAATTAGAAAACCGAAATTAGTGGTTCGGTTTAGGTTTCCAACTTGTTAGAACCGATAAGAAACCGAACAGAACCGATTACCTAAAACTATGTCGTTTTATTCCTAGCTTATTATTTGAATTAATAGTTGTAAACTTTAATTTGTAGTTTTTGGCCCAAGTAGTATGGCCCATTAGCCCAATTCATAGTTCAACCAGAAAATGTGCCTTATTTGACCTAATTATTTATTATGTGCAAATTGGGTCTCATTCGAATGTAGCCCATTAAGGCGGCCCAACAAACAAACCCACAACCCAACAGTCCATTCTATTGGTTTGACAACGAACCAAACCGATATCACACCGAAACCGAACAAACCGAACCATTAAGAAACCGAAGCTTAATGGTTTTGAATTACATAAACCGATAACTATTGATTTGGTGTCGGTTTTGGCCTGAAACCGAACCAAACCGACCCGTGCACACCCCTAGAACAAACACAAAAAAAAAAAAAAACATTTCAAAATAGACCATGCTTTTCACAATAAGAGTCTGATTGACGACTACTTTGCTGAAAATGCTACCTACGAAGATTTCTTCCGCCGACGATATCGGATGCGGAAACATGTATTCCTTTGAATCGTCGCGGACCTATCAAACCATGACAACTACTTCACACAAAGATACGATGCTACTGGCAAAGAATGCCTATCTCCATTAGCAAAATGTACCACGGCGATGAGAATGTTAGCATATGGTATGTCAGCCGATGCTATCGATGAATACATAAAGATAGGAGGCACTACAGCGTTGGAGACGTTACGTCGATTTTGCAAATGGGTCATTCAATTGTATGAGCAAGAGTACTTGCGAGCCCCAACTGAAGATGACCTGCGAAGTATACTTGAAGTTAGTGAGCAGTGGGGATTTCCAGGGATGATCGGGAGTGTTGATTGCCTGCACTGGGAATGAAAAAATTGTCCAACTGCTTGGGAAGATCAATTTACTAGAGGTAATAAGGGAACCACGAGTGTTATTCTTGAAGCAGTTGCCACTCATGATTTATGGATCTGGCATTCTTTTTCGGATGTCCGGGCACATTGAACGATATAAATGTGCTCGACCGATCGCCATTGTTCGATGATGTTGAACAAGGAAAAGCTCCACGAGTTAATTTCTATGTGAATCAACGTCAATATAATATGGCGTATTATCTTGCTGGCGGTATATACCCTTCTTATCCGACTTTCGTCAAATCAGTTATACTTCCTCAAAGTGAAGAAGATAAGCTATTTGCAAAATTTCAGGAGGGATGTCGAAAGGATATAGAACGTGCATTTGGAGTGCTCCAAGCTCGATTTAAAATCATTCGAGAACCAGCTCGAATGTGGGAGATAGACGACTTGGCTATCATCATGAGGTCATGTATCATATTACACAATATGATTGTTGAGGATGAACGACATACTTATTCTCAAAATTGGAAAGGCTTTCAACCCGAGTCAAGAGGGTCTACTTCACAATAACCCGAAGTAAGTGGGTCTAGTACACAACAACCATTCTCGACTGAGGTACTACATGCATTTGCAGAGCATGTGCGTGCTAGATCGGAAATGCGTGATTTAATAATTTTATTGTCTTTCATTAATTGTGTCGCGAGCTAAGTGTATTGTAACTTTTCATATTTTGAATAATAATTATCGTCATTTATCTAATTATTTAATTGCAAAAAAAAATTAGTGTAAATTATTATTTTAATTATAAATAACTATTATTACTATTTTACTAATCATAAAAATAGAGAATATATAAAAAAAATAAAAATGATATAAAAGTAGTGGGGTATAGAATGATGAGTGTGAGGTAGATGAAATATAATTTCAACTTACCATTGTAGGGAGAATGAATTTCCAAAAAATAGTTTTTTTTAAAAATAATTACCAAAAACAACAACCCTAAAAAGTTATTTACCAAAAATAGCATTTTTTGGTAAAACCGGAAGTGGGAGTGCCGGTTTTAGGGTTGAATCCGGAAGTCCCACTTCCGGTTTTGACCCTTTTATTTTTAATTTTTTTTTTTTTTTTGCGAAATCTGATATTTTTTATTTTTTTTTTGAAACCGGAACTGAGACTTCCGGTTTTAATTTTTTTTTTTTTTTTTTTTTTTCGAAATTAACAAAAAACATTAAAAACCCACCTACCGAAAGCTACTTGGCGTTTACTTAAAACCGGAACTGCCAATTCCGGTTTTGGCTTTTTTTTTTTTTTTTTTTTTAATGTGAAATTTCCGGAAGTGGGAATATATATAACCATTCAACCACGACTTCAGTTTTTTCATAAGAGAAAGTTAGTTTCTGAGAAGAGAAAGAGAGAAGAAATAAAGAGGATTTTAAGATTTTGGCAAAATCTTAAAAAAGGTTAGTTTTTTTTTTTTTTTTTTTTCCGTTTTAATATTAACTGTTGATTTAAATTTTGTTCATCTTTTTGTTATTATGCAAGTATACATATGTAAATTTAAAATATGCCCTAACAAATTTGTGTATGAAATTTGCTTGTTTATGCTCGATGTTCAATTTCTTGTGTTTGTGATTTATAAAAGTGTAGTTCATTTGTTTGTTTGTTTTTTTAAAACACATGGTGATTATAATGTTAAATTAAGGTTTGACAATTGATTTTTTCAATTCTTAGGAATAAATATGAATGGACTTCCACTTGTTTTCATGTGCTATTGGGGAGGGGATGATGAAAATCCGTTTGAAGGTGAACATTATGAAAAGGGGCCAAACAAACATCTTAAGGCTAAAACTCGTTGGAGGTATAAAAAGTTGATTAAGAGGTTATGTAATGCGATTGATGTAGATCGACATTTTGTTCAATTACAAGTTATTTGTAGATTTCCTCATGTAATTGGTCATGGAGTTGCAAATTACATTCCTTTTATCATTGAGGATGATGCATGTATGGACCTCATGTTTGATGTTGCTACTCAGTTTGTTGGGATGTCTAGCTTACAGTTGTATGTTAAGATAAGTTTAGTTGATAATGTAAATGTTGATGAAGGAGAGGAAGAGGGGGTGGGAGAGGAAGACTATGGTCATGAGGCAATAACCTTCAGATGGGTTCTTTAAGCTGCCACCGTGAGTGGGACTTTGGAGCAAGTTCATCAAGATATGTGGAAGAGGAAGAGGGAGAGGAGAAGAAGAAGAGGAAGAGAGAGGGGGCGAGGAAGACATAAATGATTTGTTTAATGAAGAAGAGGAAGATGAAGATTATGAAGAGATGATTGACTCGTACATAAATGAAGGTCATGATTATGGATATGAAGATGAGGATAGTGCTACTGATGTTAGTGATAACAGGAGTGATGATGGGGTGAGGGAAGATTTGAGAGTGGAATTGGTTCCTTATGTAGAGCAGCAAAATCAATACTATGGTAGAGCAGAGTATCCTTTTTATCAAGATATTGGGCAAGGATCAGAGATTTATGATGATAACCAAGATAAGTTTGATGTTTGGAATGCAGAAGAGGAAGGATCAGAAATTTACAAAGGTCTTCGGTTTGCAAAGAAGTTTGAGGTTCAACAGAAAATGAATATATTTCATATTACGAAGAATCTGCGGTTCAAGGTAAAAAGAAGCACACCCAGCAAGTGGACTATTGAGTGTTGGGCGAAAGATTTCCCATGTAATTTAATGTGAATGTGAGTTTGAAGAACGGTACGTATTGGGAAATAACAAAATACATTGGTCCTCATTGTTGCTTGGCTACAGGAATAAACCAAGATCATCCTAACTTAGATGCTAAGTTCATAGGACGAGAGGTTTTGAGTATGGTGAAGGCTGATCCTGAGTTGAAATATATTCAACCGTTGTTAACATGTAATTTCATTTAGTAATGTGAAATATATGTTATTTGAACTTGTAATAATCTTTTAAAATGATAAAGAAATGAATAAGTTTTGAACAAATAATATCATTCGGTTAAGTTGGTATTGACTATTACTCTCCAGTAATCCACTTAAATGAAGAAAATTTTGGTCAGTGACTCTACAGGAAAAGTATGTGGGTTGTTGTCCTCAACTGCACATGGAGTAATAACCTCAAATGGCACACATTTCTAAAAAGCATGACGTTCTTTCCCAAAAAGAAAAATTTTAAACTTTTGTAAGGTAAATAGGGACGGAGTGAGCACACTTTTTAAGCCTAAATCATAGAAATATGAAGAATTTTTTAGGACAACGAAAAATAGCAAATGAGAAGATCATTTTGTGGGACGGAGGGAGTATTATTGAAAAACCCGTGACTTTTGCTTTTAAACCCGTGACAGCTGCAGGTTTTGTACTTTTGCTTTTTTTTTTTTTTTTTTTTTTTGAAACCGGAACTGCCAATTCCGGTTTTGATATTTTATTTATTTTTTTTATTTTTTTTTTCCGAAATCTGGCTTAAAATTTCCTTAAAAAAACCCTACCCATCCACCTTCATTTCGAAAAGAGAAAGGGAGAGAGCAGTGGAAAAAAAAAAGAAAGAAAAGAAGAAAAGAAAAGAGAAGAAGAAGAGGAGGAAGAGGAAGAAGAAGAAGAAGGAGGAAGATTTGTTCTTAAAAAATTGTAATTTTTTTTTTTTAATTATTTTTATATTTTGTAATTTTAAAACCGGCATTCCGAATTCCGGATTTTTCAATTTTAATATGATAATTATTTTTTTAAGTAAAATATATTTTTTTAAGGCTGTTTTTAACATACTTAAACTAGGATTTTGAAGGCTGTTTTTGACATACTTAGACTAGGATTTGGCGAAAAGTGATAAAACAAATTTTGTTGTACTCTGTATGATCTTTCTATAGGCTGTTTATTTGATTAATTTGGACTTAAATTGAATGAGTTATGGTTGCTCAAAGTTGAGTATTTAATCAAAATCTTGATTTTTACATGATTTTAAGGCTGTTTTTGACATACTTAGACTAGGATTTGGCGAAAAGTGATAAAACAAATTTTGTTGTACTCTGTATGATCTTTCTATAGGCTGTTTATTTGATTAATTTGGACTTAAATTGAATGAGTTATGGTTGCTCAAAGTTGAGTATTTAATCAAAATCTTGATTTTTACATGATTTTAAAGGCTGTTTTTGACATACTTAGACTAGGATTTGGCGAAAAGTGATAAAACAAATTTTGTTGTACTCTGTATGATCTTTCTATAGGCTGTTTATTTGATTAATTTGGACTTAAATTGAATGAGTTATGGTTGCTCAAAGTTGAGTATTTAATCAAAATCTTGATTTTTACATGATTTTAAAGGCTGTTTTTGACATACTTAGACTAGGATTTGGCGAAAAGTGATAAAACAAATTTTGTTGTACTCTGTATGATCTTTCTATAGGCTGTTTATTTGATTAATTTGGACTTAAATTGAATGAGTTATGGTTTCTCAAAGTTGAGTATTTAATCAAAATCTTCATTTTTACATGATTTTGAAGGCTGTTTTTGACATACTTAGACTAGGATTTGGCGAAAAGTGACAAAACAAATTTTGTTGTACTCTGTATGATCTTTCTATAGGCTGTTTATTTGATTAATTTGGACTTAAATTGAATGAATTATGGTTGCTCAAAGTTGAGTATTTAATCAAAATCTTGATTTTTATGGGCCCTAAATTCTCTGTTTTAGATGAATCAATACGCAGCGCAGCCTTTAGCTGATCCAGGGCCGATAGATACATCAGTATTGACTTCACAGGCATTACATCGATCACAATTTATATGGGATTGTCAAGAAGTTGAGCGATTAAGAATTAGACTTCAACTAGGCTTCCAAATATATTAGATTGGAGGATAGAGCAGAAGTTAAATGATACAGGATTTTATGGGGTTCACAAATTGGGTCATTTCCAAATTGATTGGCATTTGATAGAGGCGTTGGTTGAGAGATGGCGTCCGGAGACGCACACATTTCATTTACCCGTTGGAGAGATGACAATCACTTTGGAGGACATTGGTATGCTAACTGGACTTCCTATAGACGGAGATGCAGTCATTAGTGATGAAACTTATAAGTCTAAGGATGAGTGGATTGCGTTATGCCAAACTTTACTTGGTATTACACCAACTCCCACAGAAATGAAATCCAATTCATTGTCTGTTGCAAGGATTCTACAAGCCTTCCCTCACTTTGATGCACTTCCTGCACGCCCTGAAGGGTGGTTGGTTGAGAGGTACGCCCGAGCATATATTTTTTCTATGCTTAGGAGCGAATCTTATGGCGGATTCAAGTGATAACCTCGTGAAGTTAATTTACCTTCCACTACTGATGAATATGGAAGGGATCAGAGATTATAGTTGGGGCAGTGCAGTATTGGCATTTCTATATAGGGGGTTGTGTGTAGCTACAAAACCCAAGTCAAAAACTTGTGCTGGTTTCTTGACGATTGTCCAGGTATGTCAATAATATTTAATGACATGAAAGTAGTGGATTAAACATGTTGTTTATGTGACGTGAATTATTTTCCTTATAGCTCTGGGCATGGGAGAGGTTGTCTTGCACACGACCTATGAGACTGCAATTAGATATACTCCAGCAGGATGGATCGTTGCCATTTGGTTGCAGGTATACTTAAATTGATTTATTTTTCTTATGACTTGTTTAATATATTTTCAGTTTTTTAATCATTATTTTTATGTCAATTACTATATATGTAGGTGGCGGAGTCCGTTGTCCCGTACACATGTTACCTCCCACAACCTGGATGGATACCGAGACCAGCTGCAGCTTTTGACTGTGGATCAGGTTGTTTGGCAGCCATACTTAGGTTTTACTCAAATTATCAGTGCTTCCAGGGACAGCATGTGTGGAGGACGAAGGCGCCCCTTATCTGCTTTGATAGGGTGGAATGGCACCTTCCAGATCGTGTTATGAGGCAGTTCGGTATACTGCAGAGTATCCCAGAGGATTGTGACACTAGTCAGGCACTTCATCGGATTGACCGACGAGGTCGGCCAAAGACTAACTTTATGGATTTACACCGCCAGTTCATAGATATATGGAACATATGTGATGAGTTAGTCGTTAATGGGGTGTATGGTCTGGAGGATGTGGATTACTCTCATGAGTATATGATATGGTACAGATCTATTACTCGGAGGTTCATCCAAAATCCTCTCCATAGAGTTAATGAGGGGTACATGACACATGCTACTGCCTATGAGAGTTTGGTAAGATTTATATAATGCTTTTTCCATTTTTTTACAATTATATTTGCTATAATTATATTTCTTATTTCTTTAACAGATTCAAAACTTGCAACAACTATACATCTCCAACAACTGTGAGTATAACCGTGCAATTATCCGACAATCGTTGACAACGATTCGGGAAGTGCAACGACTAGATGCCCACCATGCTAACCCCCCCCCCCACCACCACCACCACCACCACCGCAAGATCATGGACAAGGTATGTTACAGAGGCGAAGTCAGTTACAGGATGAGGAGGAAGAAGAGGAGGATGAGGAGGAGGAGGAAGAGGAGGAGGAGGAGGAGGAGGAGGAGGAGGAAGAGGAGGAGGAGGATCTTTCAGCACCACCACCACCACCACCACCGGAATATCGTGGACAATGGAATGCAGAGGGGGGAATTGGAGGATTATCGAACATGTTTGATTATAATCAGTTTTCACATTCACAGATGCAAAATTTTGGTAACTTCAATCTACCAAGTGGGCAGAGCGGCATCACACAAAGAAATGTTCCTCAGACTCCAGAGCCTTCCTTCGGATTTCAGCCATATGCTGGTAGTAGTATTCCTATTCCTCCATTCAGTGTACCATCTTATAGTGGGAGTGGTAGTACTCATATAGACCCTACTCCTTCATCGTCATCACAGCAACCACGACAACAATCATCATTACTATCTCGCTTCATTAGAAGAACAAATAGGAGGGAAACACGTCGTCCTGCAACTTACACCCCATCCGATCATCCTTGAGGGATTTTTATCTTATGTGACCGGGATGTGGTCACTATTTATGTAGTCTCTGACGATGTACTGTTTCTTTCTATATTGTTATTTTATCTATTTAAAAATTTGTGTTATTGTTATTTTAGGTTTTGTAAAAAATAGTATGGAAATTTAGTTATCATTAATTAACTGAACTTTCAAAACCGGAACTGCGAATGCCGGTTTTATCAGAAATCTCAAAACCGGAACTGTCAATGCCGGTCTTATCACATTTATCTCTCTTTAAAAAAGATCGGTTAACTCAAACCTAACGTATCCATCCCTCCTCTATTCTTCCATCCAAACCTCCGCCCCTCGACCTCAAAACTAATTCATCTTCAAAATGGATCCATCGCTCCCCCGCTGGTATCTTGGAGGACGACCTCTTCCTGGTCATCCTGGTCAACCCTCTAATCCGCAATCTAATCTCTCTCAAATCGAACGAGAGTTAGAATCTCCACCGCCTCATAATATACCTGGTCCCGCCGGTGTCGCACAGTCCGCCATGCGTCGGCATCGCTCCGGAAAAGCTCATGTCTCTCAGGGACCCCCGATGTCGACACAAGAGTCCATAAGGAGAGCGATTGAAGAGCCGGTGGAGGATGAACATTTCCAGCGCAGACCTTGGCTATCTGCAATGGAGTATCTCACTGCAGAGGGTACATATTATCCGTTGAAAATGATCAAGGAGAAATGCCATAAATATGACAGGGTGGAACAGGTATAATATTAATATTATTTATAGTTAAGGTTAATATTTAAAAATAATTGGTCGTTATTTTTTTGGTCTATTAGGTGTTGTTGTTGTCAAGGAGTGCACACGAAGTGATTATGGCTCTCTTTTTGTGACTTTGAAAGATCCTACGGATACAATTGAAGCTACCATTGGTGACAAAGTGCTTAAGGAAAGTGAGTATGGAAGTGACATAGGTGTTGGTGCTGTTCTGATTCTTAGCAGGTATGAAATATTTTCCTTAACATTACACTCCCTAAGGATATTTTCCTTAACATTTTGTTCTAAATGTTTTGTTTTGTTGATCTATTAGGTTGTTGTCTTCGCCGTCTCACGCTCAAAAAAAGTCCTTAACATTACACTTTCCAATGTTTTTAAGGTATTCCCTAAGGATTGTTGAGTTAATTTGTTGGATATGTAATATTTGGATTTATGTCGGATTTCCTATGTGACCGGGATGTGGTCACTGAATATTTGGACTTATGTAATATTAACTATGTGACCGGGATGTGGTCACTGAATATTTTGACTTATGTAATATTTACTATGTGACTGGGATGTGGTCACTGAATAATTGGATTTATGTATTATATATTTCCTATGTGACCGGAATGTGGTCACTGAATAATTGGATTTATATATTATTTATTTCCTATGTGACCGGGATGTGGTCACTAAGTGTTTGAATGTATTAATGTTGGATTTGTGGAGAAGTTTATTCTATCCTATAAAATCAACGTTTTCCAATGCCAGATATTCAGTTCCGGATTCAAGCAAAAAAAAAAAAAAAAACCCAGATTTCGCGAAAATAAAAAAAAACAAAAGGTCAAATAAAACCACAATACATAAAATTCTAAAATATTACAGAAATTTGTGAACAAGTTTATTTATTTATTTATTTCCTATGTGACCGGAATGTGGTCACTAAATAAACCACAATACATAAAATTCTAAGAAAATAATAATCATTTATTTCTTCTTTTTTTTTTTTCCACTATGCCTTCTCCCTTTTCTATGTAAACAAAGTTTAATGTTTTTTGTTAATTTCGAAAAAAAAAAAAAAAAAAAATTAAAACCGGAAGTCTCAGTTCCGGTTTCAAAAATAAAATAAAAAATATCAGATTTCGCAAAAAAAAAAAAAAAATTAAAAATAAAAGGGTCAAAACCGGAAGTGGGACTTCCGGATTCAACCCTAAAAACCGGCACTCCCACTTCCGGTTTTACCAAAAAATGCTATTTTGGTAAATAACTTTTTAGGGTTGTTGTTTTGGTAATTATTTTTAAAAAAAATTATTTTTTGGAAATTCATTCTTGTAGGGAGGTCGTATGAAATGGGTGTATGAAAGATGAGGTGGATAAGATAAAGTGTTAAAATGGTTATATGAAATGGGTAGAGTCTAAGACCATATACAATGCTTTCAACAAAAAAACTCATTCAACACCCACTTTATTACTCCACAACAGCTTCTCTCTCTTCCAACTCATCCATTCAACACTCATTCAACCAAACACCCTACAATGGTTTGTTTAATCCCCCACTCAACACTTTTCCCACTCATCATCCTATACCCCACCACTTTAATTTTATTTTATATTTTTTATTTTTATGATAATAATAATAATAATAATAATAATAATTAAAAAAAAAACGAAAAACTTAATAAATTTTTTTTCGATCACGCATTTAATAAAAAATAAACGAAAAAACGAAAAATAATAATAAAAAAATTAATAATAAAAATTCTGAGAAATGACGATAATTATTATTAAAACAAAAAAAAATACATTAAGCTTAATTCGCGACGCATTTAATGAAATACAAATAATGAAATACAAATTAATAATAAAAATTCTATCACGCATTTCCGAACTTTGCCCATATGTGCTTGATTAGATCCGCTTGCAATTCGTGATGAGCTGTTGAATCGCGCATTTCTGATCTAGCACGCACATGATTTGCAAATGCAGGTAGTACCTCACTCGAGAATGGTTGTTGTGTACTAGACCCACTTGCCTCGGATTGATAGTCGGTCCAATTCTGAGAATACGTATCTCGTTCATCTTCAACAATCATATTATGTAATATGATACATGACCTCATGATAATAGCCAAGTCGTTTATCTCCCACATTCGAGCTGGCTCTCGAATGATTTTAAATCGAGCTTGGAGCACTCCAAATGCCCGTTCTATATCCTTCCGACATCCCTCCTGAAATTTTGCAAATAGCTTATCTTCTTCACTTTGAGGAAGTCTAACTGATTTGACGAAAGTTGGGTACGAAGGGTAGATACCGTCAGCAAGATAGTAGGCCATATTATACGGATGTTGATTCACAAAGAAGTTGACTCGTGGAGTCTTTCCTTGTTCAACATCATCGAACACTGGCGATCGATCCAGAACATTTATATCGTTCAGTGTGCCCGGACATCCTAAAAAGGCATGCCAGATCCATAAATCATGAGAGGCGACGGCTTCAAGAATAACCGTAGTGGTCCCTTTATCACCCCTAGTAAATTGACCTTCCCAAGCCGTTGGACAATTTTTCCATTCCCAGTGCATGCAATCAATACTCCCGATCATACCTGGGAACCCCCGCATCTCACTAACATGAAGTATTCTTTGCAAGTCATCTTCGTTTGGGGCTCTCAAGTACTGGGCCTCGTACAATTGAATGATTCCATTGCAAAATCTACGTAACGTCTCCAATGCCGTAGTACCTCCGATTTTGATGTATTCATCAATAGCATCGGCCGCCATACCATATGCTAACATTCGCATGGCTGTGGTACATTTTGCTAACGGAGATATGCCTTCTTTGCCGACAGCATCAAATCTTTGGGTGAAGTAGTTGTCATGGCTTGAAAGGTCGCCGACGATTCGAAGGAACACATGTTCCCGCATCCGATAACGTCTGCGAAAAAATTCTTTGTAAAGAGCATTTTCGGAAAAGTAGTCGTTAACCAGGCTTTGGTTTGCCCAAGCGTGATCTCTTTTGAAGTATCTTCTTGTACGAGGTTGATCGTCTAATATTTTTTTTCGACGCTCTGTAAAGTGGTTGACTATATACCTATCCTCCAAATCAGATTGCCTTTTGTAGGCTTCGATATCAAAAGGAAATTCAAATGGATCCATTGAAATTGGAAAAAGGAGAAATAGAGAGTGTTTAATTTATGAAGAAGAAAGGAGGGAATGGTTGATGTAGGAAGAAAAAGGAAGAGCGTATTATTTATAGAGAAAAAAAGTTAACCAGGACAATTTTTGCCAGCTTTAAACTATTTGCTTTTGCCAACTTTCATATGAGAACGTGGGGTTAACCAGGAAAATTTTGCAAATAACACTTTTGTCCTCATAACTTCCATGATAATACTATTTGGCCCTTATAGATTACTATTTGACATAAAATTAGAAAACAAACATTAACTGGCAAATAGATTTAATTAAAAGAAAGGCTAGTACATCATTACATAAAACTGACATAAAATTACTTGCCAAACTGCCTTATCTTTTTTTTTCCCCTTTTTCTTAGATGCCTCCCTTCCCATAGGACGAGGAATGGATCCAACCGAGTTTGAATCAACACCATCACTTTCGCGTCCTCTCTTAGATCCACTGCTTCCAGATCCCGTATCTCTTCCTACCTGACTTGCAAAACGTGGTTCCTCTCGGATAGCAAGCCACTCATCCATAAAAGTAAAATTGGTATTGTTATCACTTTTATATATTTCATGCGCTTTTGCCAATACATCGATATCCGACCACCCGCTTGCTTGCGCACGTTTAGCTTTATCGTAAGCACCTATCCATTTATTTAATATTTTGCTTACATAGGAATGGCGATTTCTGCAGGTAGTTGCATCACGAGGAGAGGCAAATGAGCAATGCTCATTACAGTATTCTGCAATATTTTGCCAAAACGTCTCACCTTTCTGATTTCTCCCGATAATACTGTTTGTGCCGAATTTAATCCACCCCTAAGTAGGACTAAATTTTGAGAGGTAGTCCATTTGACCTTTTTTTTACGAGTAGCGGCTGAACCCTCACCAGCTGGATTGGCTATACCCTCTACAATTTCAGTAGCTTCGTTAGCTGCCTCCCTTCCCAGACCAATTTGAGTTGAAAATTCTGGAAACTGTGATGATTCATTTCCAGAAATATTTTCATTTCTCATCATTGGCATATAAGGATATTGATTATAAGGGGGTGGTTGCATTGGCATCCCATAATATGGATTCCAATTTTGGATAGGTGAAGGCATGAAATTTGGTGGAAAACCAGGATTTGGAAAATGTTGAGGACGTGGTTGGTTGAAAGAAGGATTTTCGTACTGAAAATTGTTAGGATTGTTGTAGGGAAAAGGAGGATTACTTGAATTTTGAGTATTGGAAAGGTTATTATTGGGATCCATTTCAAGAAAGAGTTGGTTTTTTTTTGTGTTGGAATACTACGAGACTCATGTCAATTTATAGGGGAAAAAATTTCTGGGATTTTGGTGAGAAAAAAAAAAAAAAAAAAAAAAAAAAAAAAAGGCAAATAATTGAGCTGCGAAATTTGGGATAAAAAGTACAAAAAAAAAAAATTTCAGCCAATCAAGAGCCACCACGTGGCGAAACCGGGAAAAACAAAAAAAAAAAGGGGGCGCCGCCCGCAATGACGCGCCTCACTCGCGCGTGTATTGCACGCGCCAAATTCGGTCCAATGCCAGGCCGCCGCGTGGCCGTCCTTCCCGACATATTCTGAATTCACGGGTGTGAATTATTTTCACACAATTGCAATTTCATCCCCAATTCAACACACCATTGCAAGGGTTCAACCATGAATTTTGTGTGAATTTCATTTCAACACCCTCATTTTTTCCCCATTGTAAATGGTCTAAGAAAGACATGCTTGAATTGCAATGAAAATCAAATGTAATGCCATTCTTGGAAACCAAAGAAATTGGAATATATTCATTAATTTGTGGTATTGCGAATCCAGTAATTTAGGTGTAAACGTCACTTTAGTGACAGACAGGACGACAATGCCCTGAGGTTATTGACAATGAAACGCACGTCATTTCAGTCCTTTGTTGTAAGACTTTAGGGGAATGTTTACATTCCCATAGTTAGTTGAGCTGACAAGAATTGATTGCAGCCATAGTTACCAGGAGCGGGGATAAGATAAAGTGTTAAAATGGTTATATGAAATGTGAGGTAGATGAAATTTAGTGACAGACAGGACGAAATTTAATTTCAACTTACCATTGTAGGGAGATGAAATTTAAAAGTAGTGGTATTGCGAATTGAATTTTGTGTGAATTTCATTTCAACACCCTCATTTTTTCCCCATTGTAAATGGTCTAAGAAAGACATGCTTGAATTGCAATGAAAATCAAATGTAATGCCATTCTTGGAAACCAAAGAAATTGGAATATATTCATTAATTTGTGGTATTGCGAATCCAGTAATTTAGGTGTAAACGTCACTTTAGTGACAGACAGGACGACAATGCCTGAGGTTATTGACAATGAAACGCACCTCCTTTCAGTCCTTTGTTGTAAGACTTTAGGGGAATGTTTACATCATAGAGCCACGTGATGATGCCGGCTAATGCAACTGTTTGAACCTTCATGTCATTTTCATTCGACATTAGCCCATTACCACACAAGGAAACTAATTACTTCACTTAAAAAAAAAAAAAAAACAAAAAAAAAAACAGCAAACCACTGCCTACAGTATTAGTTGAGCTGACAAGAATTGATTGCAGCCATAGTTACCAGGAACGGGGACGTTTCGGGACGGGACGAGTACGGAACGAGGACGTTTCGGGATGCGGGACGGGACGAGTACGGGAACGAGGAAGACTTAGTAAATTTTGAGTACGCTGGGTAGGATCAGTTGGTACGCAAGTTGAATACTCCATCCATCCCAAAATGATCTTTATGCTTTTTTCGCTGTTATTGCGAAGGAACTTTGAGCAATAATTTTAGGTTGACTTAATTTTCCTAATGAAAATCTAAAACTTGTTATTGATACACCATCAACAATACTATCAATAACAAGTTTTAGATTTCCATTAGGACCATCAAATCATTTTGAAACTATTGCCCAAAATTTCTTCGTAATAACAACTGAAGATCATTTTGGAACGGAGGGAGTAATTATGCACACGCACATATATTTAAAAGAAAAGAGCGAAAATCACACAATTATCTCAATTACCAAATCTTTACACACACTTTAGTTGCCGGAGGTTGGAAACTACTGAGGGTTTGGAGGGCGGCTGTTGGCGTGAGAAACTCTGGAACCCCACTCTAGCAGTTCTTTGCTTGTATCATCCTTATGAACAACCACTTCAATGAAGCACAATGAATCTTTCTTCTCACCGGTTGCTGTCTCAATTGCTTCAATAAGTTCCTCTTCACAAAATACCTATTAATCCACAAATGGATTAAAAAGATTGAAATTATAATCCACTTTTTGATTGGGAAAAAATCTATTTATGTTTTACGACTTACCTTTGCAGTCCAGCAATTGCCTTCACCGTTGTGAATTGCATCAACTAAGGCAGTGTAGTTCCAGTTCTTAATCACATTGTAAGGCCCGTCATGGATCTCTACTTCGATTGTGTAACCACCGTTGTTTATCAGGAAGATTATGGTTTTCTGCTTTTGCCTTATCATTGTTGAGATATCTTGGGCAGTAACCTGAATGAAAATTGCCAGAACGAAAGGGAGCATATTAGAAACTGAATCTTAACAACTGCAATGGATATGCATTGCTCTATATGGGCATTCTTTGGGTCACAGGGTGAGAGCCAAGGCACATAGTAGGCTGTGTTGTGAATAAGATTACGCGTCAAGGTCAATAATATGTAAAATTGTAAATGAAGTAAACCATCTTCACTAACGTTTATTTAATTTCTAATTGTTCTCCTTTGTTTGTCATTAACTATTCAAAGTTAATTCATTTCTTCTATAGGGTTTACTTTAATTTACTTATGATACTCTTCCCCGAGCAAGGTGTTCCAGCCGTCAAAGGCATACTAAAAGACTGTACTAAGCGAATACTTGAGGATATAAATTTTGCCCGCGTGCACAGCCACTAGTTCCATAATTATTACTTCCTCCGTCTCAAAATGAATGTTCAAAACATTTTCAAATTTGTTCTTGACCAGAAGTTATTTTGAACATTTTTTAGACATTCATTTCGAGATTGATAGAGTATTAACTTCAATTTATAACCAATGAATCATGTACGTAAAACACAAACCTGGAAGCTGCCATCACCAATGCAAGCAATCACTCGCTTGTTAGTTGCAGCCTGTGCATACCCAAGCGTGGCACCAACCGACCAACCAATTGATCCATATTGCATCTGGAACTCATACCTATAAACCACACAGTACCACAATTAACACCACAAAACCAAGTTGAAATCAAATTATCAAACCACATTATTGGTTTTCCCAATCTATACAACACTTACCCACATCCCGCTGGTAGTTTCAGCTTCTGGCAATTGAACCAGGAATCCCCTGTCTCAGCAATCACAGCTGTATCACCTGACAACATTTTCTGTATATGCTGAAACAACACATTAACCCTAAGAGGCTCCTTAGGTTGACACTTAAGAGGATGTCCTTCAGGAACGTAGATCCTATGATAATTCTCATAAGCCGTCTTGTTTTGCTTAAGCCGCTTTCCAAGAGCTTCCAGGAAATCCTTCATTAGAACGCAACCAAATGAAGGGCCATTGCCAATCACACCCGATCAGGCTGCACGATTATTGCCTTTTCCTTCTTGAGAAGGAGCGAGTACCCAACAGAGCTGTAATCATTGAATATCGGTCCAGCAAACAAGTACGCATCTGCAGATTCAACAATCTCTGCACAAAAGGCAGTGCTGACTGCTCCCCAGTACGTCCCGATGAATTGTGGGTGGTGCTCTGGCACCATGCCTTTCGCTGAAGGCATCACCGCGAGTGGGTAGCCACAGGAATCAGCCAACTCCACAAATGCATCGCATGCCTTGGCAACACGCAGTTTTGGCCCACCAACCATTACTGGCTTGACTGCCTTGTTCAAGAATTGTGCAGCTGCCTCAACTGCTGCTTCTACTCCAATCTGGTTACTCACTCTGCACCATAAAAATCAGTTTATCGATACATTTGAAATTCATAGGTAAACGAATAAGTAAATGGATACAATTTGGAAGAAGTTAAAAGCATACTTGGAAGAGAGACAGAATGGAATTGGCTCCCGGTTAAAAGTAGGGAAGGGAATAGCCGGCAAATTACAGCTAATACTGATATATACTGGCTTGCTCTCTTTCAAGGCAGTAGATATAGCTGTATCGATCAATTCATGTGCATCTTCCAAATTATTCACCACAGCCTAAAAGCACAAATTATCACCAAATACTCATTGACATATTCCATACAGTACTTCACAAGATTATGGTATGCCTTACTCATTGACATTTGACATATTCCATGTACTACTATGCAAGCAACAGGTACAACATATGAAACCACATACTAATATAATTAAATTCTACATCATGCGATTCATTTAGCTATCAGATCAACGTACAATAAGGGATGTACTACAATTTACAATATCTCAAGCTGTAGAAAAATCAGGTAAAAATGAAAGGTAACTACCAAGGCAAGCCTAGAATACACTGGATGTGGGGGTGACTTGTACGTCCAAAAGTAAATGTTGTACATCAGGCAGAGTGGGTGTGTGTGTGTGAGAGAGAGAGAGAGAGAACAGTACCTGATAGCAAGTGACGGTTTGAAAGCAGCGGAGCTCTTGACTGAAGTCCGGCAATCCAATCGTGTGATGAAGAATTCTATTAGAGCCGTAATCGTTGGAATTCGGTCCACCGACTATACAAATGAGCGGGAGATTCTCACTGTACGCTCCGGCGATGGCGTTGATAACACTGAGTCCACCGACGGTGAAGGTAACAACGCAAGCACCGATACCACGGGACCTAGCGTAGCCGTCGGCGGCGTATCCAGCATTAAGCTCGTTACAGCAACCGACTAAGTTGAGGCCAGGCTCAGCGATGAGGTGATCAAGTAGCGTGAGGTTGAAGTCGCCGGGAACAGAGAAGACGTCGGAGACGCCGATCTGGACAAGGCGGCGAGCCAGGTGGCGGCCTAACGTGGCTTCGGATGAGTTGAGGGGGACAGGGGAGGGGTGGACGGTGGAAACGGCGCCGTTGTGAGGGAGGCTGCCGACGTCGTTGGTGGTGGTCGTAGAAGCGTCTAGTGAGCCGATCTTAGTATCCATTACTGTAATTGTTCTGTGATCACGGGTTTAGAGTGAGAGTGAGACGTTTGTAGAGAGAGAAAGAACGAGTTTGAGGGTGATGAATGATATTTTTGAGATGTTGGTTTGGTCCAATTTATAGTGGAGAGGGATTTTGGAAATTTTAGCGGAGCAATGCTAGGTGCACAAAATAAGATCACAAAATCTTATATCACAAAATGAGGTAACGATATTTTATTGGTTGCGTCAGTAATGGACCCGCCACACTCTAATTAAAAACACCAATAACATCATTACATCTAAGATTTTGCAAACAAACTTTTGTGATTTTTTTGTGCACCTAGTATTATTCGTAGGAAGCATGGCCTCTATTATGACAAGTTTGGTGTTTTCAGGACCCCTCATAGAAGGTGATTTGCCTGCGAAAGCGGCAGAAATTTGACTAGTATTTTATTATTGATAGTATTTTTATTTTTGTCAAATTTATTAATGTTTTTTTTAAAAAAATATTAATATTATAGTACTCCTTCCGTCTCTTTTCAAATTGCAAAATTTGATATTTTGGTTCTTTCAATAAAATTGCAAAAGCTTAAAATGAAAAGTTTATAATAATTGTCATGCTCACATAATCTAATCCACTATTTTCTACCCACTTTTTCTCTCCTACTCAACTATCTACACTCACAACACATCACATTTTTTCCCCCTTAATTCTCGTGAATAACCATATTTTTGCAACGTGAAATTGACAGAAAAAGAATATATTCTTGAGTTCAGGTTATGATTAATAATTATTTTAGAATAAGATCATCGTTTTAAAAAGGAAAGCATGATATTGTTATTTTTATTGTCACCTTCAATTTTTTTTGGAGGTATGAAATAATGTTTATCCTTCATTTTTCTTTCTTTTGTGATTAGTTTGAGAATACTGGTATGATTCTTGGTCAAGATCGTTAAATAAAATTTAAGTTGATAAAATAATTTTCTTGTAAAATACGCACTATTTTGAAATTTCTGTGGAGTAAACATGTGGCTGAATAATTTTCACAAACAAATGAAAATTGATAGATCCTTGAATTGAAGAACATGGTTTTAGAGTTCAAATTGAGTATATACTTCAAACATTTTCAAATTATGGAGACATCTTAAATTGGATTTAATGTCTTCAAATCAAAATTGCAATCCTCCTTGGTACAGGTTCTACTTGGAAGAGGGCCTAGCTTGACTATTCTCTTAGCGAGCTAGCACAACTGCGTTGCAGTGAGCAGTTAGAATTTATTCACGCAGATTATTTTCCACTTGAAATGAATGAGATCAGATTTTTTTGTTTGGGTTTCACTAAACTCGGAAATAATTTCGTCGTTCGAGTAAGAAAAGTAAATGACGTAATCAAATCGGCACCGCTCGCAGCAGGACGCATGAGCGGAGCTCCAAATCATATGATCAATGTCAAATCCTTCATCCCGACCGAGAACTGCTTTTACCCTCCTCTTTGTTCCTACGTTCTACTACTACTACGTACATTATGGGAATGGTTAGGATATCTCCACACGCCCTTTTTAAACTATTAATTGATACTCCCTCCGACCCAATTTAAGGTTCCTAGTTTGATTTTGCACGGAGATTAAGCAAAAGTAAATGTTGTGAGTATGAAAAGTAAAGTGGGTAAGGAGTTTTTGTTGTGAGAATGACAAGTGAGTCTCACTTTCCATTTTAGATAATAAAGCAAAGTAAGAATCTTAAATTGGGACAGACTAAAAAGGGAAGTAAGAACCTTAAAGCGAGACAAAGGGAGTATCAAGTTTTTTATACTGTGATATTTTTTTGGAATATTAAACAAGAGGAAGATTAAAGAAAATATTAGTCTAAAGAAAGAAATTTCAAAAATCCTGAAAACAAAAGGCTTATGCACACAAGGCCTTCTCTAATGTGTGCGAGTCCGGTCTATAATTGTATAATTGATCACGTTTTTCTGTTGGTAGGAACGATCATAATTAATTTTATACGAGATTTATTTAAAATCAAATTGACATTAATTTAAAGACAAAAACTTGTATGAGACGGTCTCACACGTGAGACGAATCTTCTTAAGAGATTAAATGGTTTGCACCCTATGGGTGGGGCGGGGGAAACCCATTTCTTCTCTTGTTTGTCAAGATCCGTCTCATGTGTGAGACCGTCTCACACACAAGACTTCCTCTAATTTAAATATTAGTGGTTCCAATAACTTCATGTTGCACTAGGAGTCTAGGACAAACTGGTCAAACAAAGTCAAAAACAGGACTCCAGTTTTCCAAAACCATGGTTGAGCCTGTTTTCCAAATTCCAACCTTCCATGAAAATTCTTTAAAATTTCCTCTTGCAATATTTCTGTTACTTCCAAAAAGAAAAATAAACCAGGCATTTAATTTTTTTGTTGTTGTTATTTTATTTACTTAACTTTATTTTGATTCGGAGGCAGCAAATATATGTCCCAATTATGACTTGAAATTCAGATTACCAGATATACTTTTCCCTTTTCCCAGGAAAGCTAAAAAGAAAAGTAGTACTACTTCTGTCCCTAAATGAGTGTCCAAATTTTATTTTAAGGGACATCTAAAAATCTCAACTTTTTGTACAATTTGGTGGCAAAGATTTATATATAATCTTGTAATCTCCTTTCCAAACATTTAGTTTTGCACGTATAAAGAGACCGGTGAAAAAAAAAATCGAAAAAAAAACATTTAGGGACAAAGTTATGTTCAAAAAAGACACTCATTTTGGGACAAAGATTTCTTGAAAATGGACACTCATTTAGTGACAGAGGGAGTAGTAGTAATCTCTCTGTCTCAAAGTATTGTTTAAGAACTGTGGACATACATTAAGAAATGTAATGCAATTAATACATACCGAAATAAACTAAATTACCTTAAAACAGTTTAATCACCTCAGTGATTAAATGCTTTTACAATGATGATCACGTAATCATAAAAAATAGTATATCTGGTAAATAATGTTAAAAATGCCTTTAAAAAATAGCAAAACAACAAATATATAAAGACAAACTGAACCTCTTATCTTAACTACAAGTACTTTGAAAAAAAAAAAAGTCAAATAACCAATAATTACTACATCCGTCCCAAATTACTACATCCGTCCCAGTTTAAGGTTCTTAGTGTTTTTTATGTTTGTCTGAAGGATCTTTGAGAAATAATTGAAGGTTAATCTAACTATTCAAATGAAAATCTAAAACTTGTTATCGATAGACCATCATACATACTACCAATAACAAGTTTTAGATTTTCATTCGGATAGTTAGGTTAACCTTTAATTATTGTTCAAAAATCCTTCAGACAAACAGCAAAAAAAACTAAGAACGTTAAACTGGGAAGGAGGGAGTAAGTTTTAATGGCCAAGTTAACCCCTTCTCTTCCTATAAACAATCCTCTAATATATGTTCATCATTTGTACAGGTTTTTAGAGCCTGAAGCCAGAAATATTCCTTCCTATCATCTCTATATTAAAAAAAAAAAATAAAATAAAATAAAATAAATAAATAAACTCATTTATATTATTTACAAGATCTTCAATAACCAAAATTTCCAGTTCTTCCTTTTACAAAAACTTTTGATCACTTGACAATGGGCTTTTGTCTAACATTAGTAAACTGTACATCCCCACTAAGAACTGACACTATAAATTTCTCTACTTCTTCTATAGTGATTTCACCCACAAATGCTGCAAACCTCCCTTTCTTAGGTTTGTAGGCTAACAAGAATTTATCAGATGATTTAAATCCCGATTTGTCAAACGAGTTTAAGAAGGTTGACTGCTTCGATGCATCCAAAAGCGCGTATGAAATGGAGTCCGATCCAGAAGCTACGTTCCTTCGCCTTACTAGTGACTTCTGGGACACCTAAAGAAACCAGAGAAGTTAGGATACAATGTCAAAATGGTGTGTATATATATATATATATATACATAGAGAGAGAGAGAGAGAGAGAGAGATGAAAAACAATTTTCTCCACAAATTTCAGGAGTAAACACATCTCTTCTCTATTGTCTTTAAAAAGTTACTCCCTACTTCCCAGAATAAGTGCTCAAAAATGGTCAAATTTACTCTAGAACACATTTTGAAGAGTTTTTGGACATTTATTTTGGGACGATGGGAGGGAGTACCATTTTACTACTTATGAAAATGGAAAAATAATCATTTTAGCAGAAAAACAGAAAAGAAAATTTTCATTTTGACCCCCTTTTCTTGACGAAAAAATAACACTGAGTTATAATTTTGACACCCTTTCTAGTTAAATTTGTATATTATATTGCAACATTTGACGTCTAAAATAATTTTTATCCGCTTGGAACAATATCCCAGGCTTTGCCCACATCCGAACAAGTCCATAAACCATAATAACTCAATACGAAGGAAAAAAGAGTTAACTTGCAAGAGAAAATGGACGAGACTCACCAGTGAAAGCACAGCTTCGAGCTTTTCCCTGCTCTTGGAAGACCTGAAGGCGCCGATTATGCAAACAGGAATCTTGTCTCCACAAATAGAGTCAAAATTTGACACGGTAAGAAGAGGTATATGTTTACTGTCCCCTGTATCAGTCTCCGATTTCTTACTTTGTGAAGATAATTTCTTATTCTTTTTCTCAAAACCATCAAGTAAAGTGCTTAGATCATTTATTGCAGACTTCATATCTTTCACGGAAATTCCTGTTTTCAAAATATGCTTCTCGCCGTTTGATAGCCAACCAACTACAGCTGGAAGTGCATCAACGCCTAATTTTTTCACCATTGGCTCAGAAACATCATGTACCTACATAAATTTGGAAATACCAGTCACAATCTTAATCAAAATACTCAAAGTACAACTTATAACAATTATAAACCTTTCTATCCCCCCCCCCCCCAACACCCTAATGAGTGTCATTTTTAGGTTTCAAGGAAATTAAGGAAGTTGTCTTTCAACGATGCATATACATAAGTAGCCCTTAATGAGCACTTTGTCATTGCAAGTGAAATAGAAGATACGGAGTAATTAACGAGGTGAATTTAGTAACTTCACAAGAAAAATGAACACTAACTAGACTTTTTTTCCCCAATAATGGACACTCATTCAACGACATTTGGAGCATCAAAAATACCGTAGTACTCCCTCCGTCCCAATTTAATGTTCACCCTTTGACTTTGCACAGGGATTAGGAAACCAATGTAACATTGGCAAGTGGGCTGAAAATATAATTGTTCAAAAGCACTATTCATAATGCTAGTGGGTAAAAAGTGGGTTAGGTAAGTAGTGACTTTTTTGTAATTCTTGAACTTTATGAGGATAAAGTTGTCCAAAACACTGGTCATTACTTTCCTTTTGGGGAATAAAGCAAAGGGTGAACCTTAAATTGGGATGTACCAAGAAGGAACGTTTTAATGGGACAGAGGGAGAACTGCATATGAATAGATAAAGAATCAAGAAACCAAATAGGATAAGAGCAACTATACCCTACCTCTGCATCATAGAACAGGAATCGCTTTCGATACAAGCCACTAAGAGCACGCCATATAACAGGAGTATCTTTTTTTGTTGAGAGAAGTATCACTTTAGGTAAAGGTTCCGTAGTTTCAGCAAAGGGCTCAAATTGGGCCAAATTGACACGTTTTGAAAACCTAGGCAGATGATCTTGACAAAAGCTTTTCAAACTTTTAACAGCCTGATCACCATCATACTCTACCCAAGAACCTGTTTCACTCGCTTTGTATGAATATACGAATAGCTTAGGTGTTCTCCTAGGATAAACATTGAGCTCCTTGCAGAGTGATGATTCCGCTCCACAATTTATGCTGCCAACCTGCCAAAAAAGAGTATGATTATGAATACCATGCTACTGTAGATACCCGGAAAAAACCCAACGCACATTGACTTTTTTGTCAACTAAGTTGAATTTTGACCAACATTTTATGATAAATTATGTATCTTAATGAAAATTTAAATAAAAAATTAATGATAGTGTTTCTATTGGTGCATCAATAACCATTCTAAAATATACATGACATGTTTGATTTTTTCTAACTTTTTGGTCAAAGTTCAACTAAGTTGACCAAAAAAGCTAAGGTTCAACATTGATTTTGGGACGGAGGAGTATTACTTGAAGACAATGGAATGTGAGGAAAGAGACTATTACCTTTAGTGCTCCTTGTAACGAGCCCCCAACTTCCTCTATAATGGATTCGTAATACTGAGTTCCTTGCGTTGAGGGTGTATAAGATAACAAAAGCCAAGTAATCCCTTTACCAGCTATTTCTTTTTTATAAATTTGAGAATTTACAGAAGTAATACTCTGGGGGGAACTTTTAGAACTGGATTGAGGCTTGGCAGATCCACCAAACCCACCAAACGGATTTCCACCACCCATATCACCTCCAAAGAAATTGGAGAAAATATCATCCATGCCAAATCCAAATGATTTCTGGCTGCCTGGCCCACCGAACGAAAAAGAAAATGATTTTTTGCCCCCTTGCCCACCACCCATATTCTGCCATTCATCAGGTCTGAACGAAAATCCCCCAGGTCCACCACCAGTGAAGTGGCTGTAATGGGGTCCACCATTCCCACCATCAAATCCAGGACTGCCCTTCTCATCCCCATATAAATCGTAATTCTTTCTTTTTTCTTCATCAGATAAAATGTCGTAAGCTGGAATAATATAACAAACTTCAAATATTGCCTTCATAGAATTGGTGAAGATTCTGAGCATAAAGAGAGGGGTTGGGGAGAGATTGTAGAATAGGAAAGAAGTGTAACTGTACCATTATTGATCTCTGCAAACTTCTCTTGCGCACCCTTGTTTTTGTTTTTATCAGGATGATACTGAAGCGATAGCCTACAAAAAGTAAAATAGAGAAAGCGTGAGTCCAAAGAAAAATGAAAAGAACTGTAGATGTGTAGCACTATGTTAAAAAAGCCTCCACGTTCATGACTGCTTTCCCACACTGAACCCCCATGACAATAGCAAATGAACAAGAAAGCTCTGTTTGTCTTGCACATGGGAAGCAATTTCATATGGGACCATCATATGCAAATATACTTCATTTTCTTATGGTAGTTAACACACGAATATTTTCCCAGGAAGAACCTTATGGAAGAGAAAGAGAAGAGCTTCATTATACAAAAATGACTGTTGATCTTGAATCCGTAACACTGATCCTTAGGCGAACGGGTGAATTATATTATCCAGACGACTAACTTCCCTGAGACTAGCAAACACTAACATTGGAAAACATTTTCAAAAATCGTTTACTTTAGAAATACAGAGCCTAATGCATCATTTCTCAGCTCAATCAACTAAATGGAACTCAGCCTTTGTCCCAATTATTTGGGGTCCGTTGCATGATCCGTCTGTCAACACCATTCATCCCGGGAAGGTCATCAGACAAGACACGAGAAATTTAACCTAAAAGAGCCATGTGCCAAATACTATCACTAAAGCCAACAAGAAAGTGCATCCATCTCACATACAAGAAATACTTGTGGAATGGTGACATGATGTCATTTTGGTGGGAAAATCCTTTACTTAATCTTATGCTTGATTAATGCATGAAATCTGGCCAGGTGAAGTATGTAGCAAAGAGGGTGAAAGGAGCTCCATTTTCCGCAAAATGATGTATAGAGTTCAATCCATTAAGCTTATATCTTTCATTTTCACAAAGACGCTAGTTTAGTATGAACCACTTAAAATCAGAGTTCGTTTACAAGGAAGTAGGGCAGAAAACTATTATTTGCACATTCAAATCACCTCTGCCGCCGATATCAACATATCTCCAGATTAATACGCATGCTTAGCTATCCATACGTCATGAATTTAGGCAGAAATGTCTTACACGCCTAAGGCAATGAATCTTGCATCAGAGATTCAAGTCCTCTCTGAGAACGACTAAATATTGCAACTTCAGATTATATCATACGGAGTATTAAAGTTAGTAAATAGGTGACTTCATAGGCCAATCAAATACTTTTTCGCCGAAGAAAAGAGCTCAAAAGCGCAGTTCTTGGAGGTCTTTTTTGTTTAATCATTTTAACGCTTACTGGTTAATGGAGGTATTACGTTCACAAGACACGTATCTGAGACTCTGACTACTGCAGAGTAATATTTTAACCTGTACAATTAATTACCTCACATCGAGACGGAAATAAACAATTTTAAATCATAGAAAAATCTGAGATAAATCAAATATTTATGTCAAACTAACATGAAGTGAACATATCTTCAGATGATCGACCTTCCAGTGGCTCAACCATAAACTAAACCTATTTCTAACTCTTGTCAAAGAGAAAGAATAAAATGATTAAAAATATGAAATAATGTAAAGTTGGATACTTTTTGTGTGAGAAAAAAAAAGCATAGGACATGTATCAAAAGAAGACCTGGAATAAAATGGAAAAATAGAATGGAAAAAGAAACATACTTGTGGAAAGCTTTCTGAATTTCACGTTGACTTGCATTCTTATCGACCCCAAGTACCTGCATCAAGGAAGCAATGAGCTTACTATGAACCAAATTCGACTCAGTTTCACAACATTCAATGATTTTCTTATACGTGCAAGCAACGATAAATTTTAGGCAAAATAATATTACGTACTCTCTATCAACTCCATGTAACCGATTCCTGTTCTGCATTTTAGTAATCATTCAATATGCCTGAATTTTAGGCAAAAGTTTCAACTCCCAAAGCTAAACCCTAATAAATTCTCTTACATGATTGTACCCAATTCTACTTGAAATTCACAATCAGCACAGGATATACAATGTAAAAGTACAAGATTTGACATACAGAAATCTTCTAATTCTCCCAAAAGATAATGGGGACATATAAAATTATCCACATTGGAATTTGACCCAAAAAGCTTTTTTAGGAAAACCCGAACAGTTTTTTAAAGAAAAAAAAAACAAAAAACTTGATAATTCATTATCGTAAGCTAAACCCAGAAATAAAACAATCCCAACTAATTAAAACAATAACATGTGCAAATAATATTACCGAATCACAGAAATAGAGAGGGAAAATTACCTTGTACGGGTCGGTGGATTTGGATTGCGCGAAAATTAGGAACAACAACAAAAACAAGAACAGAGACAAAGACAAAGACGTTCGAGAGTCCATAATCGGAATCCAAATTTGAAAATTCCGATGAACAAATTAGGGCTCCGAATACGAAGAACAGAGTTGGGTTTCTATACTTTTTTGGGGGTTATAATATTTTTGCAATTTTCTTCTTTTCCTGAAATTCTCGCAGAAGCAGGGAAGATGAAAATTTGGGGGGGGGTTGGCAATAAATATATTTCGCGGGACGTCGAGATGTTTCGAGCGCTTTTGTACACGTGGCGTTTGGAAATAGCTACACGAGCTTTGGCCAATAAGAATTCAGAAAAATCAAAATATTGCGTGTGCTTCGAGTTTTATACTCCTAATTTTATTTAAAAAAATTTGTTTTTGTGCTTTAAAAAGTGCTGGTTAGTGTTACTGCCTCTTTAATCCGACTTGACTTGGATGTTAGGGGGCCCATACGGTGTACTCCATCTCTTTGGCTAGTTTCACTTTTCTTTATTTGTTTGAACAAATACTAGTATTTTTATCCATGCCAGTGGCACGGCGACAGTATGAAAAGGAAGAAAAAAACTCCATTTAATTTTGTTCTCTCACATAAAATCCCTAACCTCAACTCAATTTCCTCTTTTTTGTTACCCAAACTCATCACCTTAAGAATCACTTTTTTTTAGCATTTTTATCATGTTTTTGTATCCGTCCCTTTTTTGGATAATCTCTGTACCAATCCGAATCAGTGAAAGTTTTTTTTTTTTTTGAATGGAGAGGTTACATAACTGCCGTGTGAAGTGGGATAGTGGGTTATTTTAGATTAATTTTAGGCCGTTAGATCATTTTCTGAGATTTAATCACAGTCGCTCTTTATAAAACGGTTATTCTTGCTTTCTATTGTAGTATAGATAATTTATAAATTATAAATTAATTTAACAATAATAATACTCCCTCTGAAAAGTTAGACTTTTTTAAATTGTTAATATAAATGAGTTTTGAGCAATAATTTACATTATTTATGAATATTTTAATGAAAATTTATAATAATTTGCTAATGATACACCATTATAAATATTGTCAATATTAACTTTTTATATTCTCATTAAAAAAACTAAAAGTAATACTCCCTCCGATCCAAAATAACTGTCTCTTTTGACATTTGCACACTTCTTAAAAAATGCAATTATTATCATGATTTAATGGCTAAATTTCCAAGTTTACCCCTATTAATTGTGCATTTCTTATATTAATGTCTCACAATAAGACAATTAATTAGACAAAACAACTTTCAATGCAAGGGTAAGAGAGACATTTAGCTCAAAAGTGACAGTTTTTTACCAAAATTTTAGTTAAAAAACGACAATTATTTTGGATCAGATGGAGTATAAATTATTACTCAAAATTCATTCTTATTAACGACAATAAAAAAGGACTAACCTTCTGAGATAGATATAGTATAATCTATATCCCCAAAGGAATAGCCTTGCAGTAAAAGGATTTGATTGAAATTTGGTTTAAGATTAAATATTTTTTTAAAGTAAGATTAAACATTCTTAATCAATACGTACTCCCTCCGTCCCACTCGAATTAGGACAAATTTCCATTTTGGGTGTCACATTCGAAGTAGGACAACCTAAAAATTGAAGTGTTTTATTTAATGAGACCCATATTCACACTCACAACAGCTTTTCCCTCATTATTCTCTACCCCACTTTCTCTCTCCTACTTCACTTTTTATACTTACAATACCTACTACACTAACACTTTTTCCTTAATACCCGTGCCCAACCCAAAAATCCTAATTCGGGTGGGACGGAGGGAGTATTGAATACTCTTATTTTATTAAGACAGACAAATTGTTGACAATTGTTTGTCTCCTTTGATGAACCCTGACATTTTGGGTACACTTATATGTATCCTTATACCCCTCTTATACTATCTATATACCCAAAATATACAGCCTATATACTTATCACATATACAAAAAGTGGAACCCCCATCAAAAGGATAAATATACCCTTGATCCCTCATATATAAATCCTTTCTCATCTAAGCTGAAAGGTATCTTCTACATTCTCTATTCTCTCTACACTCTCTTGAGTGTTCTCTCTCTCTCTCCCTCTCTCTCACACATACACACACCCAAGGCATTCAAGGCCTTGCTCTTAGTTCTCTCAGAGATCTTACCCTCACACACGAGGGTTTGAGCCGAGGTCAAACCCGACTTTGGTCCTAACGGTGTGCTCATCTTGCAGACATTCATAATCAGATATCTGACCCGCTTGATGATCTTGGGAGCTCTTTTCTGATACTTTGGTGTTCCCCCAGGGGCTCAAAAGTTGTGGCGTCATCAGTGGTTCCATTGCCGGAAAACGCATATCTTTTCCGGTATGACGCCGCCGGAAAAAGATGTTCATAGAGGGAGAGAGGTACTGCATCATGTTCAGGGGCGGTTCCACGTACATACGAGTGTGGGCGATCGCCCACACTGACTTTCCAAAAAAAAAAAAAAATTAATAATAATTTTCTGTCTCGCGGTTAAAATTAGAGAAAAGAGGGAAAACGAAAACAAAAATTTCACTTTTACACGCAGCGCAGGGCACATAGGGACGGAGCGAATAATGGCGATCGACTGAGGCTTCTCACCCTCCTCCGTTCTTCCACTCTCTGTCTTCCTATCTCTCTCGTTTTCTCCCTCTCTTCCTCTCTCTGCCTCTTTTTAAAGCTTTCAATATGAAGAATCTTGTTGACTAGTCTTCAAAAAAACTCCAAGGTATGTCAATTTTGATCCTAATTCATCTTTTCAGTCATGAACTATGTTGATTACAGATACTTTGAAAATATATGGGAATTGAATTTTGGGGATTTCATCCTCAACTAGTCTACTGTCTTCCTATCTCTCTCGTTATTTCTATCTATTTTGCCTCATTTTTCTGTGATAAAAATGTTGTAGGACAGTAGGAGAATATGTATGTAATTCAGTGTGTATTGAAACTAGTTTATTCACTTTTTCTAGTTTATGAAATGCACAGGGTTTATTGACGAATGAGACAAGGTGCTTGAGGTGTGAGACTGTGACTCAAAAATTGGCAAGCTGGAATACTCAAAAAGCTGCTCCAGGTACGTTTTTGGTATAACTGTTGTTTGATACTTTGGGAAATCATTAACTAGCTAGTTGTGTAAATGTTACTCCCCCTGTTCCGAAATGAGTATCCAAAAATTGCTCTTAGCTAGTTGTGTAAATGTTACTCCCTTTGTCCGGAGTGTCCAAAATTGCTCTTGATAGCTGTTTAAATGTTACTCCCTCTGTCCCGAAATGAGTTTCCAAAATTGCTCTTAATGGCGAAAAAAAAAAATTTGGGGGCAATTTTATTTGGCCCACACTAATCTAAATTCCTGGATCCGCCTTCTCTGCCAAATCCAAAAATCGTGACGTCATCATCCTTAATACTATAGTATATATTTGAGATGAGTCTCTTAACCTGACGGTTGTAGAAATCATCTTCTTAAGTTTTATTAATAAAATTAGTGCTTTTGTTTACTTTAAAAAAAAAAAAAAGGAAAAAAAAGCTTACGCCCTGGCATAGATCAATTTTTATTTATTTATTTTTTGAACGACAGATCAATTTTTATTTTAGCACCTGTCAATCTACTGTATGATTTAGATTTGGCAACACGACCACCCTCGGGGCTTTCCGTGTTTTACACAATCGTATTCCTTCTTCCGCAAAAACCTTTCACCGGCCACCACCACCACCTCCACCTCCGTCAACTGCGGTAACGCCGCCCAATTCGCTACCGTATTCTATTTAACAACACCAGTTTCACCGAACGCCGCCCACTCCCGATCAAACCTCCCCCCAAACCCGCAGCATTTGGAAAATCCCTGCTTGCCACCAGTCTTCATTTCCGCCGATCCGAATCGAGAAACAAGCTGGGATTCAGTTCCATTTCCACCTCTTTATCTTTAGTAGCTTAAATTTTTGCTGGTGTGCGATTGCGTTTGAATTTGAAGCACGAAGCTGTTTCAATGGCGCTCTCAGTGTCAGACCTACCGGCTATGTACTCACTCCTTTCCAACGCTCTGAGCGCCGACGAAGCCCTGCGCAAGCCCGCGGAGTCAACCTTATCTCAGTCCGAGAACCGCCCCGGTTTCTGCTCTTGCCTATTGGTATATTTTCTGTCTATTTTAAAGGGTTCTAAAGCTGTATTCATTTGGTTATATATGCTTTATTTGTGTCTTTTTTTGTGAATATGTTGTCACATTGATGTTATGTAGTTCATATACATTGCAGGAAGTGATAACTGCGAAGGATTTAGTTTCTCAAGCTGATGTTCGTTTAATGGCGTCATTGTATTTCAAAAACAGTATTAATCGGTACTGGAGGAACAGGCGTGATTCTACGTAAGACAGTTATTTAATATACAGTTGTTGCTGTTGCTGTTGGTGATTAAATTGATTCTGAACATGTTCTTAGTTGCAAAAAATTGTAATTGGTTATTCTAGTTTAATGTATCGGGTTGATGCGATGACTATGCTATGTTGTACTTGTGTAGAAGTTTTAGAATTCATAATTTACTGAAATTTAATGTCAATACAGCAGATCAATTTTGACTACTGGAATTGTTTCGATGATTACGGGTTGTTTTAAATTAAATGCTCGTCTTGTGGATAGCCATTGGTCTGAACAATAGAGCCTCGCAACAGTATATGACATGGTCAATGTGTGTTATCATTGATTCTAGATGGCATTGGATAGGAACGCAAAGTAATGCCTCTGATTTTGATTAACTGATCTTAGACCTACATAAGATGGCTTACAATGTATTTGAGGTTCAATTGCAAAAAATGATAATGAGCATGACGTCTTGTACAATAATTGTCATTACCTTGTCTCGGGAGCTACTTTTGTGTGTACTGATTTCGATAATAATGATTCTTATTCCTGGAAAATTTCTCCTATTGACAATGATGCAGACAGGGAATTTTTCGGCAGAATCAAGTTGATATTCATGATGCTTGTTTCAACTGAAGAAGATTTTTTACTAATAATTAGTATTGTATATGGCATCCCTTAGATTTCAATGAAAATAAAGAGAACTTTTGATTGCGTATTCTTCGTACTCCCTTCCCAAAATGAATGTCCAAAAAGTTTTCAAATTTTTTGGACATTCATTTTGGGACGGTGGGAGTACTCATTTGACCTCTGGTTCAGGTTGGATAATGAGAAGAGAGGTGATTGCGAGATTTTGAATGCATTGATACTTTCAGCCCACTCATTATGTTCCATCTTGAGAGTTTGTATCTTATACATGATTTAGGGGTTGCAGTTTGAGAGGTCATTCTTTCCTAACTACATCCTTATATAAAAAAATGTTTTGTAGGGGCATTAGCAATGAGGAGAAGTCACATTTGAGACAAAAGTTGTTATCACATTTGAGGGAAGAGAACTATCAGGTGACTCCACATTAGCTTTTATGAATGGTTTCATATTGTTTTGATAACTTAGGTTCACTGGTGCCTTTATGTATGTTGAAACACACGTTTTACATTGCATCCATTTAGATACATGTTTGTCTTCGGAACTTTTTTTGTTTATTGTATTTTGATATGGACATTCAGAAGTTAGATGCTGATCTAGTGAATTTCTGATTTATTTTTTTACGACCCAGGTTGCTCTTACGTTGTCCGTGCTCATCTCAAAAATTGCTCGTATCGACTATCCCAAAGAATGGTATTGTTTGTACCCATACTTTCTCAGCCTACGGCTCAATTTTTCGAAAAAATTCATTGAACAATATTGTTCGTACAGTCCCCTGTGATGAAAAAGATTGTACATGTACTGGCTTTTGTCCATAATGGTTTCTATCTGAAAACTTACTTAGAAAAACTTGCGTAGATCACATACCTTTTATCACTTGAAATAAAAGATTGGACTTGTACATCCAATTTGGTGGACTGTGTTGTTTATTTTCTTTTATCATTTAGAAACGTTTATTCTCTAATGTCTTGATCCTTTAAGAAGTTGTTTTCCCTTTGGAGAATCCCCTCCTTTTGTTTGTTAAACATTACTCCCTCCGTCCCAAAACAAAGTACCCATTTCTTTTAGGAACGGGAATTAAGGAAAGATGTTGGAAAAAAAGTTATTGTGAGTGGGAAGGAGAGAGAAAGTGAGGTATGGAATAGTGAGTGGATAGTTTTTGTGAGTGGGAAGGAGAGAGAAAGTGGAGTATATATTTTCCTTTTCGGGAAAGTGGTACTTTCCAATGGGACACGCAAAATGGGTACTTTGTATTGGGACGGAGGGAGTATATGTTTTTTTTTATCGAACACCAAAGAGGATGCAAAGAGCCGGACAGGTATAGGTTTTGTCTGTTAAAGATACATGGGTATACTTACCTTTTTAGTGAAAGATCATAAGTCTAGAAAAGGAAAATAATTAATTGTTTTAAATTTTAATCTTTAGTCGTTAAAGTTACGTAGCTATTTGGGAAGCTAAATACAGTGCTTTAAGCAAACTATGCTTTGCGAATAAGCTTAATGCACCTTGCAACTTTAAGTTGATCTAGGAAAATGGATGGCAGCGAAGTTCTCTGAGATAGCTTGTCAAGTGATGAGCGACTATAGCTCATGGTCCTAAAAAATTTAAAGTTCTAATTTGTGTAGGCATAAGTTTTCAAGATATTTCAACTATAATCAATTGAAATCACTAAATTATTCTTGCTTGAAAAGGATAATTTATTTGGTGCACGTAAAGGTGACATCATACTTAACATTTTAACTAAAAGTGAGAATCCTTGATGCAAACCTTGGGATTTGGAGATCTTGCGTTTTGGAGGTGCTTCCATATTTAACCAACGCAAGTGGCTTAATTTAGAAATCAAGTCCTGAAGACACTAAATGGACATGAGCCCAATGCACTCCGTTATTTGCGTTGCTTAGGCACATACTGTTAAACTTAAGGAGCCATAAAAGAAGCATTATTGCAACCCTTCTGGAGTTTTGAGACTGAATGAGCCTGCTACTGAAACACTTTAAGAGGTTCACTAGTTTCTGACGTGTCTTCTAACTTTTGTTCAGTTTTGGAGCGTGAGCATAAATATTAACTCATTGGTGCCAATTGTATTTTATTATAGATCTTTGATACCAAGTTTTGGCTTACACTCATATTTGGAAAGTAGTCGTTAATGGTTGTTCTATTGTATATTTTTTTTGGCTTACACAGAGATTTGGCTTTCGCTCATGGTTATTTTTCAATTTTTTTACAATGTTAGCTCCATGATACTGATCCACATACTTTATTACATAATCAGGCCAGAACTCTTTTCCATTTTGGCTCAACAGCTTCAATCAACCGATGTTCTTAGTTCCCATAGGATTTTTATGACCATTTTCCGAACCTTGAAGGAGTTGTCCACCAAGCGTCTTACTTCAGATCAAAGGAACTTTGCAGAGGTATATTGGATTTCTGCTGCTGTGTTAGCTTACAATACTCCAGTTTTGTCAACAATAAAGCTCCTGCAGTAAATATGATATCTATTTAACTTTTCAAATTACAACTTATTCTAGGAAGCGTAATACCTTAAGGGCAACTCCAATGGTAGTCCTTACTCCATGGGTATCAAAACCAAATTTTGATACCCATGAACACTATTCACATGGGTATCAAAAAATCATCTCCAATCATAGGTATCAAATTTTTTGGTATCAAATTAATTTTTTTAGTGAAAAAAATTATTAATATTTTTAATATAATAAATAAAATCAAAATACGATCATTGTTTTAATTAATTATTTTTCTATAAAATGTTAGCTTTGAAAATGTGAATATTTAAAAAGTCCATCTCACATGATGGTCCTTAGCAAGGTAGCAAATTTGCTACCTTTGCTAGGACTACACCAAATTTTGATACCTACACACTATGTTACCTGGACACGGTATCCGGGATCCGACACGGATACGGATCCTAGTGTCGGATACAATTTTCTTAATGATTTTGGACACTGGGACACCATCCTAAATTTGGACACGGGTACGGGATACGAGCATTATTTCAGGACAAATCAGAATAGTATAAATAGACTATTTATACTTTACTTATAAATGAAGTCAACTAACTCCTTTTTTACTAAGATATATTGTATAATTAAGTAAAACAACATTAAAATTTGTAAAATCTTTATAAATGAAGTCAACTCACTCATTTTTTTCTTTCAAATTTTTTTTGTCGTATCCGAATGAAAAAGCAGGTGTCCGGGTGTCGTGTCGGACACAATACGTATCGGACACGGGTACTTCAACATATTTGAAGAGTCCGGGTAACAGAGCCTACACAGCTACACTTCTTACTATTGGAGATACTAGGACCTTCACATGGGTATCAAAATTTGGTTTTGATCCCCATTGTTGGAGTTGCCCTAAGACATACTATACTTTGGAGTAACTAATGAGAATGAAGAGACGGAGTTGAAATTGTTTCGAGAAGTCCAGAAAGAGGCAGAAATATCCTGGAACAAATCAAAACACCCTCAGATCATCATGAGTAATTTGACACTAATGCATGGATAATTATAACTTAGTTATTCAAGAGAAATAATTATAATATCCCGTCGACCAAAAAGTAAAGGGTTTTCCTTTCTTGGCAAGTATTGAAATTCTAATGATATGTTTGGGAGATGCATAAGAGGACAAGGAAGTGCATGTAGGTAATCATAAATAATAGAAAACAAATATACTATCAGTGTGTACCTTGACCACTTATGGAATGGTAATATTTTCCTTGGTTATCATCTTCGTCATTTCATTCCCTAGTATTACTCTATCAACTTTGTCTTTCCTCATTTTGAGCTTATATTTTTCAGTTTTTCAGCCACCTTAATCCACGAGAGAATTAGTTAAACCGAATTATTCACAACTATTTCGAGAAAAAAAGCGACATAAAATTGGTTGGTTTGGGGAATGCTTAGCATCTTTTATGTTTTTGGTAAGATCCGCAAATATTTGCAAGATGGTCGAACTTACTTATTCTGAGAGGGAGTCATTTGTTGATATTCGTAATTTTCGGTGTCAATTTGAGTTGTCGTGCACGTGCTTCATTTGGGTAACATTACTGTGCTAGCACGTGAAAGAAATTAGCAAAGGTTTATATTGGTTCCCACTTAATATTCTGGAGATTGTTGGATGGATTTTCATTTTTGTTCGAGCCTTTGCTGATAATTTGGTTGATAAGGATATGTAGACTGTTGAAATGATAATAAATAAATAGTCTCTTTGTATTATTAAAAAAAACCCTTATTCCAAAAACTCTTGAAAAGTTCGATTTTACAAATGCGACTCTTTTTGGGACAGATAGTATATTGTAAGCTCCTGAACTAATCGGAGTTTTAGAATTGGAACAAATAGGTGAGTAAGCGGCGAGAATTCATTCGTGTATGTTTTGTCTTGTGCAGTTGCTATCCAATCGACATTGAATAAAAGGAGTAGTCCCTTCGTCTCATTTCTATTTGGAGTAATGACTTACTCGATCTCCAAATCATAGTAGAGCAACCTAACTAGTGCACTAAAGCTAAAGTGGATTCCAGTTGGAGTAAGACAATAGAAAAAAGGTTTCAACAGTGAGTTGTGTTGAGCAGGATACTTTTTTGTGTGTGTGTATTTATTTGCTGCAATATCGGTTTATATGAGCTTAGATTCAATAATTTGGGAGTAAAGGGATGAGATAATGGCTCCTTAAACTTAATGGAAGTAAATGTTTTTTCTTTTCTGAGCCATTAGGCAAGATTTTTTAATAGTTATTATTTTTATTATAATTATTATCATTATTCGGAAACTTACTGTTCTGTTTTTTCTTCAAGGATCAATTCTGAAAGTTCTTTCCTTCTTACATGGTCTCCATGGATGCTCTTTTGGCAGATATCTTCCCATTTCTTTGATTACAGCTGGCACCTTTGGCAGAGTGACGTGCAGACTATACTTCATGGTTTCACTGCTCTTACCCAGCAGTTAAGCTCAAATGTTTCTGAACAACAACATGATGATCTCTATTTAACATGTGAACGATGGTTTCTGTGTTCAAAGATAATTCGGCAACTGATAATTTCTGGTTTCCAAAGCGATGCAAAAACTATAGAGGTACGCGGATCATCGTAATTTCATGTTCTGGTTCTTAGTGGTTTGCTTTTCCTTGTTTAATTTGCCAGATCTCTGTCAACATTTTGTGTTTGTCCTTTTCATAGGAGGTCCGTACGGTCAAGGAGGTCTGTCCTTCGCTGTTGAAAGCCATCCAATCATTTCTCCCTTACTGTGAGATCTCTCACTTATAACCTAAATTTAGGCTGTTAGTTCTTAATTGTGGCACTCCGGATATTAACTTTTCTTTCTTTTTTGCTATGAGTAACCATCATTCCTTTGTTCACAGTGTCATTCCCTCATGTGATGTATCTGTATGTACTTTGATGATGGGAGTATGTTGGTTACAACAATCGTTGTAGGTGCTTTGTAGGTTCTTTTGTCACCATTCTCCGCTGGTTCCTTACCAGTTATTCGAGGAAAAATATCTGCAACTCGTTCTTTCTGGGGGGGTTGGGGGTGGGTGGAATGCTTGGGGGCCACTATGAGAGGTGATGGCTTTTACTAGACTCATCATTTAGGGTGATCCATGTTCGAATTGGTTTAGCTAAACGAGATCAGCATCAATTTAGTTTTTTTGCTTAATTATTCTATCAGTCTGAGGGTGGATGTTTGGCAATAATACGTTAGGCTTCTGGTCAGCCTGCCTCTTCCGAATAATATTTTATCACGAGTTGGTTGTTGACTAATTTCCCCTACATCAGAACATTCCAAAAAGAGTTTTCAATTCCTTTCCTTTACATTTTTGAGTGATGATAAATCCTTAATTTCTTGTTCTTGCTCAACTTTATACCGCTATGTGAAGCCTACATATCCTTTAATGAGAGATAAACAACCTATAATTAATCACATATAGCTGGTCTCAAATCAACTGCTTTTAAATTTCTTGATCTTAAGAAGGTAACAAAATGAAGGCTCTAATTCTTACAACTTCAAAGAGACAAAAAGGAGGACTTTAATTGAATATTTATTGTAGCTAAGCATATCCGTGAAGAGTTATGTATATCAGCAAGGCTAGCTGTGAATGTTACTTATTGGCAAATTAGCTTAAAAGTAAACATGTTTCCTCGAGAAAATCTTAAACGATCAGTTATGTCTGGAAAAAGGATAACTTGTGGTATCTAACTTGCTGCTTGAAATCTTTTGAAAGGTAATTTCAGATTCTAGTTACTCATGAATTTGGTCTCAGATTTGTGCATATCTACTTGTATATTTTCTGCACAGTAATTTTCCATGTATATATGTATCAAGCGTTCAAAAGCTGACTGTATTCTAAATGTTACTATTGTCACTGATTAATGTTTTCATTATGTGGTGGGAGAGAGAGGGAGCGTAAAAGCTACACTCTGTGCAATATTATCAATATAAAATCTTAGCCAAATGTGTCCTTCTAATCGAGAGATTGATACCTATAGACTTCCTTTTTGACTCTTTGTGATAAGAAAAAAGAAAAAACTGGTGGAGAATCTAGATTCTCAGTTTTCGTGAAACTTTATGGGCACCATTGGGTCTAACAATCATTGTAAAAGGATATATTCAGATTTCTGATGGAACCTTTAGTGTTTAGTTACTGGTATCTACTTGCATTGTTGTCAGCCTGAATCCTGCATAGTGTTTAATAACATCTAGAACAAGGTTTTTTGACTTTTATGTTATCTGCAACAGTACAGGCAACATAGAATGAGTGAACTACTCTAAAATGAGCGAACTGCTCTAAGAACCATATATTTCTGTTCACTGGTGAATTATTGATTTGTTATGGCGCTGCATGGTTTGGTTTCTTCATGCAGTAGGCAATTCGCTCATCTCAAAACTATTACTGCAGATTCATCTTTCCAAGTGCGGCATCCAAAAAATTTCGACTTCTTGCAGAGGGCATGCACTAAACTGATGAAGATTTTAGTTATGATTCAGCAGAGACATCCTTACTCTTTTGGTGATAAATGTGTGATGCCGCTGGTCATGGACTTCTGTTTAAATAAGATCATAGATCCTGAACCAGAGATAATATCATTTGAGCAACTCCTTATTCAATGTATGTGCATGACTAAGTCTGTTCTCGAGTGTAAAGAATACAAGCCAAGCATTACAGGGCGTGTAGTGGAGGAAAATGGGGCTACTTTTGAACAAAGAAAGATAAACATTTCTGGTATTGTCGCTGCTGTGCTTAGTTCTCTTTTGCCGAATGAGCGGGTGATACTCTTATGTAATGTGCTGATCAGGAGGTAGTTAGAATAAATCGATTTATTGCTATCTTTTTGTGAAATCTGCATCATTGTGTGCCTAGATTACTATCTGACTGAAGAAGTATCAATTACATTTGTGAATAAGTAGTTGAGTGAGGATGGTCAGAACTCATAACAGGCATGATTTTGCTAGGTATCAAGACCTTGACGTAATTTCGCTCATGATAACCGGAAATCATAATTATTTGCTATTAGTTGCTTCCTATTGCTGAAAATGTTGTGTTTATTCCTTGTAACATGCAACTCCTAGATTAAGATGCTTTGTCATTACATGTCACCTACTGAAAAAACCATTTGCGCGAATATCAGAGTTTCATCCTATTTCTCTGAATTTTTAATGTGGCAAGCTGAATTCTCAAGATTTGAGATGGTTAATTATTTCATTTTTATGTAGAAAAAGTATCTATCTTTCTATTGGAAGTTTTTATTCTGCATTGCTTTTATTTTTCACAGTGAAAGTTTAATACCCTAAGATTTACTACATTCTTTCGTCCTTGCCTATTTATCCAACTTGATTTTGCATTCACAATTATGACCATTCTTTGCTCTATCTTAAATATGTTCACAATCATTAATTGTGATTTCTGTTAAACTTTATTTGCTTATTGCTGTGTGATCTGAGTATGTGCTGGCGTTTCCAAACCAGGTACTTTATTCTAACAGCAAGTGACATGGCGGAATGGCACCAGAACCCCGAGTCATTTCACCATGAGCAGGATGCTGTTCTGTGGTCTGAAAAACTAAGGCCATGTGCTGAAGCACTATATATTGTGCTGTTTCAAAATCATAGCCAAGTAGGTGTAGTTTAGTTTTCGGTATTCAGCTCTTTCCCTTTTATGCCAGATTGAAAGTAATAGTACTGTTGGGTGTATGCTTGTATTATTTTTCAGTTGCTTGGTCCTGTTGTGGTTTCGATTCTTCAAGAGGCAATGAATAGTTGTCCTTCGTCAGTAACTGAAATCACTCCTGGATTGCTTTTAAAAGATGCTGCTTACGGTGCTGCTGCATACATTTATTATGAGCTCTCAAAGTATCTCAGTTTCAAAGACTGGTATGCTTCTTATGATGGATGTATACCGTGTAGCTACGTATTCGAAAGTTGGGTAACATATTCACAACAGGCTAGAGGTAGGTGAAGACTAAAACTGAGGAAAACAATAATAAAGAAGGATATGAATGAGGGTCACTCATGTGATGACATTGCATTGTACTGAACCAAACGGCAAAAATGGATTCATGCAGCCGACCCAAAGAAATTGGTAGAAAGGCTGTGTTTTGGTTGTTGGGTCAAGATTTGGAATATTCCATCTCTTACCAGTGAGAATGCCTAAGACTCCATGTGTCCCAGAAAGGCTGTTTCTTTTGTTCATGATCATGAACAAAAGAAAATATATCTTTAAGGAGGTAATATCTTTTATGTGAAGCTGAGTGGAAACAAGGGAAACCACGTGACTTAGTTTCAGCTGAAACTTGTTTGATGTTTACTTCAGGCAACCTCAAGTAAACAAGTAATGAATTTTCTTTAGTTATATACCAGTGTGGCTGGAATGACATTAGTAGTTAGTGCAACATTGTTTCTTCAAGTGTCTTATACACGTATTCAACATGCACAAACATCAGTTTTTCTATCTTATAATAACAATGTTGTTGTCTCCTTGCCACTTTTTTATCTGCTTGTTGGTTTCCCTTCTGTCATGTCGATCTGCTGGCAGTTGTCATCTTATATACTATACAAGAATGCTTCTTTTTTTTTTTAGACAGTGACTTTTTCCACAGCCTTATCTTCTAGCTTGTTCTCCATCTTGAGACTAGGATATCTCCTTCAACCTCTTTCTTTTGCACTTAATAGTTTTTAAGGGTTCTTGAATTCGATTTTTCTTGTAACTACTTTGTAGGTTCAACGGAGCATTATCTTTGGAACTCACAAATGATCATCTGAATATGTGTATCATACGTAGGAAAGTTGCACTTATTCTTGGACAATGGGTTTCCGAGGTAAAATTAGTCAATGTGTAACATCAATTATGTTTTGTGCCAGAAAATCATTTGTATGCTGCTTAATATCCTCAATTGTTCTTTTGTCCTCAGCGTGGTTGGGTGTCAGTTTTCTTCTGCATGGTGCATTTGTTTCCATGAAAGTATTGATATTGTAAAGTTACTGGCAGTTGGGATTTTGCATATGGGACGTTATATAATCATTGAAATTTGATCCTAGAATAGAAGTTACAAAAAGAAGGTAAAGACGAATCATATAAGTACACTTTGCTCCCATGATTGTCTTTGGGGTTCAATTATACCATGTTGAGACATTGGCTCTTCATCTCAAAATTTGTTAATCTGGTGGATTATGCTATGTTTTGGTCTGTGTATAGGCGAAGGAGAAGAAATATTGACTGTCTAGTGAGAGAATCCGTTTAGCTCTTTAGAGGAATTGCCTCTAGATAGTTTGTGGCATTATGCGTCTTGAGCTGTTTCTGTAGATTTGCCGGCCGAAGCCAAGTTTTTTGTGTGTTTTAATCTGATTGAAAAGTATTGAAGCTTTTTGTCTCAAGTACTTGAATTCTCTGCAAGATCCTGCCATTTTGGCCTTTGTCATATCTACTATAATAAAAGGGGGAGAGGTCAAAATCATTGAAGCTGTCACACTTTATGATCTTTCCATGTTTGTCCCTTATTTTAAATCACAAATGCAATACCAAAAGCCAAATAGATAGCCACTACTTTCACCATGTCTCAAAATCTAACTACCTCAATGACATGCTCAGTAATTTATTCTTGAAATACTATTCAAAGAAAATAAAAAAATAAAAGCAAAAACTGGTTTATAATTTTTTTTTGTTTATGTATAATGCACAAACATAGTGTGTGGCATGGTATGATTCAAAAATGTTTTTCGGAGCCCTAGAAATGATATCATTATGCTTTGATTCTTTTAAACTAGATATGCATGAGAAATGCATTGGATAAGTCTCATACTTCTTGTGTGGTAGAAAATGACCTATGTAATTAGCATATTGCGTGGTATAGCTAAATGCTTGAATATGTTTTCTTATTGTTTGATTGTTGCTGCAGATTAAAGATGACACCAGAAGACCTGTATATTGTGCTTTGATCAGGTTGCTTCAAGATAAAGACCTATGTGTCAGGGTATGGTAGAATTTGTACAATTGGTTGGTCCTAACATTCTCTGCCTTCTATGTTTGCAAATAAATCACCGATCTGTTGCATTGTTCTTCAGCTGGCAGCATCTCGGTCTGTATACTTTCATGTTGAAGATGCGACCTTCTCGGAGAAAGAATTTGCTGATCTTCTTCCCGTTTGCTTGGATTCAACTTTCAAGTTGGTAGATGATGTGCAAGAGTTCGATTCAAAGGTAGTTTTCTTAATATTCTGTTCCCAATTTGCTCTAGTCTAGCCACTTTTGAATCTTATTCTGTTTCACTCTCTCATGATGCACAAAATCTTGTTCAAACACGGTGGACTTGTACACTTTCTTCATTTGGGGAATGATTGTATTATCCGAACTATTTGTGCCTTTTGATGTTCACTTGGAGAAGCTCATTTCAATGACCAAAACAACCTAATGTAAGATGGAATTAGAATGTAGATATGGATTAAATGGACAAAAAGCAGATTTGGCATGAGCAAAAATGGGTCGGGTTGGAGCATCTGCAGTTCAAGTTTTCATAATGTACACGAATGTTTGTTCATCTGTGCTACCTGTTGTTCCTTCCGCTTACCTAATTAAGGTTGGAGAATGGCACTCCATTTCGTTTCGTGAGGATGCCTGGATGTGGTGTCTTTTAGCATTCGGCCTTCCCTTGCCTATATTGATTCTTGCCCGACGAAAGACAGCTGTCTAAGAGATTTCTTAGGAGATTGGCCCCTTTATCTTTTTGTTCTTTTTGCTTCCATAACAAAGTTCAATTATAAGAGTGGTGATGATGACGTTTCTTGGGATTTCCACTTCTGAAATCTTAGTGATTGTGTATCTTCTTAATATATTGATGAGCTTGTTAATTGAGAGAATAATCTGAGAGAAACATTAGGACAAACCCTAATTGGTTTGGCCAGAGCATTTTATACCACACATTTACAACTTACATTAAGACCCCTACACTATATGTATATACACTTAAGTCTATGATAACTTATATTCTAACACTCCCCCTCAAGCTGGAGCATAAATGTCATGTATGCCCAACTTGTTACAAATAGATCCTAACTTACTACCATTCAAAGATTTAGTGAACACATTTGCAAGTTGATCTTCTGTTTTAACATAACTCGTATCGATAACCTTCTCATGAATTTTGTCTCTAACAAAATGACAATCCATCTCTATATGTTTCGTTCGCTCATGAAAAACCAGATTGGAAGCAATGTGAATGGCTGCCTGATTATCACACCATAATCGCATAGGCAACGAATCACGTATACCAATCTCATTCAATAGTTGACGGATCCATACAAGTTCACAAGCGGCGTACGCCATAGTCCTATATTCTGACTCAGCACTCGACCTAGACACAACGGGTTGTTTCTTACTTTTCCAAGAAACCAAGTTGCCTCCAACAAACACGCAGTATCCACTAGTAGACCTCCGATCTGAAGGAGAACCTGCCCAATCTGCATCCGCAAACCCCTCCACTCGCATGTGTCCGTGATCACTATATAACACGCCCTGTCCTGGGGCACTTTTTAGATACCGAAGAATCCTCACAGCAGCATCCCAGTGGATACTTCGTGGTGATGACATAAATTGACTGACTGTGCTAACCGCAAATGCAATATCAGGCCTCGTAACAGCCAGATAATTTAATTTCCCAACAAGCCGACGATATCTCTCTGGATCATCAAATTCATTGCCACCCTCTACTGTAAGTTTCAGATTCGGATCCATGGGAGTGTCACACGGTTTTGCACCTAACAACCCTGCCTCAGTTAACAAATCAATCACATACTTCCTTTGAGATAAGAAGATGCCCCGTTTACAACGAGCAACCTCAATCCCCAAGAAATATTTCAAACTACCCAAATCCTTAGTCTGAAATTTCTTTTGAAGATATGCCTTTAATTTTACAATGCCTGCATTGTCACCACCGGTAATGACAATATCATCCACATACACAACCAATAAGATCGAACCTGCATTACTTTGTCTATAAAATACAGAGTGATCACTATGACACCTCGTAAGACCAAACTCTATCACTACCTCACTGAGCATATCCCTTCGCCACAAGGCGAGCCTTAAGACGAGCTAAGGATCCATCAGGATTTACCTTTACAGTATTGATGCAGGAGCATAAGAGTCAGTCAAAAACAACTTATTTATTATTTATTTTCCATAATTAATGTCAGTACTTATCCTAGAAGTTGTTAAGTTTTGTGTCTGTTCAGTCCTATTGTCCAAGTTCAGCTGTTCGGTTAGAGTCTGTGTTCATTGTATGAAAGTCCTGTACTCATACTATATATTGGGGTGCATATCAATGAGGAAGGCAGATTTTTGGAGTATTAATCTTGTTTGCAAATATCATTTGCTTGGAGTGAGTGGCGTCCTCCCTTAAATCAAGCTATCAGCTTGGTCGCGTTGAGTGGCGTCCGCGATTAGTGACGTTGAGTGGCATCCGTCACCTCTATTTTGTCGACATCCTTTGGTTCTGATCTTGTGTGGGTTTTTAGCCTGCATCAGAATTGGCATCAGAGTGGTTGATCCCGCTGCGTTTTATAATAAATTTCCATCTTTTGTCATTCACCCATGCCTCCAAGGCGTCGAAATATCGAAGAAGTCAACTTTAGGGCAGAATTGGCTGAGTTACGACAGTCCAATCAAGCACTCCAGCAGTCCAATCAAGCACTACATCAAATGTTGGCTGAGTTACTGCAACGAACTGCTGTTTCACCGCCTCGAAGCCGAAGGAGTAATTCTGGAGGATTTCGAGATGAGGCTTTATTCGAGGATGGAGCAGAATCCTCAACTTCCAGTGATTTGGCACAAGTTCGAAGGTCTGATACATGGTCTGTGGAGCGGCTGGCTCGTGCACTTGAAAGCTCAGACAGAAACATATATGTTCAGGTACCAGATTTTGAAGGCAAACTCAATCCGGAAGAATACTGCGACTGGGTGGCATCTTTGGAAGCTTTCTTTGACTGGAAAAACCTCTCTGAAGACCGCAAAGTGCAGTTTGTTGCTACGAAATTGAAGGGACATGCTCTTGTTTGGTGGCAGCAATACCAACGGAACAGAGATAGGCGAGGAATACCAAGAATTACTACATGGGCGGAGATGAAACTGAAGCTGGATGATAAGTTCCTCCCTCTTGATTTTTCCCAGTCTCTCTACAGAAAGTTTCACCAATTAAGCCAGCGCAATGATCAATCAGTTTCAGAGTATACCGAAGAATTTTACAAGTTTTTGAGTCGCCTTAATTTGACTGAAGATGACGATCAGCTTGTGGCTAGATATACAGGTGGTCTGAAATCTAATCTACGTGGAGAACTTCTGATGAAGCATATGGAGACTCTTGAAGAGGCTTATCAATGGGCTCTGAAGGCTGAAGAAAGAGTCAAGTTATTCTCATTCAAGAAGGGCGAAAGTTTTCATTCAGGGAAAGACAAAGATAAGTCAACATTCTCGGCCAAGAAGGCCGCATCTTCTACGTCGGAAACTCCAAAATCACGTGATGGAGGAAAAAATACGGAGCCACAAAAATCTGGGTTTTCTAAAAATGAATGTTTCAGGTGTGGAGAAATGGGGCATATAGATCATATGAATGTCCGAAGAAGAGAGCTGAGGTGAATCTTACGAAAGAAGAACCAGGTGATATAGATATGAAGAGTAATCCAGTGTATGATGAATCTGAGAATGAGGTTGAATTTGAGCATTGTGAACCAGATTTTGATGCTGAAAGTCTCGTTATTCGTCGTATCATGTCAATCCAAGAAGATGACCAGTGGCTTAGGCATAATATTTTTCGAACCTATTGCATTTGTGAAGGGAAGAAATGCATCTTGATGATTGATTCGGGTAGTGTCGAAAACATGATTTCCAAAACAATGGTGGAAAAGTTGAATCTTGCGTGTGAGCCACATCCAAAGCCTTATAAAGTTTCATGGTTCAAAAAGGGAGGAGAAGTCCAGGTGTCACAACGATGTCGAGTAAAATTTTCTGTTGGTAAGTATGAAGATTGCATTTATTTTGATGTTCTTCCTATGGATGCTTGTCATTTGCTTCTTGGAAGACCATGGCAGTTTGATCGCAACACACAGCATGGTGGAAGACATAATACTTATTCTCTTGAAAAAGATGGAGTGAAGTATTTGTTAAAACCAGTAAAAAGATACTCCAACAAGCATAGGTTCTAAGAGTGCAGATTCTAAGAGGGCAGTCAGTTTGCTGACTCAACGAGCTTTTGAAGCAGTTTGCAAGGAAGAGGGGGTGTTCTATGCATTGGTGGTAAAAGAAGTTGACGGGGAGAATGCTACTTATTGTACTCCGGCTGAAGTTACCAGATTACTAAGCAAATTTAGTGGTTTGGCTCCCGAAGAACTTCCAGATGGGTTACCTCCTCTACGAGATATACAACATCGAATCGACTTGGTGCCAGGTTCGTCTCTCCCTAATCTACCCCATTACAGAATGTCTCCAAAAGAGCATGCTGAATTACAAAGGCAAGTGGAAGAATTGATAAAAAAGGGCTTGATCCGTCCGTCTCTTAGCCCTTGCGCAGTACCCGCTCTCTTGACACCAAAGAAAGATCAGTCATTAAGGATGTGTATTGACAGTCGAGCAGTGAATAAGATCACCATTAAGTACAGATTCCCGATCCCTCGTTTAGATGATATGTTTGATGAACTTGCTGGTGCTATTGTGTTCAGTAAAATTGATTTGCGGAGTGGCTATCATCAGATTCGTATCCGCCCCGGAGACGAGTGGAAAACAGCCTTTAAGACTAGGGAAGGCTTGTACGAGTGGCTTGTTATGCCTTTCGGGCTCTCAAATGCGCCAAGCACTTTCATGAGGCTTATGAATCAAGTTTTGAAGGAGTTTCTTGGGAGATTCGTCGTCGTCTACTTCGACGATATTTTGATCTATAGTAAGGACAAAAATCAACATCTTGATCATCTGGAGAAGGTGTTCAAAGCTCTCCATGATAACAAGTTGTTTGTCAATCTAAAGAAATGTTGTTTCATGGTTGATCGACTTATATTCTTGGGATATGAAGTAAGTGCGGACGGGTTGCGTGTAGATTCGGAGAAGGTTAAAGCAATACTTGATTGGCCAGTTCCAAGAAATTTCACACATGTTCGGAGTTTTCACGGCCTCGCCTCTTTCTATCGTCGTTTTATCAAAAATTTCAGCTCCATAGCTGCTCCGATGATGGATGTTCTAAAGAAGAAAGAGTTTCAGTGGACACAAGAAGCAAACAAAAGTTTTGAGATGTTAAAATCGAAGCTTGTGGCAGCCCCTGTTCTTGTACTTCCAGATTTCACTAAAGTTTTTCAAGTTGAGTGTGATGCCTCCAATGTTGGTGTCGGTGGTGTGTTGATGCAAGAAGGTAAACCAGTTGCTTATTTTAGCGAGAAGTTGAGTGAGGCGAAGCTGAGATACTCAACTTATGATAAGGAATTGTATGCTGTGGTACAAGCATTACGCCATTGGGAAGGATATCTTATTGGGGTTGAATTTGTTCTTTATTCAGATCATGAGGCCTTAAAATTTTTGAAAGCGCAAAAGAAGTTAAACTCAAGGCATGCAGGTTGGGTTTCTTACTTGGAAAAGTTCAGTTTTGTACTTAATCACAAGGCAGGCACTATGAACAAGGTCGCTGATGCATTAAGCCGGAAGTACTCTTTATTGACCACACTTTCTTACGAGGTAATTGGTTCGAACTTTTACCTGAGTCGTATGCGGCTGATCCTTTCTTTTCCAAAGTTGTGCAGGAGATATCGAACAAAACAAGCAGCGATTTCATGATGATGAATGGCTATATTTTCAAAGGAAACCAATTATGCTTGCCAGAAGGTTCTCTAAGGCTGCTGGTAATAAAAGAATTGCATGGTAATGGGCTTGGTGGGCATTTCGGAAGGGATAAGACTGAGGCACTTGTTAAAGAACGTTACTTTTGGCCAAGTCTAAAGCGAGATGTTGCTCGATTTGTTCAGGGATGTTTTGTTTGCCAAACAGCAAAAGGAGGAGTACAAAATACAGGCTTATACCAGCCACTTCCGACTCCTAACGCTCCTTGGGAGGATCTTTCTATGGACTTCGTTCTTGGCTTGCCAAAATCAACGCACGTTCGCTTGCACGGACTTCCACAGTCCATCACCTCAGACCGAGACGTCAAATTTCTGAGTCACTTTTGGCGGACATTATGGCAGATTTTGCGTACAGAATTGAAATTTTCCAGTGCTTATCATCCGCAGACAGATGGCCAAACGGAAGTAGTCAATCGCACGCTTGGAAATTTGTTAAGGAGTTTGGTGAAAGAACAACCAAAGAGATGGGAGTTTGTCATTCCGCAAGCTGAGTTCGCGTACAATAGTTCCTTCAGTCGGTCTACTAAAAGGTCCCCGTTTGAGATTGTTTACGGAAGATCTCCACGTCAAGCTGTCGACCTCCTGTCTTTGCCGAATCCCCGTCACGCTAGCATGGAAGCAGAGGAATTCGCAACTCATGTCAAAAATATTCACCAGCAAGTTCGAGAACAGTTAAACCAAACTAATCAGGAGTACAAATCAAAGGCCGATAAACACAGGAGGGACAAAGAGTTTGAAGAAGGAGAACTGGTCATGGTTTACCTACGAAAACAAAGGTTTCCTTCGGGGACTTATAATAAATTGCAGCCAAGGAAGTTTGGCCCGTGCCGGATATTAAAGAAATTAGGCGCAAATGCATATCGGGTTAAAACTTCCAGATAATTTATTGATCAGCCCTGTTTTCAATGTGAGTGATTTATATCCATATCATGAACCTACTGAAGGTAGCCTTACAACAGTTGAGGATTTAGTTGCTGATTTAGCTGCTGCAACTAATAAACATCCACCAGATGTTATAGACATTCTGGATACAAGATCTCTTGGCACTCGCAGGGGCACTTATACTCAGTATTTGATTCATTGGAGGGGAAAACCACATTCAGAAGACGCTTGGGTTTCAAGTGAAGAGCTGAAGAAAATGGATGAAGGATTATGGCTTGATCTGAATCCCAACTCGAAGCAGAGCTCTTTTTCACCTGGGGAGAATGATGCAGGAGCATAAGAGTCAGTCAAAAAACAACTTATTTATTTATTTATTTTCCATAATTAATGTCAGTACTTATCCTAGAAGTTGTTAAGTTTTGTGTCTGTTCAGTCCTATTGTCCAAGTTCAGCTGTTCGGTTAGAGTCTATGTGTTCATTGTATGAAAGTCCTGTACTCATACTATATATTGGGGTGCATATCAATGAGGAAGGCAGATTTTTGGAGTATTAATCTTGTTTGCAAATATCATTTGCTTGGAGTGAGTGGCGTCCTCCCTTAAATCAAGCTATCAGCTTGGTCGCGTTGAGTGGCGTCCGCGATTAGTGACGTTGAGTGGCATCCGTCACCTCTATTTTGTCGACATCCTTTGGTTCTGATCTTGTGTGGGTTTTTAGCCTGCATCAAGTATACACCCATTTGCTCCCGATTGCATGCTTGCCTACCGGTAAAGGAACTAAATCCCATGTCTGATTATGGAATAGAGCACTCATCTCCTCTTGCATTGCCTTCTTCCATCCAGAATTACCTACTGCTTCAGACACAGACTTAGGAATAGGATAAGACTCAAGGAGATTAACAAACGCACAATGTTCAGAGGATAAACCATTATAACTAACAAAGTTAGAAATAGGATGTAAGGTACAACTACGTGTACCTTTTCGAAGTGCGACTGGAACATCAAGATCCGAGGGAGGATCAACTGAAGCAAGATCAGGCAACGATGGGACTGGCTCGGTAGAGGTAGAATCAGGAGCAACATCCCTCGCTCGACGAGTGTTCACATGCTGAATAGGAGGTCGAACTATTTGCGGAGTAGTAGGAGAGTGTACAACTCGATAAATGAGAAAGTCATCATCAGAGACCGACTCGACAGAAGGTGTGTGAGAGGTGAGATAAAAGGAAGCAAACTCATGAAATGTAACATCGGCTGAATCATATACCTATTCAGCACTGGAGAAAAACAACGATACCCTTTCTGAGTACGAGAGTAACCTAAGAATATGCACTTCAGTGCCCGAGGATCTAACTTGGTAATACCAGGATGATGATCACGAACAAAACAAACACATCCAAATACCCTAGGGGTAACGTTATATAGAGACCGGGAGGGAAACAAAGCACGATATGGAATTTCGCCTTTAAGCACAGAAGAAGGCATCCTATTAATAAGATGACAAGCAGTTAAGATAGCATCAGCCCAAAAATGTTTCGGAACATGCATTTGGAATGAGAGAGCTCGAGCAACTTCGAGTAAGTGACGGTTCTTTCTCTCAGCTACCCGATTCTGTTGAGGGGTATCAACACACGATGATTCATGTCGCATGCCACGAGATGCCATAAATTTAGAATATACATTAGAGTAATACTCTTGAGCATTACACTACGAAGAAGTTCAACACGAACATTAAATTGAGTCTCAATTTCAGCACAAAACTCAGAGAAAATATCAAATAACTCCGAACGATTTTTCATTAAACAAATCCAAGTGACACGAGAATAGTCATCCACAAAAGTAACAAAATACCGATAACCTAATTTTGAAACGACTGGACTGGGACCCCAAATATCAGAATGTATGACATCAAACGGGGCATCCACCCTGTTATTAACTCGAGGAAAATAAGAAATGCGATGATGCTTTGCAAACTGACAAGCGTCACACGCAAAAGTAGGCAAATGAGAAAATTCTGGACACAACTTCTTGAGACTCTCTAAAGAAGGATGACCCAATCTGCAATGAACTTGGAAAGGGGTGACAGCCGAATTCAAACATGTAGGCGATGATGCAGCGTCAAAGTAGTAGAGTCCTCCCGATTCTTTCCCTCTACCAATAATCCTTTTCGTTGAACGATCCTGAAAGACACAATATGGAGGAAAAAATGAGACTTCACAATTATGATCACGAGTGAATTTACTAACAGGCAGGAGATTAAAAGAGAAGCCCGAAATGAATAACACTGAAGACAAAGTGAGCGACGGTGTAAGACGTATACTACCACGCCCCTGAATAGGTGCCACAGAACCATTAGCCAGTGTGACAGTAGGTGCAGATGACGCAGGAGTGAATGAAGAAAATATACCTCGATTACCAGTCATATGATCAGAGGCACCAGAATCGATGACCCAATTAGAGTCGAACAAAGATATGAAAGCAGTCTGTTTACCTGTCTGGACAAAGGAGGCAGTAGAGGATGACGAAGATGCCTGAAACTGTGTATACCGAGCAAACTCATCTTCCGACATCATTACCATCTTAGTGTTTGTTGGCTGGGGTGGAGACAGTGCAGTAGGGGCAGAATCAGAAGCAACATGAACAAATCTCTCTGGCTTCCCATGCAGTTTCCAACAAGTGCGCATCATATGACCTGGTTCCCCACAGTGATAACAAGTACGTCCCTCTGTAATCTCTCTACCCCCACCTCGACCACCACGACCACCCGGACGACCTCCTCTGCTAGGTCCCCTTCCGCCTCGACTACCACCATCAGGAACCCGATATCCCTGACCCACAAGAGCCGAGGAGTCACGTGTCAAAACAACATTCTGACCCCCTTTACTACTGCTTGCTCCCGACTCTAAAGAAGAACGAAGAACTCGGGAAAAGGCATCCTGAAGAGAGCCCACATCTGTACCCGATAAGATATTAGAGCGAGCAGTACTGAACTCTGATCGTAAACCAGCAAGAAATCCAAGAATGATTAACTGTTCACGTTGTGTTTGCATAACAGTAACATCTGTACTCAGCGGTAAAAGAGAACTCCACTCCGCTGCTAATTTCTTATAATCAGCAAAATATTGAGTTACGGTGCGATCACTTTGATCTTGGCGAAACAGCGAACAAGACAAGTCATACATTCTGTTCATATTATCTTTTCCTCCGTACAGAACAGCCAAATATTCCCACATATCTCGGACGTTAGATGTATGTGCCACTAACTCAGCCACTTCTTCATCCATAGAATTCATCAGTTTGTAATACAAATCAGCATCTTCTCTCATCCATTTGGCGTCGTCTGGTTGAACAGTAGTGAGATGAGTTCTTTGTTTTGCCCTTTGAAGTTCATCTCAACTACACGACGCCACATTAAATAATTCTTTCCCATTAATCTTTTGTCAGTAATTCTAGACCCACTAGACATTACTTCAGAGACCATCACCTTAGCATCAGAAGACTCTGTATTTACCATGATTAATAGACAGACGCAGCCAACAACTTCGCAGAACAGCAAGGAAAATCAAGAACAATTGAAAGGACCCAAATACACGCGCCGGCGCGTGAAGCTTGATTCCGGCGACGGGAAGCTGCAGTCGATGAAGATCGAGAGTCGCCTGTTGTAGACGAAGACTCGATGCTAGAGATCGGCCGGAAAAGAGTACGATTTCGACGGAATTAGTCGATCCGACCACGATCGGCGAACTGCTCTCCGGGGAAAAAAAATAAATAAATAAAAAATCGGCAATTACAAATGCCTACCTCGACCACGATCTGGACGGAACTCCTCGATTTCAAATGAATCGCACGATCACGGCGATCTCGATCCCAACTTGGAACCCGCTCTGGATACCATGTTAATTGAGAGAATAATCTGAGAGAAACATTAGGACAAACCCTAATTGGTTTGGCCAGAGCATTTTATACCACACATTTACAAGTTACATTAAGACCCCTACACTATATGTATATACACTTAAGTCTATGATAACTTATATTCTAACTCATACGACGTTTCATGTTAGCCGGCCCCAAATCATTTTGGGACTAAGGCATTGTTGTTGTACCCAAGTCATGCTCTAGGTCTTTGAAGGGTTCTGGATGTTGTACTTAATGCTCCATTTTTACTATGATAATACAAGGAGCATTCCCAACTTTCCCTTTTTACTTGGAATGCTTGAGTGCCTTTTTTGTTAAGAGCTTTTGTGTGGACCTAATTCCTTTAAAAGCTTAACACGGGTGACATTTCACAACACGCAGACCTTTCGTGAAGATATCAGCATCTGGTGTGAGAACCGTAAGAACTCCTCTTAATCCATGAACACTTGTTTTAACGCTGTGAAAAATCAAAATGCTTGGTTTTGTTGCGATAGGTTATTTAATACAGCCGAGTAGAGGTTGGTATGTTCCAGATCGATCTCATCTTTCTTCAGATAAAGTTCTCATGATTTTGGGGTGGGGATATGCAAGTTTGTTGTGGCAATGTGAAGGTGTTGCCATTGTTTGGTGTCATGGACTGAGGCACTCCGCAGTTTTTAGAAATCAGGCTTCACCATGGTCTCTCTTGTGGGCTAGCTGGATAGACTGGTCCATTTGGGATTTCTGTCGGATCAGCAACGGGTGCCTTCCCTGCGGTTCCCCCTGTCTGTGCTTTAGAGGGATTGGCATGCTGTAGTTTTGTAGCCTGTGTTCTTTTTTTGCTCTGTTTTGGATGAATTCTCACCCACCCACCCACCCACCCACCCATTTCTAATCACTTATTTTAGTCTAACACATTCCTATTCTTATCAGATACTCCCTCCGTCCCAAAATGAATGTCTAAATTTCAAATCAAGGGACATTCTGAAAATCAGTACTTTTCATACTCCATCCGTCCCTCTTTAATCTACAAAAATTGCCATTTTGGTTGTCCCACTTTAATCTACAAAGTCCCAAAATGGAAATATTTTAATACTTTTTAAATAGTGGGACCCACTTGTCATACTCACAACAACTATCCGCTTACTACTCCCTCCGTCCCACCTCACTTGAGACCTAAGAGGTTGGCACAATAACTAAGGAAAAATAATAAAATATGGAAAATGTGTGGTAGAAAATGAAGAGAGAGAATGAGTGGTGGGGTAGGTTCAATATAAAATTATTAAAAGTTGGCTATTTTGGGGAGGTCTCAAGTGAGTTGGGACAGACCAAAATGGAAATAAGTCTCAAGTGAGCTGGGAAGGAGTGAGTATTTTCTACCCCACTTTCTCTCTCCCACTCAACTATCTACACTCACAACACATCACCTTCTCAATCATTTTCTTAATTCTTGTGCCAAGACTCATTTTTGTAAATTAAAGAGGGACGGAGGGAGTACAATTTAGTGGCAAAGATTAATTTATATTCTTATAATCTCCTTTCCAAAGATTTAGTTTGCAAGCATAAAGAGACTAATGAAAAAAATTGGTAAAAAAACATTCATGGAGAAAGTTTTTTTTCAAAAAAGACATTCATTTTGGGACGAATGTGTTTTGAAAATTGACATTTATTTAGGGACAGAGGGAACTGAGACATCCTCTTTTTGTGTTACTATTATCATGATACGGGTCAGATTGAACTTTCAATTTTGTCTAACAGACGATTAATAATCTCCAGTACAATATTGTAATTATACTCCCTCAATTTTGTTTAATAAATCCACCTTTGAAAAGTTAAAATTCATTTAGTTAAAGGAATCAGTATCCTTTTGAGTTGGTCATAGTTACAACAATGATTGGTTGTACTCAATATGCTTGTATCGCTTATTTAAAGGCTTTGGAGATTGTAGCATGATTTCTACGCTCCAGGCGGAACATTTTTTTTCTACTTCTCCACTCGGAACATCAAAATAGTGGACTCTTTACATGGAACGGCGGAAACGATATAAAGTAAAAAACTGGAAATAAAAATTGTCGCGTCTTTACTCTTTGAAAGTTCTTACAGTTGTTAAAATAATTGTGCAGTTTTTAATTTATACCATAAGGAAGATGTTTTTGTTGTGAATCTCGAGAAATGCTTACTGGTTGCCTTTGGTTCTCAAGGTCAGGATCCACCAAAAAGAGAGAGAGAGAGACATCAGCTCCATCCACCATTGGGTTGATCCTACTCGAATCTTCCATTTCCTTCTGTAAATCAACTTCCTGTTATTACCATAAATAAATCAAAAGAATGGGCAGGCTATTCTTGTGAAAGAGTCAAATATCACCTTATTCGTGAGTGTTCTTCGATGAGTATGCTTTCTTCCAATTATACTCCCTTACCACAAAAAAATGTTACCCATTACTCTGATATCATACATGCTAATGGAGTAGTGGTTGTCGCAATACCTAACCTAGTTTAATAGGGTGCCCTCTCTCTCTCTCTCTCTGTGTTTGTGTGTCTGTGCATGTGTGAGCGTGTGACTCTTCACTGTTCCTTTGGTCTTTGGCTTCACCAGCAGCACACATCTAAGGCTTCAATTAAATGATACTGAAATCCTGTTCTGTTTACTATAAAGTTGGTTCCTGATTTTGGGTTTTCTTTATAGTTCTAAGTGATGCCTCTTGCACTGTGTCCATCTTTTCAGGTTCAAGTTTTAAATACTATCTCGGCTCTAATTGCTCATACCAGTGAAGTTGTTCCATATGCTAACAAATTGGTGCTGTTCTTCCAGAAGGTATTAATATTCTTTATTCTCCTTGGATTATGTTTGCTAATTGATTCAGTGAAAGGGAGTAAAGTATAGTATGCATTGGCTTGTGAGGTTAAAGATGTTGATCTTATGCTTCTGGCTGGGTTTTCAGCTATTTTTCTTTCTTTCCCTAGTAACATATGAACCACTTAGGGTTTCTAGACTAATGTTTACTCCCTCTGTCCCATAACAACCTGCACCATTTTTCTCTGACACGGGTATTAAGGAGAGAGTATATATATTCAAAAGAATTTTGAGTGAGAAATAGGTTGAGTATAAGGATTTGCAAGTAGGGTCCACAATTTAAGTATGTGAGTATGACAAGTGGGGTAGGGTAAATAAAAAGAGACTAAAAAGTAAATATTTTAGGAAAGGGGACTTACCAATGGGACACCCAAAAAGGAAATTGGTGGAAATTGTTAAGGGACGTTGGGAGTATTTCTCTTTTCTGAGCAAATGAAGCGAGCCTTGGTAACAGACTTAATGCCATTGAGGTTTCTGAATGTTACTTTTTTTAGTGCATTAATTATTAACACGTGGTGTGGTAAGCAATTATGGGGTTGAACAAATTAAAGGGACGCTTAAGTGTGGTGGATAATCTTATATTAGAATTGCAGATGCTTACAGTACAATTATGCTTTCTACATGTGGAGATGGGCATTAGGCAAATATAGGAACATATGCATAGGCAATCGTGTTAAACTAATGATAGGTAAAGATAGTGTCTGAGTTTGACAATGAAGTTCGTTTAATGTTTCTCAATCTTGAAAAGATTACACAGTAAGCTGGAGAGACATGAGGTTGCAGGTTTGAACTAAGAAACAAACGCTGCCTTTGGGGTTCAATTTTGACTACTTTAAAATCTCAGGAGGCCTTCGAGTTAAGGAGCCTTGGGGACCTTTTGAAGAACTATTTTAGGATTTTGTATTTTATTAGAGAGATGAAATTAACTTTTATTTGGGCAGAAGTTGTGCCAACATTAAGACGGAAATTTTTGGTTAAAAGTAGGTGTTTCTCTATGATATTTTCCCTAATGTTCGAGGAGTATCAATTTGCTCTTCTTTTTTTTTTCTTTGCATCATGAGTCTTATCTTTTTTATATATCTCTCGTCTTCATTCAAGGAAGTTTTTGCTTCTAGTTGCATATATATGGAATCATATTTCTATCATTGTTATTATCACTTTGCTTATGGCTATAAAATAGAAGAAAATACCTGCTTTACTCTGAGTTCTCTTGCTTCAAGGTCTGGGAGGAATCGCCTGGTGAAAATCTTCTGCAGATTCAACTTCTCACTGCACTCAAGAACTTTGTTGTTGCACTTGGTCACCAGTCGCCTATTTGCTACAACATACTACTACCAATTTTACAAAGCGGAATCAATGAAAATAGCCCAGATGACCTTCTGGAAGACAGCATGCTGGTTAGTGGGATCTTGTTCTTTAAAAGTAAAAAGAGCCTCACTCAGTCCCAGTATTTCTTAACTAATTCTTCACATTTATCGTGCAGCTATGGGAAGCCACAATCTCAAATGCCCCTTCTATGGTACCTCAGTTATTAGGATGTTTCCCATGTCTGTTGGAAATCTTTGATAGAAGTTTTGATCACTTAAAGGTTTGAACACGACATCCTAATGTCATATTTTCCTGACATTAACATTGTTTATTTTCTCAAGTTATATTTCTATAAAACTAGGTTGCTGCCACAATTATAGAAGGCTACATAATTTTGGGTGGAACCGACTTTCTCAATCTGCATGCGTCTAGTGTTGCTAACCTGTTTGATCTGGTTGTTGGAAATGTCAATGATAGAGGCTTACTTTCGATACTTCCAGTCATTGATGTATTGATTCAGGTACTTCATGTTTTTTCATGACATATGATTGAATTTGTCGTAGTGCACAAGTAGGTACTCTAAGGAACTGTTTTAACATTGTTAACTATGCAACCTACCCATAATAATGGTGTTTTTGTTTAGATTAATTATTTTCTTTGCTTGTAACTACATATAAATTTGTACGATCATTGTAGTCAGTTTTTGTGCCATTAGAAGGTAGATCTAGTGCTTTTTATCTCTAAATCTTCCAGGTTGCATAAACTTTAGTTTAATTATTTTTTTCAAAATGGCAGTGTTTCCCTATGGAAGTGCCACAGCTGATCAGCAGTACCCTTCAGGTATCTGGACTCACTTCATTTGATGATTTACTAAAACACACAAATTGCTAACTTGCCCTGCTTTCTGGAAACTGTTCGCTGACCTTTGCTTCTCGTGGGTATATCTAGAAATTGATTGTTATATGCTTAACTGGAGACGACCGAGATCCTTTCAGAACAGCTGCAAAAGCATCTTCTGCTGCCATTCTTGCTAGGATTCTGGTAATGAATACAAACTTTATGGCTCAGTTAACATCAGAACCATCGCTTTTGCGCTCCTGCACAAGGCAAGTGTCCCAGTAGGAGAGAATATACTTCTCTGCTTGGTGGACATATGGCTTGACAAGGTCAGTTCTCCTACAGATGACACAATGTCCAATAATTGTTGGTGTAGAAAGCATAATTGTCCTTTTTTGTTCCTCTTTTGGTCAGAGGGGAAATTTGGTATATAGCTACCGTCTCACAACCGAAGTATGACCCTTACTTACTGTGTTTGTGCTGTGATTTTCATTGTTTTTAAAAAAAAATGATTCTTTGGTAAAAACTATACCTTGAGGGGATAGTGATAGTTTTCCACCCTCCAATGTGTATTTTTGGATTTGCATATTTCCTATATAATCAGCAGTTGGTAACCGTGACAGTAAGCGTGGTACCTAGGCCTGGCAGTTTTACCCAATAACTTGTTAACCCACCCAACCCAACCCACTAATTACCCAACCTAACCCAACCCAATTAATTTAACAGGTTGTAATAGGTTACCCAAATAACCCATCAAATTTCGCGGGTTAAACCGGGTTCAACCTGCAAACCCGATGTAACCCGCTGAAAAAGACTTAAAAACGCCAAAAGCCTCTTTATCGTCCAACCATATTCCCTTCCGCCTCCCTGGTCTCTCCCATGGTCCCAACGATCTCCATTAGCGCTGATGCAATCAAGATATTGATGTACTTTCCCCCTCCTTGTTTACGCCGTCCACCCCCACGCCACCATCTCTGCGACCAATCTCTGCGCAATTCCGGCCAGACACTAATTGAGATCGAGAGATTCCGGCAGAAAACTGATTAAAGTCAAGAAGCAGGGATTTATTTGGTCGTGGTTCAAAAACAAAAGTCGATCAACCTCTCTGCTGATCGATCCACGGGAGGAAAAGGTAAAAAAGATAAGGAGAACAGAGAAATGGGAAAAAAAAATAGAGAGAGAAAGAAGAGAGAAGTATAAAAAAATATGAGAGATAAAGAGGAGAAAAGGGGAGCGGCAGATCTGGGTTTCTTTCTTTCTTTTTTTTTTTTTTTAGTAAGCTTTTTTCTTTTGAATTAGCTTTATTTTTTCATTGTTTGAAATTAAGACCTGGGTCGACCTGATGAATACTGACTATGCACGCTTGGTAAATTTGATCCAGCAACTCAAAAAACGGAATAAAACTTTCAAAAGCTGCTGGGTTGACCTGGGTCAACCTGACCTATCACAACCCATGACCTAAGCAGGTTGTTTTTATTTTACCCACTTCAATCTGTTACCTGCTTTAACCCATTACCCGCTTTAACCCGACTCAACCCACCCCAACCCACCCAATTGCCAGGCCTAGTGGTACCCAAGAAAGTTAGATATGTCTATACATATTTCAGCTATGTCAATCAACTATATGCTGTGTGAGCGGATAGGCTTCCGTTTTCGGTATATAACTCAATAACTGTAACACATTTACCTAGTTCGATTCTCTTTTGGTATATAACTTGAATAGATTTACCTAGTACAATTCCCTTTCTAGAGTTTATATGGTGTGACTTTAGACTGATATAGGCAGTCAAAATCAAATCATTTACACATGATTTTTATTGGATGGGATTTGTAAATGCATATTTCAGTTTTTCTTGGTACCTTCTCTATTACAAACTGCTGGCTATAATTCTTAGACATTGATTCTATATGAGAAGGCATGTGTTAGTGCCTCAAGTGGTGCAAGGCAAGTAGGTGCTTGTGCCCTGTAGGTTGTTTTTTGCGTGATGGTATTCTCATTGTGTCCAAGTGAACTTGTATATACTACTCCCTCCGTCTCAATATAGATGTCGTTTTGAGAGTTGAATTTTGTCTCAAAATACTTGTTGTTTCACTATTTTCAAAGTTTTTTTTATTGCTTTATAACAACTATACCCTTAATAATGATAGTGAACTATCTCTTACCTAACTATTTAATTACCTAGGTAGTTGAATTACTTTAGGGGTATTTGGGACTTCTTCACATGCATTAATGATATTTCTTAATATGTGTGAAACACTCCAAAACGACATCTATTTTGAGACGGAGGGAGTATATCTGTTGTACTGTCAAAGATGTGCTTTTTTTTTTCTCACCCTTTCCCTTTGTGTTTGATTACAGGTTGACAATGTGAATTCGATCCAGAAAAGGACATTTGGTTTCGCCCTTTCCATTATTTTGACATTAAGATTGCCTCAAGTACTTGATAAACTAGATCAAATATTAAGGTACTTGTCAACCTCAAAAGTGACGCTTTTCTGTGGTTCTGGTGTCAGGTGGTCTCTTTGCTAATATTGGTGCATTTTTCTTTGTGATAGTGTATGTACAAGTTTTATATTGGGTGGCAGTGAAGATCTAGCAGAAGAAGAGTCCAGGTTAGAAGTCTAAAATTCACTTGTCGAGCTAAAAAAGATTCTTATTGCACCACCAACAATGGCGGATCGTTTCTGTGTGGGGGAGGGGGGGGGGTATTTGATGAAAATAATTTGACAAGCTGCTACTGCCCCTCATAATAAGATGCTTAAAAACAACATAATTTGAACCACTAATCCGTTCCGGAAAGATAGTCTCACTTTGATTTTAGTGGCCACCTTGGTTGAACTTTGACCATACGTTCATGAAAATTAGATCACCTTCATAAAATCTTCAAAAATTGTTATTGATAGAGTTTATAATGGTGCATCAATAACAATACTTTGAATTTTTTAAATGAATAAATTTTCATAAATTTGTGGTCAAGTTCAACTAAGTGACTATCAAAACTAAAGTGAGACAAAGTTTCTGGACTTAGGAAGTAATATTATGTAAATTCACTTAGGTGCTAGTGCTTTTACTTAATTTAATGAAATAATTGTTTTTACCTTTTTTTGGTCAACTCCCCCCCCCCCCCCTCTCTCTCTCCTCTCTCTCTCTCTCTCTATCCAAAGAGGATTGGATCTGCTGCTGGGAACCAACATCTCAGTATGCTTCTGCTTCTCATTTCACAATGTCTTTCTTTTCTTTCTTGCATGAACACAACAGTGATAATATGAGCTCGAGAGGGCCTCAGTTTCCAACTAAAGAATTCAGAAGGAGACAGGTAAATTTGCTGAATTTTGCTACGGAGACTTTGAAAAATTGATGGTCCCAGAAACTTACTTCTGGCTTGTTTCACCTGTTGTCAGATAAAAATTATCAGACCCTATAACCAGATGTCACTAGAGACTCAGTGAGGGACAATCTTCAAACATGTGCTGCTTTCATGGCGAGACCTTCAATTCTGCCTTCGCAAGAATGCACCCTGCAGCATTTGCCCAATTTAAGCAAGCTTTGAAAATGACATAGGAAACCTTTCTACAGGGAATGATGTGGATTGTTCCTATGATCAGATTGAAGGCGAGCGGGAGATGAGTAAGTTTACTTTTTTCTCTCCTCTCTCGATGTTATTCAGTTTGGTGTTACAGACTACCTACCAGGCTGGATTTTGACATTCTAGTTTATGATAATTATTGTAGGAGTATGAAATGAAATACTCCATCCGTCCCATAGTAAGTGCCTCCCTTTCCTTTTTGGCCCGTGTGTTTCTAAATAAGAACAGTCTTAGTGGGGGGGGGAGGTACACTTATGTACGAAGAAGCAAGTACATTCCTTAAATGACAACTCAACTACGACACATAATGGGAAGGAGGGAGTACTTGACTTTTCACCTTCATTACATCGAAGTTTTACTTTCTTGAGAGACAAATATATGCATAAACCATCCTCGTGTTTGAAGAATGTCTAATCTCAGTTACTTGTTTGCAGGTTTCATTGTCAGCTTGCACCTTGCACACCCTTTGATCATACGGCCAGCATTTCTTATCAGTTGTTGTATATCCTCTTCGGACACAGCAACGTAGTAGATACAGTGATCCTTCTTGGCACTTTTTTTAAGCCACGAGTGGCCCGCGCATTTGAGTCTCCGGTTTTGTTGATAGCATTCCTGTTTGTGAAAAGTTTTGGACGTGCAGTTCCGGTTTGCATCTGTCAATCTTCAGTGATGGCTCGTTTTAGGGAATGAAAAATGCTCTTTGTCGAAAAGCAAAATATTCATATTTGTTTATTTTATGGATTCTTGGGAGGGTAACATTATTTATTAAAGTTGTGTTTATCAAATCTGAGGTGTACGACTGTCTAATACACAATGGAATGTAAGTAAGATTTTTAGATTTGCCTTGAGTGGGAAAGTGGAAAGAATGATTTCGCTGCTTAATACTCCCTCCGTCTCACTTTAATCTAAAAAAAAAAAATTAATTGTCCTACTTTAATTTACAAAATTTTAAAATAAAAACTAAATAATGGGACTCACTTCCACTTCATATATTCACTACAATTGCTCACTATTTTCTATCTCTATTTTTGTCTCATGCCCAACTATCTAAATTCACAACATATTATATTTTCAACTTTTTCTTTAGTTCTTGTACCCAAACAAAGGAATATTTGCTACCGAAAATAAATCATAATCTGTTTTCATTATATATACTCCCTCCACTCTCAAAATATGATGCTCTTACTCGACACGGGGATTAAGGAAAAGTGTTAGTAGAATATTTGTTGTGAAAAGTGATGTAAGAAAGAGAAAGTGAGATATGAAATAATTATGTGTGAAAGTGGGTCCCACGAGATAAAACATTTCTATTTTTGAGTTGTGTTATTTCAAGTGGACACTCAAAATGACAAATTATCCTAATTTTAGTGGGGCGGTGGGAGTATGCACTACCGTGAAACAAAATTACTACGTCAATGTTGTTGCCCAAATGAATAATTAAGAGGAAGGCAAGTTTACATAATGGTTCTTTGTAATTTGTGAGACATGAATTCATCGTAATGGAGAGTGGAGACAAACCTGTTTTAATTGTTGTCTTGGCGCGTAGAATAATTTGCCTTCACAGGTCTTATTGCAGAAGAAAAATACTCCAATGAACTTGTTACAATTTGGCCAACTAATTTCCTGTTTGTTAACTTGAATCAACTTTTGAACATTAAACATGTTAGGTTTAACTATATTAATGACCATGAAAGATTGCAACATCAGCTTGTAAAAGCAAAAGTACCGTAATAGGTTCGAGTGTTCGACAATGGTGAAAACCCATAGGGAAACTCTGTAATCCGTTGAATGAGTTTTTATCAGTGGGATCCACAAAAAATTACTACAACCTAACGGATTATAGAGTTTCACTATGAGTTTTCACAATACATATCATTATCCACTCCTTTACTATACATGCTATCTCATCTCTACAAGTGCTATCACAATGCAACACTATAAATTAAATTATAATTAATAAATTATTAATTAAGTGATTTATCAATAACAATTCTTAAAATTCCACTGTAATTATTAGATTGACACCAATTTATAGTCAAAGCCAACATAACATGATCATAAAAATCAAATGAGATAAAACTTTCGGATGCAGGAGTAATATTTTGAGGGGAAAGATGCATACAGTTGTTTAAGCAGATTGCCACAAGCCCAAATCACCCACGACACAACCATTATCTTACTACCAAGTATTCAAGTCCACCGTATACCTAGGCAATAAAACAACGAAATACTCCTAACGTCCCAAAATCTTCACATTGCTTCACTAGCCATGTTGTGTTTATGCACTTTTAAGCCTAAATTATAGAAATTGGAAGAACTTTTTGGGACAATGAGGAACAACAAATGAGAAAATCATTTTGGGACGGATTTGGGTCGGAGGGAGTATAACAAATTCTAAAATCTAGTCTTTATCAACAGTCGCACACAATAGGCCACACCGGGACTCTACCACTAGTCATACCGATAAAGGTCCCAAACTGAAGACGTAGAAAGAAAATGGGCACTGAGAAAAGTATTTTTGCTGTCAAGAGAAACCAATTTCTTTCTATTTTTGAACCAGAAAATGGAAGGAATAGTACAAGAAAAAAAAAAAGTTTTAACCATGTGTACACATGAAATAGAGTACTAGACACATCTGGGAATACCCTGCCAACATTCAAGAGGGAATTCAAAGAGCAAACCGGTACAGGTGAGACACCAAAATTGGATATGAGAACCAACATACATTACAATTAAATTAGAAATGTTTCTCATTCTTGTGGTGCACCGCCATTTGTTGCATCCATAGGCTCAGCTTCTGCCTCTCCCTTCTTACCTGGCAAAACAAATTCAAACGTTAAAAACACATGCAGTCAAAGGGCAATGCCACTCACTCCGTCCAAAAATAAATGTTGCATTTGACTTTGACTCATCATTGCTTAAAAATGTGCTTCACTAGTTTGTATATTACTACAGTAAAATTGCACCGAGAATGTTCTTTTATTTAATGATCTTGGGAGTGACCAAAAAGGAAAGTGCTATACTCGCTCCTTATCAAGTTAGTGTGAACTTATTTCCTTTCTTATCTGTCTCAAGTTAGTGTGAGAACTGCCCAAAATAACAAAGAATATTTTCCGTTCCTCCCACTCATTCTCTCTCCTACTTTACTTTTACACTCACAACACCAATCAACTTACTATTCATTTCACTCATTCTCTCTCATATTTAATTTTTCATACTCACAAACACCTCCTTCTACTATTTATCTCTCCTACTTTCCTTAATTTGTGTGCCCAATTTTTTTGTTCACACTAACTTGAGATGAAGGGAGTATTTATTTATTATGGTACAGAACAGAGGGAGTAAAACACATCAACCATTTCATTCTGCAGTTAGAGGAGCTTTTACCTTTCTTCTTCTTGCCACCACCTTTCTTTTTTGATTTTGTGCCCAAAGCTAACCATCCTTTTATTTCAGGGTCATCTATAACCTTGCTAGGCTGCAGCTCCTGCAAAGAATGACTTGTGATGCGATCTGATCCGTTGGGCATCAGCAGAACCGTGAATTTGACTTGTGCAACATAATCACCTGCATTAACAACCACCGCCACATTGTTCACTCAAAACACAAGGCAAATAGTTTCAACCCACGAAGCAATATTACAATAGTTACTTCGTTTGCGTTCATTCAACTCAAAATAATAATTAATCATTCTGTTCCAAAATGATATTCCCACTTGAATATTCAAGGTTTCTAGTGATATGTTTCTTTTCCAAAAATCACCCTAAATGAAAGTAAAACATTACAAATCTCAACCACAGTAATGCTGCTAGTTTAAGGATTAAGGATATTGATGGAAGATCAATGGTTTTAGTCCTTCAATCTTAGGAATCAAATCTCACTCAGAGATATTGGTTGGATTCCCATTCCTACTAAGAGTATAAGAGCTCTTTTCATGATTTTTTTTGTGAGCCGTAGATGCCACATCATTGACAAAAGTGTAAAAGACTAAACCTTCCTCCACTAAAGCAGTTTTTCGTAGTTTATTTTGTGTGTGGCTTTCAAACGTCAACATTAAGCCAATTACTGAAAGCTTTTCATAGAAAATTGGTGAGCATTAGTGATATACTCCCTCCGTCCCATTTTAAACTTCAAAAACAAAAATGGGTTCAAGAATTGAGAAAAACGTGATGTGTTGTGAGTGTAGATGGTTTGGTAGGAGAGAGAAAGTGGGTAGGGAATAGTTAGTGGGTTATTGTTGTGAGTATGACATGTGGGACCCACAAATAAAGAAGTCTAAAAATCTTTCCTTTTTGGGTTTTGAAGTTTAAAATGGGACAACCAAAATGGAAATTTTTGAAGTTTAAAATGGGACGGAGGGAGTATTAACATTTTACATAAAACTCCACAATGGAGAAAAGCTTACCATAGCTTTTGCATCAAATTAAAGAGCTATGAAAAAGCTCCCATTGAGGATGGTATTAGGATTCTTTTGGTTCCGGAGGATCCAGCTACATGAAAAGAGGGACTAATTTTCTGGGACGGAGGGAGTACCAAATACTAAGCATGCTTCAATGATATCTTGTAGTGCTTACTATGAGATCAAAATGGGAATTTGTTGGAAGCAAAAAGAATCGTACCAGGTTTTTCATGAAGAACGGGGTATGGCTGCAAAAGCTCATGATTGACACACTCCACCAATCCCAGTCTAGCACGCTTCTCTTCCAAAGCCCTAAAATAAATAAACCGCCATCAGATGTTAACATTCATATAAACGAAATACAAGTGAAGGGGGGAAGTCTTCATGTCAAAGAGAAAAATAAACCTGGCTGAGAATGGCATGATTGGGAATTTCTGGTTTATTTCACTGAATATAAACCTTGATGCTTTCATTTTCAAGTGATAATTCTTGTCGACGGCCCTTTTATATATTGTTGTCTGCTTTTCATCCAATAGCCTCGGCTGTAAAGTTGACAACAAACTATTAAAGATAAAGTAAAGAGCTAAATAAAGCAAGACAGAGATTCAGATATTAAATCAGTAATCACCTTGCCATCGCCCGTGCTCGTGACTATATCAATTGCATAAACTTCATTCTCTTCAAACTCAGCATCATCGACTCTTGTATCAGGATTTGATACACTCAACACAACCTTGTTTCCATCAATCACGAATTGTTTCATCTGGTGACTCAGAACAGCTTCGACAATCTTGCAGTCATAAGCAGCAGCAACCTTCTGAATTGCCTCAGTGACATCTTGGTTCTACAACAAACACAAAAAAACAGACAAATTAATTATTTAAGTGAGACAAACACATCGGTCGTCAGTCAATAACAACATACTGCACTAACATCCTGTACTGAATAGCAGCAAAAACCAAGAAATTGAGGGACATTCTACTATCAGAGTAACTATGACAACTGCATCACTTGGAAAGTTAATTCATTGCTTCTGACAAGTATTCATCCTTTTGAGGAGTCCGTCCACATACGAGCAATGCTAAGGACACTAAAAAAGTTCACAAAATTATGGGCACAATCGCAATGATTGATCAGATATTTAATTAATGACTAGTGGGGCCAACAACTACAACATCCAGTTAAATATTGCCAATTCAGTTGCGCCCACGATTTTGTGAGCTCATTTTGTGACTTCAGTATTACTCTTCACATGTTTGTTAACTTTAACAAACAAAAATGCATGACAAAATCACTCAGCTAGTTTCTACATGATTTCATTTTCACCAGATATCAAAAGGCTAATCATATTTTTTTAGAAACAAGGACAAAGGTAACGTGCCGGGAAAGGCGAGTTCAATTTAATGGATCAACTCTCACCAAAACTAAACATACAATTCTATTCTAGAAATGCAAGAGAGGAAGTCAAAGCCAAAAGGGGGGGGGGAGAGGACAAAGAAACAAGACCCTCTATCAGTGTAACTATGACTAATTAAAGCTTCATTGGAGATAAACTCCATAGCCAACAAACGATCTTTCATCATGTAGAGGCAGGTACTAGTCCAACAACATAATTGTCAATATCAAAAGAAAAGGTCAATAAAAACAGATGAACCCAACTTTATCTTCATAGCAAATCTTCAGGAAGTTTGCTGTGAGTAACAAAAACAAATGGAAGTTTAATAAAGATAATGAGAAGGGGTTTCTTTTTAAGAACAACTATAACATACAGTTCTAGTCATAATCACTGGAAAAAGGGGGCGGAAGGAGGATGAATAAACAAGACCCTCTATCAGTGTAACTATGACTATTTAAAGCTTCATGGGAGATAACTCCTTAGCCAACATATATTCTCATCATGTAGAGGCAGGTACTTGTTCAACACAATAGTCAAAATCAAAAGAAAAGGTCAATAAGAACAGGGAGAAAAAAAAAAAAAACTTTATACACATCAAATCTTCAGTGGACCAGATCAGAGTAACAAAAAAATAGAACATTGAAAATGATGGGAAATAGCTGTTATGAACTAAATTGCTTTAAACCAAAACTAACAATAGACACAGTTCTACTTCATTATCACTGAAAATAAGGTGATGCAGTGTACTAGGGACACATATAATGGCTAGTAGAAGCAAACAGGGAAGAATAGCATGACCCTCTTATCAGTGTAACTATGACTAATTAAAGCTTCATTGGATATAACTCCTTAGCCAGAAAATAATCTTCTTCATTTAGAGGAGTTGTGCTAAATTACATAGGCCACAAATGGCTTCTTGATAAACAGTTTACTTGGACATCCTACCAACAAGGACATGTAACCTAAATGTAAGTACAAACGACATCTCGAATAAAGGATCCAAAAATAGAGGTAAGGGACCAACAAGTCTGGAGCAGGTCATTATCCCCTCATAAGAACATCTAATCAATGTGAATTATATTGGCTCACAATGGGAATCAGTGTCAAACATTAAACAAATGGATACACCAGTAGAACCAAAGTAATGGCCAAGCAATATAGGCAACAGGGAAAAGAGGGGATCGATAAACTACAATCACCTCGGCAAAGTTGCCTAACCCAAAAAACTAAATCACTATGTGAACTAAATCAAGACGAGAGAACAGCAATTGAGGTTGTAAATCTGGGATTCTGTTTCAATAGTATTATCTTGTTCTGTAGCATCATATATTGTGATATTGGCTAGCTTGGTATAACTGCATAAAATAGAACGGACCCAAAAATATAAGTCACGTATTGGCATCAAGGACAGGGGAAACCAAAAGCATATGATCACCTCGGGGAAGTTGCCAAATCTAAGAAAATACACAAACTGTCAACTGTAGCAGCTGAATTAAAGAAAAAGGTGACCACTTAAACAAGAATAATACAGATTAGAAAAATATTGGCTAAAAAAGGGACAATGTGTGTCAATTAGAGTAGATAGACACCGCAACGCACCCAAATATAGCCGTTATATTGGCAACAGGGAAAAAGAGGGAATCAAAAGGCAAGTGATCACCTCGGCAAAGTTGCCTACAAAAGCCTAATCTATGAAAATACACAAACTTCCAATTGTAACAACTGAATTAGAGAAAACAGATCAAAAAGTCAAAACATCAATGATCATGTATCAATAATAAAGATTAAAATATTGGCTTAAAGGGACAGTGAGTGTCAATTAGAACAGATTGACACCCACAAACCACCCCCAATTAGCCAAGTTATATTGGCAACAGGGAAAAAGAGGAAATCAAAAAGCAAGTGATCACCTCGGCAAAGTTGCCTGCAGAAGTTTCACAATATTACAGCTAACATGGAGAAAAACTATATTATATGCTTTTACTTGCTGAAAAACAATTCACCATATTCTAATGCTTTAGACTTTATGATCGGGTTGCAAGATTTACAATAAGTTAGACAGCAGTTGTCATTCGAAACAAAGAATATTCAAGAACACTGAAGTTAGGTCTACATAAGAAAGTAAATATTCAAGAACACTGAAGTTAGGTCTACATAAGTTAGGCATCTCTATACAGACAGAAGTACGGACTAGGGAGGGAGAGAGTACATCAGTTCTTGGAATATTACTTGTGACAAAATTAGGAAGGTTTTCCTCGGAAAAAAAAATTATATATAGACACTCTATGAATGAGAGAGTTTCCAGAAATAATATAACCTAAAAATTTTGATAACTGTCCAAATGAATTAAGAAAAGCTAAAATGACCTACTAAATAATAATCATTTTAGTGATGGATTGAGACGAGACTAAGGAAACTGAATTCCAAACACTTCTCTTTCAAATTATGTGATGTCAATTACGAACAAAAACACAAGTTGAAATACTCTTCTTATAATGAGCATTAGCAACCAAATATACATGCGCTGACATGCACAGGAACATCAAAGCAACAATCACATCTTATTAAGTTGAAATTCTCTTAGCAAGCCAAAATATTATTGAGCTACAGAACTTGTCCCATAATTATAAGGTCAAAGAGAGAGCAAGTGAGCACACAATATTATCCTATTAAAATTCAAGCAATAAGTACTTATAAATAGTAAATGGAACAGAAGTATACTCATTTAAATTACCTTCTTTCCAGGTCTCACAAGCCTCAAGGCAACTTCTGCAGCAGTATTTGCAGCAGCTATCACATCGGCGGCTCTTCCTGTGATTGGTCCTTGTTGAAGGACATGAGTGTGCCCAACTACGGCAATGAACCCATCTATGTGACACCCTAAATCGCTGCATCCAACCATAACATCTTTATTCGCCCACATCATTACAATGATATAACTAACCAAGTTAATCAATTAGTCATCATCACCAAAATTAAGAGGAGCTTGCAAACTCTTACATCTTCAATATGTCACCTTCTTCCAAAACAGACTCATCACTGGCTAAAGGGGAGAAATGGCAGACAGTGTTGTTTACAGACAAGCATGTTGGAAATGCAACACCCCTCTCAATCTTCTTCTTAACATTCTTGTATGTATTTCCTGTTTGCCTGCATACACATAAATTACATTCAGATAATTCTCAACAGACACCAAAATACAAACAAACCTACATAATATAGTAGCAAGTCACAAAAACTTACTCTCTAATAAAGGAATCCCCTTTCTCACAGATATCAACAATCTTAGCCTTGGGTTTGCATTCTGACAAGACCAACTGCAGAGCCTCTGCATCAAGTTTCGAAAAGAAAAAACAATCAGCACAGCTAAATAGAAAAATAAACAAATAACATTTCTCATGCAATATTTACATAAATGCGGAAAAAAAAAAACACGATGCAGAACAACATAAACCAAACAAAGAACCTCCTCACTCGCAATCTCCCTTTAAAAAAGTGAGCACAAATATTTCGGTAAGCTGGGTAATACATGCACCAATGCCCAGAAAATATTGAAAAAATCTACACATAAAGCCATATAAACCTTATACCATTTACACATTTGAGTTTTGAAAGAGCAATTATCAAATCCAAATTTTGTAGCAAGAAATATATCGTGTATTAACAAACAACAGTTACAGTTGCCGAATATAACAAGCAGTATCCAACACGAGAAAAATTCCTCTTAAAACGTAAGACCATGAACCATCAACAAGATGGCAACTACAGTCCTCCACTAATCTCTCACGGAGATCGATGACATTATTCACACAAGCGTATGTACAAGTAGGGACACTAACACACGTATATGCATATAGAACAGAAAGGTATCACATTAACAGCAACTTAAACACATGCAAACTAGATTTCAATCACACTTACTTCCTCCGTCCCATTTGAAACTTCACCATTTTGGTGATGGCACACAAATTAAGGAAAGTGACGAGTGTCAGAAAGGTTGTGAGAGGGAAGAAGTTAGTGGGGACAAGTGGGGCTTACAATTTAAATATGTGAGGGGAAAGTTAGTGGGTATGACAAGTGGGCCCCATAATTTAAGTATGTGAGAGGAAGAAGTGAGTGGGTATGTCAAGTGGGGCCTACATTTTTTACCATTTTAGGAAAGGATGAATCTTTTAACCGGGACACCCATTTGGGTAAAAGGTGAAGCTTCAAATGGGACGGAGGGAGTATATGCATGTATAAATTTAGACAAATCGTGACATCTAAAGCCTTTCAATTACTACATTTCTGTCACCCTCAGAATTTTCTGCATATAAATCACCTTGCAATAGCATGTCCTACAACCATTTCTGGAGGGGCTAACAATTAGGAGACATGGATTGGCTACATCAACATTTGCCACTTCACTTTATCAACAACAACAACAACAACAAAAAAAAAAAAAACTAAACTTTCTTCTATAAATTCACGCCTCACAAATTTCCCAGATAACAAATATCATTTCATCAAAAAATAACACACGATAAGACAGATAAAGGTTAGATATTAACTGTTAGCAATCTCAGCAGCCAATTTGTATTTCGTGACTACTTCAGGCGAAGAGAGATCCAACTCCTTCTCTTCTCTCTCATCATCCGACATCTTCGATATGCTACTCGAGGATCAGAAAACTGAGAATACCAAAAAGAAATGGAAAATCAGAACAACAAAATCACGCAAATTACCATCAGAAATTAGCTGACCATAACGCGATTGAAATTGAAATTGAAACTGAGATTGAAACATTAACAAAGAAATTTACCAGATGATTTGCAGACAACGTCAAAGAGGTGGCTAGGGTTTAGAGGAGGGGGTGGTCGAGTGTGAGAAATGAGGCGAGTGGCGGGTGAGGTGACTATCTATGTTAGGGTTTGGAGGTCGGCAGTGTTTGGCTATGGTTTATATAAAGAGCGTTCGGTTATACACTTTTGTGCTTTTAGGGTTTTGGCCTTTCTCCATATTCATATTTTATTCTATATTCTTTTTTTTTCTTTTTCTTTTTTTTTTGGTTACAGAGAAAAAGTTACTCCATCCGTTCATGGACCCGGAACCGTTCCACCGAGTTAGCTCCACCTATCCACCCAACGGCTCCGATTAAGGCCACATACACACATTCATCATCTGTGCGGCTCGGATGATTTCAATTTTTTTGGGTCCCACCGAGCTCGGCTCCATCTCAGCCGTTGGGTGTAGCTAAAATGAGGTGGCTCTAATCTCCACCATTGGGTGGAGCTAACTTGTGGGTGGAGCGGTTCGAAATCCCTCCGTTCATATCTCCAACTTTTTTTAATCCGTCTCAGACTACATGTCTACATTCAAAAATGGCAAAACAATTTTACTATTCCTCTCACTCATTATCTTTCCTATTATATTTTTATACTCACAACATCAATCAACTTACTATTCTCTCCCACTCATTCTTTCTCCTACTTTACTTTTATATTCACAACACTTACATCAATTCCACCATTTTTAATCTCCGTATAATGAGAGGGTGAACATATATTATGGGACGGAAGGAGCAAGTTATATTCATTGTTTCGTAAATAATTGTTTAGTTGACTCCTCTAACAATAAAGCAAGGCTAACAACAGGATAGTCACAAAATTTTGAAGACAAATTGAGTTGACAGCACTTAATTTAAATAGATACAGTATGTTTTTTTTAAACACTTATATTACAAAACAATTTAAATAGATATGTATTCACTAGCTTATACTACATTCCAAGAAAATTATACTTTAGTTTTAGTTTGATCTTCTTCTTTTTTTTTGGTTAAGTAAAATCTTACTCTTAAAATAACAAATTATAAATAACATTTATGTAGATAACTTTGTCCTTGCAATGCGTGTATAGATACAAGCAAACAATGTATAACTAGCCGTTTTTACCACTTAAATTATAAATAATATTTTGAATAATAGTATATCCCTAATTCGACAAACTGTATACTTTATATTTATTATTTTCATTATAAATTTGGGAAAAACTAATTTTACTCCGTGATGGATGGAGTAATATAAAAAATTAATTGTTGTGTGTAAAAAGCAACATGTGGTACTAATATACTTTAATTATTTTTTCAGCATTATGTTATTACTTACTCTTATTCTTTTTGTCTTTTAATGCTTTGCACAAACTTCTAATTTTACTTTATTTTTTGAAAGATCTTCTAATCTTTTTGGGAGATGCTTTTTGCTTTTTTATGGGACTAGTGAGTGAGTAGTAGGACATTCTAACTTTCATGAGGACAAAGCTATACTTTATTCTTAGTTATTGCACAAATAAAATTCTTAAGGTACAAGTGCGCAAGTAAATAAATGATTTTGCATTTGCAATAACATAAATCAACATATAATAATCAATACTCGCAGTCAACATATGAAAACATTGTCCATACATTAATGTCAACATAATCAATAGTGAAATGTAGAAATGTTTTTATATCAATTATGAATTTATTAATAATATTTTTAAAAAATAATAAAATGGTTTAATTAATATTACTATTTAATAATGTTTCACTTACATTACATTGACCATTAAAAAGACAAAATAATTTTTTTTTTTTTTTTTTTCAAGAAGTAATGTAGAAAAACAGGTCTAAAAGGCCATACAGCGTATGGGGCACAAGTAAACTACAACGGGATAGATTTTGAGAGATTATAGTGGTTGAAGGGCTTGAGTTATGGTCGAAATGTCAATGTATTTGATTGAAACCCCTCCAACTATGAAAATGAAACTTTCATAATTGAATGAGGCAAAACTACAAAAATTTGTCACTAAATTTTAGTTTGTAGAGGAATATGCTATCATATTTTATTTTTTTGCAATTATGTCACTATATTATCATTTTCATTAATAAATATTTTCTTCTCATTAATTTTTGATAAGTTTTTTTTAACAGGTTTGTCGATTCTAAAGAGCGGCTTAGGGCAACTCCAACTATGGTACTAAGTCTATAGGTATCAAATTCAAAATTTGATACCTATAGACACTATTCATAAGGTATCAAATTCACATCTCCAACAATAGGTACTAAATTCATGGTATCAAATTAGATTTTATTAGATTTTTTGATATTTCAAATATATTAAAACACGCCTCAAGAAGTATGGGATTTTTTTTTTGACATCAAATATAAATGAGTACTTTTAAATGTAAGCAAGTGAGCATGGTGTTTTGTTCTTAAAATATTTGTCTTTTATACTTTTTGATCAAAAAAAGTAAATTATTATTTAAACTTTTTAACGTTATTTTGTTTAAATAAATACAATGCAATATTTGTTATCACTTTGCATCTATTACAGTGTCGTCATGAAGTTAATGCCTTACCTGCATTATGATGGGGCTAAGTTGTCTATGTTTTCAGCTCTCAATGCTAATACTTTTTCATATGCTGAGTTGAGTGAGTTAATACAGTCAGTAACCGAGAAGCAGCTAATGGATTAAAGTTTGTTGGGAATGATGATCATTTAAATTTAAAGGTTTGATTGAAGTTGGTAAGAGCAAAGACTTATATCTACATGTTTATGTAGAGCACGATGATGATCCATTAGTAAATGAAAGGGCAATGCTAGGCTTACAAAAGAAGTTTACAAAATGAATGATACAAGGTGTGGTGGCGATATTTTATTGGCCACATCGATAGTGGACCCGACACACTCATATTAAAAACACCAATACAATTATTAGAGCTGACAGTTCAGGAAAACGAGACGGGACGGGACGAAACTATGAAATCCCGTAATATTACGGGACGGGACGTCCCAAATTCTTCGCGGGACGGGAAATCCTCGTCCCGTCCCATCATACCTCGGGATGCGGGACAATTCAGGACAAGAAGACGCTAATATTATAAAACTAAAATCTAACTAAGATGATGCCAAAACATTAAATTTAAAACATAGGATTAATCTTTTACAATCCAACAAGATCAAAACTTTTGACTTCATAAAATAGCTTAATCAAAAAAAAAAAAAAGACAATGGATAATTGAATGAAAAAAGTAAAATTAAGTGCTAAAATATCTTTGAGGTTAAAAAATTAACATTAAAATTAAAATTTAAAAAATGCGGGACGTCATGTCCCGCTTTGTCCCGCGTCCCAAACGGGATGTCCCAAATAGGCCTGCTTTTATACGGGATTAGAATATACTATCCCATCCCGTCCCATTTATATGGCGGGACGGGACGTCCCGACGGGACGAACCCAAGTTGACGGCTCTAACAATTATGACACCTCATTTTGTAAGCCACATTTTGTAGCAATACTAGTATTTTTACCCGTGCCAGTGGCACGGCGACAGTATGAAAAGGAAGAAAGAACTCCATTTAATTTTATCCTCTCACATAAAATCCCTAACCTCAACTCAATTTCCTCTTTTTTGTTACCCAAACTCATCACCTTAAGGATCATTTTATTTTTTATTTTTTTTAGCATTTATATCATGTTTTTGTATCGGTCCCTTTTTTTTTTGGATAATCCCTATACCAATCCGAAAGCTTTCTTTTTTGGAGTGGAGAGGTTACATAACTACCATGAGGAGTGGGATAGTGAGTTATTTTAGATTAATTTTAGGCCGTTAAATCATTTTATGAGATTCAATCACAGCCGCTCTTTTTAAAGCGGTTATTCTTGCTTTCTATTGTAATATAGATTTTGTAACTTTATTATTTCCCTAAATGAAAATGTACATGATCGTGAGAGTGGTAAAGCTGGGAATGAAAATGATGAGGAGAGGAGTATTGATTCTGATAGGAGTCTGGATTATCCTAGTGATCTTGAATATGAGAGTGCACAAGCTGAGAGAACAAAGAAAGTTTAACAAAAACCCTAAAGCTACACATGACCCAATAAGTCAATTTGAACTACCATCTGAGTTGCCAAATGTGAAGACAATGTTCGGACCTTATATGCCAGTTGATGACATGGATGATATGCTAGAGGACATTTGAAATTTTGTTGGGGAAGTAAAACCAGGTCATAATAATTAAGAAAATCATGACTCAAGTCATTATGAAACATGTGAATATGTTACTAGTGATGATGATCACGAGAGTGGCAAGGCTTTGACGATTCAAGTTTTTCTATTCGAAAATAGCGGATTCCATCGTTAATTTTGGATTGTGAATAGCGATAGAAAGTGACGAAGCGTCTAGCCCTAAATCTGGAGATTTGGCGTTGTAAGTAGAGAATATAAAATCACGTGATATAACAGTGATTCCATAAGAGATCGCCTAGTTGGCAACACGCTTAGCGATAAACTTGCCCACTGGACGCTACACGGACTCATCCGTTATGTTTTAAACACCATTTAAAAAAGTTAGTCAAAATTGTTAATAAACTAAAGTACGCAAGTCACATTAAGCGTTCTGACACTACAAGAGAGAAATTGCAAAAATATGATACTACGCATGTCTTTTTCGCAAAAAACTCGTCTCATTTATATTGTTCACATTTAAATTTTTTGGTCACCACAATTGAACTTTGATCAAATAGCTATGTCAATCTAGTCATCCTAATGAAATTTTTAAAATTGTAATTGATAAATTAATTTGTTATTATCATTAATATTATCTAAAATTTCAATAAGATGATTAAATTGACTTTAATGTTTGGTTAAAGTTCACTTGTGTTTGACTGATAAATTTAAATGTAGAGAATATAAATATGACGGGAGAAGCAATAACTAATACTCCTTCCGTCCCATACTTATCGATACTTATTTTCATTTTGAGCATTCCATGCTTATTGATACTTTCCAAAATGTTCGCTTTTCTCTCTCATATCCACTCACAACAACTATTCACTAACTTATTTTTTCTTTCCTACACATTCACAATACTTACGGTTCCAGTATTTTTTTAATCCCCACCCATTGATATGTTAGCAATAAGTATGAGACGGAAGGAGTACTAGCATACTCCTATAGTTTTCACATTTATTACTACGAGATATCAAAGGAAAAAAAAAGATAAAATCTATATATATATATATTAAAGTTGGCCAAAAGAGCTATGGTATTGACATGTGGACAAACAATGGAGAAAGCTTGCATTTGGAGAAGCCACATCAACAACATACTAATAAATAAGTGACTTTTCATTTTCTTTTCATTAGCTAATACTATTAGCTAATAATAATAGTTACTAAAAAGGGTAACTATAATAGTAACTATTACTATTAGATTTTTTTTTTCAAATAATAGGGTTAGGAATATTTATGTACAAAAGTACCACCCAAATTCAACTATGTACCAAAATGACACTTTTTTATGAAAACTTCACTGGCAATCACGTTTTTAGAGTAAAAACGTGAATACCAGTCACGTTTTCTCTTTGCATCCCTTGACTCCATGGCTTTGGTTAATTGGTTGGTTAATTATGGGTTTGATTAAGGATAAAGGTGAAGTTGTTATTGGCAATAACGACTTCACTTTAGGGTTTTGTCACATTCTAAAAACTTCACTGACAGTGAAGTTTTCAGTTTATTCTAAAAACTTCACTACCAGTGAAGTTTTCAGTTTGCCAGAAGTTTTCAGCTCCTTCTACAAATATGAGATTTCAATTCATTCAAGCGTACTTCCCCTTTCCTTTCAACTTAACATTGGTTCGATCTGCCCCAATTTTCTTATATAACTTCTTAATCAATTTTTTGTACCTCCATCGAGTTTTTGCTTTAAGCACACATTTCGGCCCCTGTTCAAAATGACTACCTTCAAACGGGTTTTCATCATCTCCTCCCCAGTAGCACATGAAAATAAGTGGAACTCCACTCATATTTACTCCTAAACAAATGAATTCGACTGTCAAAATCCTAATTTATTAACAATGCATATACAAAAAAACATCTAATAACTCTAATAATTATATTAACCAAATTAAAACATGGGAGGGGCTATTTTCACTACATAAAATGCTAATCAACTAATTTTGCAATACTATTAAGATTTCCCTTTAAATTAATTGTTTTATCATTATATAAATAAATTATATATTTATAGATAAAAATATACATTATATGTTTATGTGAAAGAAATTGAGTGAACCCTTTTCTTCTTCTAAACAAAACTTGTACATTACAAACAAATAATTTTAATTTTATTCTCAAAACTATTAATCAACAGTTATAACATAACCTTATCTAAATGCATAAATTTTATCAAAAATATAAATAAACAATTGCATATATAGTTGAAGATTATTTCTATAGTGAAAATAGCCCTTCCCTTAAAACATATAAGAAAAATTAAAATATACCTTAAATGCTTTGAATCTTCACCTGGAAAAAATTGAATTTTTTTTCTTTAGTACTTGAGCACTTGTGGGTGTATGAATGAAAGGAAAGGGGCAGTGCGCTTGAATGAATTGAAATCTCATATTTGTAGAAGGAGCTGAAAACTTCTGGCAAACTGAAAACTTCACTGGTAGTGAAGTTTTTAGAATAAACTGAAAACTTCACTGTCAGTGAAGTTTTTAGAATGTGACAAAACCCTAAAGTGAAGTCGTTATTGCCAATAACAACTTCACCTTTATCCTTAATCAAACCCATAATTAACCAACCAATTAACCAAAGCCATGGAGTCAACAGATGCAAAGAGAAACCGTGACTGGTATTCACGTTTTTACTCTAAAAACGTGATTGCCAGTGAAGTTTTCATAAAAAAGTGTCATTTTGGTACATAGTTGAATTTGGGTGGTACTTTTGTCCATAAATATTCCTAACCCTATTATTTGAAAAAAATTCTTACTATTATTAGTAATAGTTAACTATAATAGTTAACCATTATAGTTAACTATTACTCTTATTAGTAATAGTTACTATTATAGTTAACTATATTAGTTAACTATTACTATTAATAGTATTAACTAACAATATTAGTTACAATACAAGTTAAATATTACTATTAATAGTATTAGTTAACTATAATAGTTACTATTATAGTTAACTATATTAGTTAACTATTATTATTAATAGTATTAGTTAACAATATTAGTTACAATACAAGATAAATATTACTATTAATAGTATTAGTTAACTATAATAGTTACTATATTAGTTAACTATTACTATTAATAGTATTAGTTAACTATAATAGTTACTATATAGTTAATTATTACTATTAATAGTATTAGTTAACCATAATAGTTACTTTATAAGTTATTTTTTACTATTAATAGTATTGATTAACTATAATAGGTTACATACATTAACTATTACTATTATTAGTATTAGTTAATTATAATAGTTATTATATAAGTTAGATTATTAATTTTTAATATTAATTAATCATAATAGTTACTATATCAATTAACTATTACTATTAATAATATTATTTTATTATAATAATTATATTAATAATTATTATTATACAGACTAATCGTTGCTATTAATATATATATTAACTATTACTATCAATGGTATTAATTAATTATAATAGTTATTATAATAATAGTAATCATATAGATTAATTTTTATTATTAAGAGTATTAGTTAAAATGATGATTACTATATTAGTTAACTATAGTTAAAATATTTTTTAAGACATAGTATTGGTTTCCCCTGCACGGGTTAGCCGCTAGTTTGAATTAAGCTATAATAGAATGGTAGCACTCTGCAGATGAAAACCGATGCATGCATGGTTCCATAGGATGCAGCTACCCGCGTCGCCCGGCGCTTTTTCCATTTCCGGTGTCGGAGAAACCTTCAGGTCATACTCTATCTCAAGTTGTAGTTTTGATTTCTTTCTCATTTTCACATTTCAGTGATTATATATGTATGCATTTGGTTTTTACATTGGTTGCACACCAAGTGTTCGACAGTTATCCCCAATAAGAATTTTCTTCCTATCCTCCTTGGACATGTTTTCAATTGGTTTTTTCTCAATGAAATTGCCAACGTCATTCTAGGGACTGTTGGGTGTGAGAAAACAATAGAAGTGGAAAATGCTTAAAGTTTTACTTCTCAATCCATGTGTCAGCACTGCCTCAAGTTAATGGTTTGCATATGAAAAAGTATCTGGGGGAGGGTCGATGGTAGTTCTTCATAATTATTTCACCCAAACATTTTTAATGGGTTCTAAATTTTCTGCACCTGAGTGCTTAAATGTGAGGGAAGAAGGGAAGGGCGTGAAAATGAAAGGAAAAAAAGGCGGAGGGAAGCGATTCACTTTATTCGATGTGTGCAGCGTGCTCCCGAGTTTAAGAAGGAGATGTTAGGAAACATAGATTATTTCCTTCATGTACTCCCGAGTTTGAGAGGAAAGAAAGTATTGGATATAGACTTACATGTTGAATCACAAAGTCAAGGACAATAAGTGTATATGTTCAATGTCTAAGGGCTAATGTCTACAAGTGTATAGTAGTCAGTTGGTCAGTGGTAACAAAGTCAAGACAGGTTGTTAGAAGTCTGTTAGAGTTAGTTCTTGCAGTTTGTAATTCTCCTCTGTAAAGGGAGTATATACACACACACACACGCGTTGAGAGCTCAGTGATGTAAAAAGAGTAAATACAACATTTACAAATAAGTCTGTGATCTTATCCTTGATTTCATCGTCTTCTTTTCTCTTTCGCCATTGATAAAGTGTAAATTAAGTTCTGTTGAAGAGGTTTATATACAAATAGAGATGGGATATTGGTGGAAATTAAGATTTGTTCATTGACAATGAAAGGTCGAATGAGAATACTCAGAAGACTGAACCAATAAAAAAAACTTTATTTCCTCCCCTTTCTTCCCATTATTAGTGGAAACACAATTGAAGAATATTATTAAAAATTCCCTTCATTTCCTTCCCAATTTGTATAACGATGTTTGCTTTGTTGAGATTGTCAAACAATAAGAGTCATCTTATATCTTCTTCAAGTGATAATATCGATCCTGAATGTGTCAATTTTTTGGTTATTGAGTTGTCGGAAAAACGTCACTTCTTGACACCTTAAAGCTTCCATATGCTTGCTATTGTCAATTTTCTTAATAATTCCAAGAAGCCACAAGATGGTCCTTTTGCCAGGGATATTTTCAATCACAACGAAACCTGAAGAAAGACACGAATCTGTAGAAATTATTATATTTTGCCAATCATTGTCCAAAAAAATCAAAGTACACGTGGAAAGGGATGTCGGGAAGAGCTATAGAACCTAGTAAGAGTTATCGCAACAACTCTGGCTAATTAAAACACACATTACAATTATGAGGATCATCATAGCAGGCAGTTAACTCAGATTCTCAGAACATGATAGGGGTAATATCTGAGTGGGACCTTCTCAAAGTATTGTTGTACTCACCAAAGGTATTGCTGTCCGAGTTTAGTGTTAGTGGAACGGTGTAAAGGTCTGACTCCTCGGTCTCAAGCATCAAGCTGCTTGTCTCCTCATGGCCAGTTTGATGATTTTCCCAAGGATGGTCAGTGAGCTTCCTTAAACCTTCTAGCTCCATCGCCACTTCCTTCATTCTAGGTCTGTCCTCACTTTTAAGGCTAATACATCTCTTCACAAGCTCAGCTACTGCTTGCAACTGCTCTAGAGTCCCTTCTCTCAAAACTCGAGGCTCAAGAATTTCAGAGAAGCGCTTTCGCTTCACTGACATTACAAAATACGTTGCTAGATTTCTTTCTTCTTCACTTCTCTGTCCACCTAGCGGTTTTTGGCCTGTTAACAGTTCTGCAAGTACTACTCCAAAGCTGTAAACATCGCTTCTATCCGTTAACTGGCTTGAATAGAAGTATTCAGGATCCAGGTATCCTAATGTCCCTTGAACTAGAGTAGTTACCTGACTATGATCCAATGGAACTAGCCTTGAAGCACCAAAATCTGAAATTTTTGTCGTGTAATTCTCATCTAATAATATATTAGAAGATTTGACATCTCTGTGTATGACTGGCATGGAAGTTGATGAGTGAAGATAAGCAAGTGCAGAGGCTGATTCCGCAGCTATTCTTAAACGGTTATCCCATGAGAGCCAAGACATTCCACCTGGTCTACTATGAATATGGTGGAAAAGGGTACCATTAGAGACTAACTCATAGACTAGTAATGGGACTTCGTTCTCCAAACAACAACCCAATAGCTTCACCACATTCCGGTGGTTGACTTGTGTGAGAATAACTATCTCGTTGATGAATTGTTCCTTTTGACTCACGTCTATTAGTTTAGATTTCTTGATTGCAACTACACGTTTATCAGGTAGAATTCCTTTGTACACCGTGCCATTACCACCCCGACCAAGAATTCTGTCTTCAGCGTAGTTGTTTGTGGCTTTCTTTAGCTCTTCAACTGTAAAAAGTTTCACTGACTCAAATTGCTGTTGCTTCAAAAACATGCCACCATTTTGCTCAAAGAACTTTTCTCTGAGTTTAATCAGCTTCCGTTTTCTGATGCTGACGTACAGCCCGATTATACAAATGAGTACAGTGATTAACCCGAACCCCAGACCTGCATGTGATTTTCAAATGATTAGTCAAACAATCTTAATAACTACCATGCAGCATAGGTTGTACATTAGCTTGAAGTTGTGCTTTACTGATAAGGAAAAAAGTGGAGTATGTAAATTTATTTAAAGACTACCTATAGACAACTTTATTTCTCTGGAATTTGATATCTTAGCAGAACAACCACGTCCATCTTTTCGGCCATCTCCAATGTACCCATGCCCACAAAAACATGTATAATTTCCTGGAGTATTGATGCAATTCTCACGCCCCAAACATAAATTATTTGGATCTTCACACTCGTTGATATCTTGTAAAAGAATTATCACATTAAGTCACAAAAATATTACTCCCTCCGTCCCAAAATGAATGTCCAAAAAGATTTCAACTTTGCTCTTAATGAAGAGTAAATTTGGAAATTTTCGGGCATTAATTTTTGGGACGGAGGGAGTATCAAGCAGATTGAACTTCAAAAGCTAAAACAGAGAAGGAAAAGACAAGTATATCACACTGCATAATGTACCCCTGGAAGCATAGTGGCCCATATATGTACCCATTGAACATGCTTACCGTTGTGCTAATACGCGCTCTTCTAGTGCACTAGTACTAGTATGTCAAGTAAGACTAGTAAGTGAACCATCTATTACAATGGTTATCGCGATTTTTCTTCTTTTCGCCTCTTTTTTGAACCAACAAATATTATTTTTTCGATAAAAACCCCCATTTTAATAATGCAAAATCATTCTTGGCTGTTATTTGTTATCACACAGATACCATTTTTCTTTAAGGTGGTAGCAGGGTAAAGTTTGGTTACTCGACTGTATTATTATAGCTGATCATTTCCTAAGAGGCTCTCGGGGATTAGATTTTCTTAACAATTGATTGATGGTAGTAGAGAAAGGTTATGGTCTTAGCTCTCTTTTGTTGAGTGGGATTGAACATTAAGGTGTTGTATTATATGTTCGGGTAAGAAAGTAGTTCTATATATCTCCCCTAATTCAAATAAAGATTCCGGAACTAACCGTATTTGCAACCCGGATCAAGATATGGATTGCCAGTGTAACCTGGATTGCAGCTGCAACGATATCCTCCACCTATATAATCCTCACATCTAGTGTTGAATTTGCACTTAAAATCATCAGATTCTTGAGCCTCAGCGCAGCTGAGGTTCCCAATTGCCCAATCTAGAACAAGGGGAACACTAGCCATGGTCCTTTTGCTGAATTCTGGATCATTAAAATCTGACAGCCCCTGGAACATAAAGCCGTCCGTATCACCAACAAATGCATAGCTGCAAGGATTAAATGACTCTACCAAATTTGTTTCATTATTTGGCAAGACATCAAGGCGACTTCTAAAGGATTTGAGACCCTTGCCCATAGGTGTCTGACAACAACCATAGCTTTGACAGTTGCCACCAACCACAATCTGAGGGTCAAGGCAAATGCATAAACAAATATTAGTTGATTCACGACCCTTATCGGTGCCTACTACGAGTGCATAGTTATTGCAGCCAACGATTGTTAACATGTTTGCCTCTGACACGGTGTAGGGGGATGGAATATTGAACTGCATCCAGTGTGACTCATAAATGTCTTCTGATTGGTTGTAGCATATCTTAGCCATGCTGTTTTGGGTACGGATTTGGGTATTCGACATACTATATATCTCGAGGTTACTACCCCTCATGAAGGCCTTGGGAGGTGTGAAAGAAGTGTCGCAATCGATGTCGAATAAACTGTTTAGAGAACAGTTCTCTCCCAGGCCGATGCCAAAAGGGTATCGAACAGTCAGGTTTCCACATTGGCTTTGGCAGGTAGGGGAAATTGTGATGTTGTTGGTTGCTTGGGCGGTGATTGCTTGTGTTAATACTAGACAAATAGCCAAGTATAGAGGATCCATGGTTGGTTTTTTGGTCCTAATGTGAATATGCAAAGTGTTTTTAGCCCCTTCTATAGAGAGTAGAGACTACCTTGGCATAAACTATCGTGTCTGACAAAAAATATCACTATGTCTATTTACAGTTATATAACTTGTCATTTTCATTTTTTCAATGATCTTGCATAGTTGAGAAGTAAACGACAAACAAGAGTATGTGATACAAGATGACATTTTTGGTTGACCGTTACATATACATTATAGGTTTTGAATGATCAAGGTTGCTATAAAGTTTTAATATTCCATGTTTCCTAGCAACTCTTTAAGTCCTGGATGGCTACACCTGATTTAGATTTTCAACAATTTTTTTCCCCTTACACTTTCTGGCTTAGAAGTCTAAATCCCATTGTGGTGCTTCAGCTGTGATATGAGTACGAAGGACCTTTGAAATTTCACCTAGGTGAATTTGATTTACTCAAATTTGACTAGTTATTCTAAGCAAGCAAGTCTAAATGACTTTATCCTTCAAGGCAGTTGCGAGATTATTGCATACTTACATGAGTTCAAGTCACATTTATATTGCATTTGTCATGCTTGAGGGTGAACTCTAGTATAAGATCAACTCTTTAAGTCCTGGATTCTTGACGTTGTAACAGAAGTAATGATGGTTGTTTTCCAAATGCGTATCTCTTTTGGTCCCGTTAAAATGAAATGAGCTGTTTGTAGTTGCATAAAGATATATTCTGGTTATTTGCTGTTGATTAATCTGTGTTTTGAATTAAGTTTAGGGTGCCCTAGAGAGTTCAACAAACAAGCCACATTAGGGCATGCCCAACATAGTACAATCATGTCACTCACAATAATTCGGGTACCAAATGCAAGAGAGTCAATTCGACCCCATGTGCAAGACCTTGCCAAATAAGGACTTTGATACCATGTTAAGTTACCAATTGATCCAAAAGCTTAAGTTGTTAGATAGGGGGCCAACAATGTATATCAAATTTTTACACTATGCATTGAGAACATACATGTAAGTTGATGATTGACCATTTCTTTTAAAACGTCATAGACAAAATCATTATAAAATTTGTTGTGACACTAACCAGATTTTTTTTATTTTTTTTAAATTTTGAGCCTTTAACTCTCATCTATTGGTGATGTAATTTACATTGACTTTTTCTTTGTAAAAATTCGAGGAAAAAGTCATCATGGAATGTGTTGTATAATTAGGCATTTTTTTTTTTGAATTTTAACTCTTATCTATTGGTTCCTACTCTACATTGACTTTTTCTTTGTAGAAATCAGGGACAAAATCATTGTGACATATGTTGTGTAATTAGCCAGAAAAAATATTGATACTTTAACTCTTATCTATTGGTGACATAATTTACATCAACTTTTTCTTTGTAAAAAGTTAGCGAAAAAATCATCATGAAATGTGTTTTGTAAAAAAAAATAAAATACAATTGAAACTGTAACTTATCTATTGGTGCCGGAATATACAAGCCAACAACCACTCTCGAGTTTGAATTTGGCAGATTTTTCTTTCTTAGTTGCTCCCCCTTCCTCTTGGAATAGAATATCTCCATAATCTTAAGCTTTTACATATATTTAACTTGTATTTTTCTTTTCTCAATGATCTTGCTTAATTGAGAGCAACCTTTATCTTTCAAAACCTAAACTTATATGTAAAGGTCAACCAGAAATGTCTATGTTTCCTAACAACTTCTTTGAGTCCAGATGGTTACACTTGATTTAGGTTTTTTAACTTTTTTTTCTCTCTTATACTTGCAGGCAAACTCGTGAAGCCTATTGTGGTGTTTCAGACGTGATACGCGTACGAATGATCTCAACAGTCTCAAGATTGGTGCGTAACAGTTTTCAATTTCGTTTCATAGTGATTTATTTTTTCCTGTATTGAAGTTAAACTAGCCATGTAAATCATTTTTCATTCTTACGTACCAAACTAAACAATAAATGGTTTCAATTTAAAAGAATGACTGTGGTCTTCATCTTCTTATTTATTTACTTTTATGGGATTTCAGAGTTGCTAGCCACAACAATTTACAACTTCTGAAGCCATATAGTATCAGGACATCATAAGTTTAATGGGTGTGAAAGCGAAGAAAAAGAGAATGACTATGCTAATGGTTAGAAAATCTTATCTTAAGTTTAAATACATATAGTAGTCTGTAGCAACGTCAGAGCAGCTTATTTGACTGTTCCCTGAATATAAAAACCATTAAAAAAATATTCATTCAACTCCTTGTTAAAATATACTCCCTCCGTCCCATAACAATGTGGACAAAATAGATTGTGCACGGGAATTAAGGGAAAAATAGTAGTGGGTTGTTGTTGTGAGTGTGAAAAGTGAAATAGGAGAGAGAAAGTGGGGTAGAGAATAGTAGGCTGATTGGTGTTGTGAGTATAACAGTAAAGTATGAGAGAGAATGAGTGGGATGAATAGTAAAGATTCTTTGCCATTTTAGGAAAGTGTAACTTATCAATGGGACGCCCAAAAAGGAATTTTGTCCACATTGTTATGGGACGGAGGGAGTATAATTAACAAGGATCAACTATTTTCTAGAGTGATTAAGTGGGTGGGCTTGGTTGGGGTTAAACACTAATCAAGGCATATTTAATAAGATTAAGTTGCTCTCAAGTGTCAATATTGATGCAGCATTTTCTTTGAGTCCTTGATGTCTATACCTGATTGGGTTCTTAAGAAATGAGCTTAATCTCCCCCTTATAACTTGCAGGTGTCATCAACCCTGAATATTATAGTGGTCTACAGCAGTAATACGAGCATGCGGTACTTCAAAGGCTCTGTTTGGTATGATTGACTTCTTTTCTTCCACTTTCCTATTGGAAGACTTGTGCATTGAGCTGTTTAAACATGGAGTCATAACAATTTACAAAAACAGTACAATCACACTTACCAAAGGAAAATTTAGTGAAATACATCATTTGGGATTGCAACTTGCTATCCTAACAAAAAACAAGGAATTGCGGGCAAGATTTCTAAAAGGGGGTAAACTTACCAATAATGACTTGTAATCCCTCACCAAAGAATCTCGAGTAGATTTACTGGTGACTGATGAGTGATGCCGCAATACTAATGGCTAATTTAAATAAGCGTATAAAAGTGCGCCACTTATCCTCTTGTGGGGACTACCCACAGTTTTCCTCAAGGATGGTTGCTACACGTGTCCCCACATGGTTGGACCACGCAGCTGAGCTTAGCATTCCAGACCTTAATCCATAGCTCCCTTTGAGTCCAAATGAGGGTATATGTGGTGCAACACAAAAACGTGCATGTATCTGCGGTACCTTGCCATGCACATCCTTCGATTGAGGACTAGTTCTTGCGGTGCATGTCCCTTGCTTGCCACGTGGGCAATTTTGACTACCTATCCTGAAATACCTATATAACTTTGTTTTTTTTTCTTTCTCTTTCTGCGTGTATAAAGTATAATCCCTCCGTCCCATAACTATGTGCACAAATTTCCTTTTTGGGTGTTCCATTGATAAGTCACACTTTCCTAAAATGGCAAAGAATCTTTACTATTCCTCCCACTCATTCTCTCGCCTACCTTACTTTTATACTCACAACACCAATCAACCTACTATTCCCTACCCCACTTTCTCTTTCCTACTTCACTTTTCTCACTTACAACAACTACCCACTACTATTCATCCTTTAATTCCCATGCACAACTCATTTTGTGCACACATTTCTGGGACGGAGGGAGTATATGCATGCATACAGGTAGATATGTTGATATTGAAAACAGTCTAAAAAAAGTTGAAGCTATTAGTAAAAGAGTATGATGTCTTCTGGACCACCACTAAGCATGTAGATCATCTGGTAATTTACCCCCTTTTAGAAATCTTGCTCTAGCTTAACCGGAGGTCTAGGTTCATTGAAACTTGGTAGAGTGTTTTGCCGTCCTCGTGATCCTACCCAATAGGGTGGCCAGTGGTTAAAAAGAACGATACATAAAGAGGACCTTTAGAATTTATGGCAAAATTATGTAGAGTTGTCATTGAACTTCTTATCGGAAGGATCCTTTGTTAACAACTTAACATTTTCCCTATATTATTCAATAAGAAATTAAGTACACGTGAAATATGAGATTGAAAAAAGTGTAATGTTCCTATCGCAGACAGGAAGTTCCGTGTCAAAAAACACCACCATATTCAATACACACAGTGAAACTTGAATTTGAAACTTCTGCTTATAAAAGCCTTTAATTAAACCATAAGCAACTTATTCAACTATTAAAATTCTTTTGTGAATTATTGGAATTTTGCTTTTTTCAGAAGTTAACACTTAGTTGCAATAAAATATGCTGTGTGAGTTTACTATTTTGCTGTTCATATGTTGTTGTGGAGGAATCACTACTCTAGATTTGAAAAATGGACATGTTTAAGCTGACCAGTTCAATTGTCTCAGGAGATCATTTCCCCTTTGTACAAATACCCTATTCTCAAAAAATTCACCAAGAACAGAAGATGTTAATCAAGAGAAATAATAATACATAATTTTTTTTAATTAATTACGTAATATTTACTGTTCAAATTAATACATTCCTCCAGGAAAAATATTTATAAATCAATAATGCCAAATATGGATTGCAGCTATCTGGATCAGCGAGGGAGCATGATAGAAGAAATATCAGAGTTGTATTCCCCGTAAGTATTGCTGTGAGGGTTAAGTGGAATAGTGTAAAGGTCTGATTCTTCAGTCTCGAGCATTAAGCTCCTCGACTCTTCAGGGCTACGTTCGTGACTAGCCCAGGGATGTTTTGTCATCTTTCTTAAACCTTCAAGTTCCATTGCCACTTCCTTCATTGTAGGCCTATCTTCACTTTTTTGGTTAAGGCATTTCCCCGCAAGCTCAGCCACTGCTTGAAGCTGCTCAAGACTACCCTCACTCACAACCCGAGGTTCAAGTATTTGAAATAAACGATTATATTTCATCGAGACAACAAAATGTGTAGCTAAATTTCTTTCTTCCGGGATTCTATTTCCACCAAGGGGTTTTTGACCTGTTAACAATTCTGCAAGGACCACTCCGAAACTATATACATCACTCTTATCGGTTAACTGGCTCGTGTGAAAGTATTCAGGGTCCAAGTACCCTAATGTCCCTTGTACAAGTGTAGTTACTTGAGAATGATCCAATGGTACAAGTCTCGAAGCACCGAAATCTGCAATTTTTGTGGTGAAATTATCGTCTAGTAATATGTTTGGAGACTTTACATCTCTGTGTATAATGGGCATGGAAGCTGCTGAGTGAAGATAAGCCAGTGCACCCGCTGATTCTGAGGCTATCCTTAGACGATTTTCCCAAGATAACCAAGACTTTCCTCCCGGTTGACTATGAATATGGTGGGAGAGTGTATCGTTAGGGACGAATTCGTAAACTAGGTAAAGGTACTTCATCTTCCAAACAACACCCTAGTAACTTCACCACATTCCGGTGATTGATTTGGGTAACTATAATCACCTCGTTAATGAATTGCTCATTTTGGCTCCGGTCCAAAACTTTTGATTTCTTGATTGCGACTACTCGTTTATCAGCTAATATGCCTTTGTACACCGTGCCATGACCACCCCGTCCTACAATCCTGTATTCAGCGTAGTTGTCGGTGGCTTTTTCTAACTCTTTAACTGTGAAAAGTTTCACTGAATCAACTCTGTTCCCTTTTGTAGATACTTTTTGTTTCAAAAACACTCCTCCATTTTGCTCAAAGAATTTCTCTCTTCTCTTGTTATGTTTCCTTCTCTTGATGCCAAAATACAGCCAAGTTGCTCCAAGGATAATGGTGATGGCACACATTGTGATACCTGCATATATGGTTTTTTACATCCAGATGAATCATAATCATAATCAAGTCATATAAGCTGTAATCATAACAATTTACTCCCTCCGTCCCAAAATGAATGTCCAATTTTTTTATTTTTTTTCAAATTTGCTCTTGATCAAGAGAAAATTTGAATTTTTGGACGGAGGGAGTACTTCAAACTGAATCAGTGAATCCTACACCTACAATTCGGGTTAAAAAAGTAGGATCTTGCCATCAAGACAGAATATCGTCAAAATTATTTAAGTATGTAGCTTTAATTTTCCTTAATTTTCATTTTGGGTGTAACATGTTTAGAGTTTATTTCAATGTAAAACTTACCTAGTGAATACTTGAGAACTGGGAATTGGGATTTCTGAGCAACACAACCTCTCCCATTTTGCATCTCCTCATCAACATAACCTTGTGGACATGAACAACGGCTCCCATTTCTCCAGCCATCCCCAACGTACCCTTGCGGACATGAACACATGTAACTTCCTGGCGTATTGATGCATATCCCATCACATGAATTTCTATTTGGATCGTTGCACTCATCAATATCTGGTGAAATTAGCATCACAAAACACAATAACACAAATTATTACCGATTGATCATAACATACATTAATACATCATACTTCTAAATCTGCTGGCTGTTATGTATGTATGCATACAGTGGCGAAGTCACACACAAGAGATGAGGGTCACTTGACCCCCTAGACTTCTGGAAAATTTCATTTTTGTACCTCTAAATTTTGGAAAAATACACTTGAATTATTGTTTTTGTCTATTTTTGGCAAAATTTGTACTACTATGAATTATTTTGACCCTCTTTTCTTCTAATTTTCTATATAATATCTATAATTTTCCCCTTCTCAAAAATTTCTGACTTTGCAATTGTATGTATTTATGTATGTGTGTGCATGTGTTATTCTACTAGCATTTGTTGATTTAAATCTTCTTTTGGAGAGGCCATATCTGAGTATGAGATGGTGGCAATTCTGTTTTTGATGGGTGAATCTTGATATCCCAAAACTAACACGCAACAAAATTCATCTGAAAAAAAAAAAAAAGAAAAAAAATTAAAAAAAATCACCTTGGCAACCTGGATGCAGGTATGGATTTCCCTCATAACCTGAATTACATCTGCAAAGATACCCTCCATTATCACCTCTATTAGAGTTAACACATACACTATTTGCTTTGCAGGTAAAGTCGTTATTGCTTTGGGCTTCAGCACAGCTCAAATTACCAATCGCCCAATCAAGTACAACCGGAACATTAGCCTGAGTCCTTGCCACAAACTCCGTGTCATTAAAATCCGACAGCCCCTGAAAAGTAAACTTATCCTCCTCCCCAAGAAAAGCATAGCTGCAAGGATTAAAAGACCTCACAAAAGTCTCGTTAGACCACTGATCAGATTGGGTATTATAGTAATTCCTCCCCTTGGGAATCGAAGTCTGACAACAACCAATCCCTGAACAGTTTCCGGCAGCCACGTCGCCGGAGTTAAAGCAAAGTGAAAGACAGCCGGTAGCAACGCTCCGGCGACTTTCATCCCCCCTTATGACAGCATAGTCATTACATCCTATGACTGTAAACTTGTTCGTGTCAGAGAAAGTGTACGGTGATTCCGCCAGGTCAGCCCAAACTGTCTCGTTTTCGGTCATGTAACCTGTATTATTGTAGCATCTTCTTGAAATGGAGCTTTTTACGCGTAATTTTGAATCTGATATGTTGTAGACTTGGAAACCGCTTTGAGGCAAAAATGGTCTTGGAGGGGTGTAAGACGTATTGCAGATGATGTCGAAGAACGGGTTTAAGGAACAGTTTGTTCCGATACCTATGCCAAATGGGTACGGTACAATCAGGTTTCCGCATCGGCTCTGACAGTGAGGAGAAACGGTTGCGTTCGTCCCTTCGGTTTGGGTTGCTAGTGTTGTTGCTAAACCATTAAGCAATATGATCAAGAATATGTGCATTTTTTTTTTTTTGGAACTTGTACCCTTTTGTTGGGAACTTTTGATCCTAACGATCTGACAGTTTGATGTGTCGAATGTTTGTTTTGAATGTCAGACAATCTTCTCCTAAAAGGTTGGATGGGACAATGTTGGGGAAGACAATATTACCCCTCTTGTCAGATTCCAGGAAATGTCAAATGTGTGTTAGGAATAGTCTCTCCATGGCTCCACTTTAATAAAGTTGGTACTTATGTATGATATTTGTTCCAACTTACTCCCTCCGGTCCAAAATATCTGTCGCTTTTGAGCAATTTTTTTGGTCCAAAATAATTGTCACTTTTGAGTCAAAACAATTAAAATTCCTTATTTACCCTTGCATTGGAAGTTGTTTTACTTTATTAATTGACTTAGTGAGTGTAATAATGTAAGAAAGATGAACAATAAATAAGGGTAAGCATGGAACTTTCACCATTAATATGCCTTAATAATTGCATTTTTTAATCTTTGTGAAAAGTAAAAAAACAACCGTTATTTTGGACCGAAGGGAGTATTTGTCACTGATTCATATTGAATCCAGTTTTTGGCCTGGGTCATGTTGACTTATCAAAATTTGACCAATTTAATACTACTATTCCACCCCAAAAAATGTCCCATTAATACATTCACACACATATTCCTTCCATCTCATATTGCACTATTTTGCTTGGATACAGAAATTAAAAAGAGTGTTTACACAAGTATTTTTTAATGTAATGTACTCATTCCGTCCCATAATTATATGGGACAAAATGGGTTGTGCACGGAAATTAAGGGAAATATAGTAGTGGGTAGTTATTGTGAGTGTGAAAAGTGAAGAGAGAGAAAGTGTGGTAGGAAATAGTAGGTTGATTGGTGTTATGAGTATAAAAATAAAATATGAGAGAAAATAAGTGAGATGAATAGTAAATAATTTTTGTCATTTTAAGAAAGTGTAACTTATCGATGGGACGCCAAAATGACAATTTGTCCACATAGTTACGGGTGAAAGAAAATGTGAGTATGACAAGTGAAGCACGTTGACCATCCTAAAACAGCTCACTTGGCTTCTACTCCTCGTCTCATTTTAATTTACAAAAAAATAATTATCAACTTAATTATACTTTGACTTAATAGTTTATTCAAGTTACTGAGTGGAGTACGCAAACTCATAATTAAATGTAATGGAGCATAAATAATGTCCAAATTTATGATTAGCAAAAAGATTAAGTTCACTAAGCAATGTTGGATAGGGCCACAATTACAGATTTGGTCGATTCTGGCAGCTAAAAACAAAGACTTTCGCTTCTACTGGTTACCGAGCCGTCTCATTCATCTCTCATGGCCAAAATACATTTACCCCCCCCAAAGTATCCACCGAATCCCACTTTGCCCCCCAGCGCCAAATTTGTCCCACTTTGCCCCCCAAAGCTTCAATTTGTCCCACTTTCCCCCCCAGCTCCAGACTTTGCACCCCAGCACTAACGAATGTTAGAAAATTTAACAGAATAGGTAACGATTGGACTATTTTGTAATGCTTATTAGTTTTAAGGGGCAAAATGCAAAGTTTCAAATATTAAGTACTAAAAATTTATTTATTTTTCCAAATATTTAACATTATCTTAAATCATAAATAATTAATAAGTCTTGAAACTAATACTAATTTTATGCTAATTTTTTTTTAAAAAAAAATATGAAATTATTTTTTCTAAATAAATGAAATTTATTTTTTAATAAAACTAAAAATTAAGTATGTTTTTTTTATTTTTTAAATAAAAATATTTAAAAAAATAAAGATTTTTTTTCTAAAAAAACATTGTAAAGTTTTATTTATATTTTTAAAAAATATAAATAAAAATTTAAATTGTAATTTTTGTAAGAATTTTATTTAAAAAAAATTAAAACATTATAGCCTTTTTTTTATTTTATAAAAATATTGTATTTTTTTGTTTGTTGAAAAAAGTACAATATTCTTTTAAATATTTTTATTTAAAAAAAAAAAAAAACATACTTAATTTTTAGTTTTATTAAAAAAATAAATTTCATTTATTTAGAAAAAATAATTTCATATTTTTTTTAAAAAAAAAAAATTAGCATAAAATTAGTATTAGTTTCAAGACTTATTAATTATTTAAGATTTAAGATAATGTTAAATATTTGGAAAAATAAATAAATTTTTAGTACTTAATATTTGAAACTTTGCATTTTGACCCTTAAAAACTAATAAGCATTGCAAAATAGTCCAATCGTTACCTATTCTGTTAAATTTTCTAACATTCGTTAGTGCTGGGGTGCAAAGTCTGGAGCTGGGGGGAAAGTGGGACAAATTGAAGCTTTGGGGGGCAAAGTGGGACAAATTTGGCGCTGGGGGGCAAAGTGGGATTCGGTGGATACTTTGGGGGGGTAAATGTATTTTGGCCATGAGAGGGACAAATTTGGCGCTGGGGGGCAAAGTGGGATTCGGTGGATACTTTGGTGGGGGTAAATGTATTTTGGCCTCTCATTTATCACAATGGAAAGTCAAAATTAAATGCTTATTTTAATATTTAGCTCATTTACTTTGTCAAATATGTCTCAATCTTGACTCGAGATTGATCAACTTTGTCAAATATGTCTCAATCTTGACTCGAGATTGATCAACAGTAGCAAATTATTTAGGCTTCACTCGGGATTTCTCGAGTCAAGAAAATAAGAAACGAGTTTTTTTTTTTTTTTTTTTTTTTTTTTGAAAATAATAAGTGGTCAGTTGTTGTGAGTATGACAAGTGAGTCTCAGTAATCAGTTGTAACAGCCCAACAAAAGGGATGGGTTTTATGGTCTTTTCGCAGTCAACAAGTGGGGGCAAATTTGACAATTAGCCATGGTCACGTGGGGAGCCCGTGAGAAGGTTAACGGCGTGTGCTGCGGAAGAGGAACTTTAGTGGATATAGGGCAAGGCCGGAGAGGAGATCGGGGTGGAATTGAATTGTTATTTTCGCCTTCTTTGTTTCATAGGAGTAGTCATAATCCTAGCTTAGTTAATTTAGCTATAGTTTCCGTTAATTCCTTTCAGTTCGTCATTGTTCTTGTTCGGGTAATGCTGAATTGATCTCGATTTCCTATTTGATCATTGTGGGAATTTTCGATCAGTTACATCGGTAAATGTTTTTTTTTTTTTTTTTTTTTTAAAAAATGGCAGTTTTCAACTGACCAATCAAAATGAAAAAATTGACAAAAATAATCAAACCCTATTATCCAAATGAGTTATGCCAGCCGCTCTTCAATGCCGTATAATCGTAGGCAGCAACCCACTTGTTCATTTTATTATAGTCTAACATAATGTTGGACTATCTTTCAAGGGAAAAAAAAAATGTTCGACTAGGTATATATACGTACATAGAGTGATATATAAACTCTATCTTACATTTATTTAGACATAGTTAAATGAAAAGAAAAAAAAAAATCAGCCAAAATATTACTCCTCCGTCCCGACTAAGGTTTTTACTTTCTTTTTTTGTTTGTCCCAGACTAAGGTTTTAGTTGCTTTATTACCTAAAATTGACAATGGGACCCACATGTCATTCTCACAACAAAAACTTTCTACTCACTTTCTCTCCCCTACTTTCTCTTACTTTATTTTTCATACTCACAATATTTAGTTTTTTTTAATCTGTGTAAAGTCAAACTAAGAGCATCTACAATGATAGAGCTCTTTTAAAGAGTTTTTTTGTAATTCCAATATGACACATCTACTTCTAGTCAACAAATAAAAATTAAAAGCAAGTTCTACAATGGTTAGCTTTTTCATCAATTTTTTTGTGGGCCCTACATTCAACACTAAAAATAAAATAAATATAAGTATTGGTTAATAGGTAAAAATTTAATGAAAAAACTCCTACAAATAGCTCTTTCCACAAATAGTTGCTCTTTACTAAGGAGCTCTTCTAACTTTTTCAACGATGGTAAAAAGTTCTAAAGAACTTTTTCGTAAAAACAAAAATCTCTCAAAAAGCTCCCATTGTGGATGCTCTAAAAACTTTAGTCCGAGACGGACGGACGGAGGGAGTACAGAATTCTTGGGCTCCATTGTTTTTACACCATAATTCACATCAGGTCTTAAATTTCAGTTCAAAAATATGCAAACGCAGCCCAACCCATACAATACAATAGGCGCCAAATTTTAACACCGAAAAGCCAGCCCAACCCAACCCAACCGAATTTACAAACCTAAAGGAAAAGACGAGTCAGAGAGCAGAAGACGAAGGACGGAAAGAGGGAGAAGTCGACAACGAACGACGATTCAACGGACGACGCCGCCGACGCCGCCGCGGAAGAATTATAATCAGTCACGCCCACACTCTTCGTCTCCGCCTCCAAATTAAAGTCGGACCGGAATCAAATTAGAAAGAGGTAACTCTGTTCTTTCAGTTTCAATAGACAGTTTCTTCATTTTTTTTTGGAGGGGGGGGGGGGGGTGGTATTACATTGATTATGAGTGTTTAATTGTCAGAATGTGTGTTTTGGTTGATGGGTTTTGATTTGAACTAAAAAAAAATTAAACAATTCTTCAGTTTAGGGTATTAGGGTTTAATTTGCTTTACTGCATTGCTTGTTTTGGTTGAAGCTGCTGTGGCTTGATAATTTTTTGAATTTCCATTGTGCTGCAAGAAATGTTTATTCATGTTTGAATTTCAAAAATTAAAAACTATGAGCTTCATTTGTATGAGTATGGTGGCGCCTGATCATGGCCTTGATTAACTCCCCGCCCGGGGGTTCTAGCTGTATCCATCAGTATGCCTTGAGTATTCAATTGTTATGCCTAAGCTGATTTGTTTAATAATGCGGGCTCTTTTTTACTTTTAAATACTGTATTCTTCAGAGGGAATAAAGAGATGGCTGAAGAAATTCAGTTACATGAAGCTAGTGAAGGCGTAAAGAAGAGAAAGAATATGCACAAGAAGGGTAAGAAGGGAAATAAGAAGGCGAAAGTGTTTCAGGGGAGTGGAGAGAAAGTCAAAATAGATAGAAAAATGAAAAAAATAATTCGGAAAAGGGTGAGAGACTACAACTCGGATGATGAAGAAGAGGACGAGGAACTTGCCCCTGGAATTAGTTATAAAAAGGAGAAACCTTATGGCGAACATGAGTTGGAGGATGGGAAGTCTTCTGATGATGATGACGGTGACCAGAGGAACTCTGGTGAGGATATTGAAGTATCAGATGATGAAGATGGTGAAATATTGCCCGGGATTACAAAACTTACTGAAGGTTGTAAAGCTTTTAGAATGGCTTTCAAAAAAATTACGAAGACGAGTGTTTCTGATGATGTTTTGGTAAGAGTTTGTGTCATTCAATAATATTTAGTTCTTCTGATTGTCTTATTATGGAAATGACACCCTTTCTTGAATTGGAGGAAGTTTGATTATAAGTATTTTTGATAAGAATATGTCTCTTGTAGGGTCCCGTATTATCTGCACACAAGAAGCTTGTAGCAGAAAAGCTTGCTGAAGAGGAAGAGGAACGGAAGGTTAAGGGTGATGCAAAGAAGGAAAAGCACCAGGTACTTTTAGTTTGCGTTCAGTACATACTCCCTCCGTCTGATTTGATACTACACTTTTTTTGGGGCATGGGAATTAAGGAAGGAGTATTTATATTTTCGTGAGTTAGGAAGGGGTTGTGAATATAATAAGTAGGGCCGGGCCCCCACAATTTAAGCGTATGAGTATGACAAGTGGGGTAGAGTAAATAAAAAATATTAAAGTTGTGACATTTTAGGAAAGAGAACTTTACAATGGGACACCCGAATAAGGCAATAAGTGTGGTTTCAAAAGGGACGGACGGCAGAGGAAGTATATATATTTTGTTCTCAATGCACAAACAAGCAAACACTCACACACACACTCACTCGCATGCAGACATTCTCTCTCTAGCCAATGCCTGGTTTTTATATCCCTTCATGTCGATGATTTGATTTCAAAGGTAGGTGAGAAGGGACATATGACGCCTCTCAACTATTTGGATGCACATGAAAAATTTCTTATAGGAGTTGCTACTAAAGGAGGTACTGATCATCTTTTTTCGTTGTATCATCATCTTGGTTGTTATGTGCTCTTCCTTTTCCGACTTCACCAAACTAACATGAGCTGTTTCCCTTCAATGTCGGTTAAATCTTTCAGTGGTCAAGTTGTTCAATGCAGTAAGTTACTCTTCTAAATTTAAACTTACTAGATTTCCTTCCTGCCATTGTTGAAATTCCAGATTTGAGCTTATGTTACTGGTATCATGTACAGGTCAACAAGGCTCAAAGCTCTCAGAAAGGATTGAATCCTTCAAGGTCGAAAGATGCTAAAGGTAAGAGGCTTGTTCTAGCCATTTTATATGCTCAAAGCCAATTACTTTTATTTTGCATCTTTACCGTTTACGTCGTTGAGTTTAACATGCTACTCCTTCCTTCCTGGAACCCTTTTTTTTTTCTCCAGAAAATAAAGGAAGTTGAATTTTAAGCACTAGTAGCTCCTATATACATAAATACCCTAAATGATCACATAATCGACAAAGGTGAAAACAGTTACTTTACTAGAAAATTTGACACACATTTTGGGACAGGAATATATCTTAAGGTGTACTCCCTCCGTCCCATACTTATTGCTACCAAATGGGAGTGCACGGGGATTAAGAAAATATGTTGGAAAAGTAAGTATTGTGAGTGGGTAGGAGAGAGAAAATAAGTTAGTTGATAGTTGTTGTGAGTGGATAGGAGAGAGAAAAGTGAACATTTTGGGTAAGGAGCAATAAGTATGGGACGCCCAAAATTGAAATAAGAAAAACCTAACACGCCAATGCTTTTCTTTGTGACGATCTTTTGAGATATTACTTGTTTTACTTGTCAATTCCTTTTTACCAAAAAAATATTACTCCCTCCGTCCCATAACAATGTGCACAAATTCCCCTTTTGGGTGTCTCATTAATAAGTTCCACTTTGCTAAAATGGAAATTTGATAATACTTCTTGATTTAACGGGACTTACTTGTCATACTCGCAACAACTATCCACTCCTATTCTCTACCCCACTTTTTCTCTTTTATTTCACGTTTCATACTCACAACACATACTCTACTGCTAATTTTTTAAAATAAATACTCCCTCCGTCCCACGTCACTTGATACCTAAGAGGTGGGCACAATAACTAAGGAAAAAGGATAAAATAAGGAAAATGTGTGGTAGAAAATGAAGAGAGAGAATGAGTGGGGTTAATAGTAGGTTGGTTGAATGAATTGTGTGGTGGAAAATGAAGAGAGAATGAGTGGGTGGGGTAGGTTGAATATAAAATTATAAAAAGATTACCATTTTGATGAGTCTCAAGTGAAGTGGGACGGACCAAAATAGAAATAAGTCTCAAGTGAGATGGGGCGGAGGGAGTATACCCCTTCCTTAATTTCCGCGCATACCCAAAAGAGTGCACATTGTTATGGGACGGAGAGAGTACATATTTTGCTTATCAATCCCTACTAAATGAGCTTTTTGGAACACCTTATAGCTCTGACCATGACTCTATTCTGTCTTGACTTTTCAGAGTTACAAAAGAGGAGGAAACAGGCCTTCTTCACAGAGTTGGGCAAGACACCATCTGGAGCATCTGGTGCTCAGGTTCTGACCTAATCTCTTTCTCTCTCTCTCTCTCTCACACACGCACACACACACACATTTCATTGTTAAACATGCATGTGTTGGCTTCGCCTGGTTTTCTAGAGCGTGCTCATACTGACCAAGTGCCATTGTCATGGTCTTCTGAGATGCAGGTCAGTACTGGCCAGGATGAAGAAGGTCCGTCGTGGGCTCCACTGCGTGATAACTATATGCTTACAAATCCCAAGATGAAGGACTGGGATAAGATAGCTGTAAGAAATTATTAACTGTGCATTTTGATAAACACGACACGACCCAATCGTAGTTTCATTTTGGGCCGTTCGATTTCCTTTCCTGAATAAATGAATGAATTTGTTCAATGTGATTGCAGGATGCACCTACAGCCAATGACTTTGCCAGACAAGAGGATAGTTCATCTGACGATGAGTAAGTTCCTGAATAAGAAGTGCACAAGATCACAACTCGTACCAAATATAATCTCGTCTGATTGGGTAAAAGTCAAAGCTCCGGTCCTTTGGTATTTGAGAGCAGAAAACATCTGGTACGTTGATGTTGTAAGTTACCATTACGATTTTGCAGTGATGAACCAAGGTAAGAGTGTACAGCTACTTTGGAAAATTAGCTTCTCAAGTTTTGTTTCAAATGATAAGGAATCATAGGGTGATACCATCAAACTAGTTTTTTTTTTTTTTTTTTTTTATTTCAATATTTGGTTTTCATGTAGCTGTTGCTTAGAGAGCTATTTGTTGAAAGAAGAGAACACTTTTGAAATTTTTGTTAATGACAATCATATTTTGACATTTTCTATGCCTGTGAAGTATTCCATTTATGTACAATGCTTGGACTGTGTTCGAGTGTCTACTGAATTTAGAGATAATGTCGACCATCAGATGACTATAGCGAACCGAATCTCGATCTCTCGCTGTGGAAATAGAGACTCGGAAAAATGGATATAGCAAATCTCGACCCCTCACGATTCAGGGGCTCAATCCCCTTGGTAGAAATAGAGCCTTGGAAAAAAGAAGCAACCAAGTAAATTCGGTTTTTAATTTTGGGACGGATTATATTATAAATTACCTAGCAAGTCAACTACGACATTTATCTGGAAGCATTTTGATCAAAACTTGAGACTGAAACCACAAATGACAATCAAATTGAGGCAATCCGAACAATCAAGAGGATATACACAAGAAAGAAAAACAGTGAAAAACTAAGACAAACACAAGAATGAGACATGTACATAAAGCTTCACTTTCTGGCTTAAATTATACTACTACTGAAATACCTAATCAACGTGGACTGTTAGCCGGAAAAATCATATGACTGTCCAAACTATACTGCTCCGTAATCTCTCCGGTACTAAGATACGGGTTTATAGAAACAGCATAAAGATCCGTCGGTTCGTTCTCGGTCAACAAACTCGCCGCCTCTTCATGACCAACTTGAGCATTATTATTCGCCCATGGGTGCTTCGTGAATTTCCTCAACCCTTCGAGTTCAATCACCACTTCTTTCATCGTAGGCCTATTTTCACTGTTCAAATTCAAGCATCTCTTCACAAGATCCGCAATCGCCTGAAGTTGCTCCAACGAACCTTCCCTCACAACCCGAGGCTCGAGAATCTGAAAAAGCTTGTTCTCCTTTAAGGACATAATAAAAAACGTCGCTAAATTTCTCTCTTCCGGGGTTCTCTCCATCGAGAGTGGCGTTTTCCCCGTTAAAAGCTCTGCAAGAACTACTCCGAAGCTGTATACGTCGCTCTTTTCTGTTAACTGGCTCGTGTGGAAGTATTCAGGATCCAAGTACCCTAACGTCCCTTGAACGAGCGTAGTCACTTGCGTTTGATCGAGCGGGACCAATCTCGAGGCACCGAAATCGGAAATCTTTGTCGTGTAATTTTCGTCTAATAAAATATTCGCCGATTTTACGTCTCGATGGATAACGGGCATTGAAGCTGCCGAATGAAGATAAGATAACGCCCCAGCTGATTCTGCAGCTATCCTTAAACGATTCTCCCACGATAGCCAAGTCAAGGCACCTTTACTATGAATATGACCGAAGAGAGTCCCGTTCGAGACATATTCATAAACCAACATAGGAACTTCACTCTCTAGACAACATCCTAAAAGTTTGACCACGTTCCGATGGTTGACCTGTGTGAGAATCACGACCTCGTTGATGAACGGCTCGATTTGGGTCTCGTCCATCACTCTCGACTTCTTGATCGCGACTACTCGATGGTCGACTAGGATTCCTTTGTAGACTACACCGTAACCTCCTCTTCCGAGAATCCTGTCGTCGGCGTAGTTGTTGGTGGCCTTTTCTAGCTCTTCAGCTGTGAAAACTTTGGTTGAATCTACACCGTTCCCGTTGGAATTGATCTGTTGTTTTAACAGCAAACCGCCGTTTTGATGAAATAAGTTCTTCCTGAGTTTGATGAGCTTCCTTTTCTTGATGGTAAAATAGAGCCAAGTGATTCCAATTAGGATTGCCAAGAAGCCAAAACCCATACCTGCATAAGTACAGACACGTGTTAACACCGTAAAAAGTTTGACTAGTCAACTAGACATATTACGGTCTGTGTAGCTCGATTGCACAGAAATGTGAAATCCTTACTATAAAATGTAACTCAAGTTACTATAATAATCTCGCACGCAGATAATATGTAACTTATGTTATTAGAAGATATAGCTCATATTATTATAAAATGTAATTCCTGTACTATAAAAGCGGTTTTTTGTTGTTGTCCGAATGCATACAGGCTCTGACTCCGGGAGAAAAGGGTATATAAACACTTTGATCAAAGATGATTACCTAGGGAAAACTCCATAACTGGAAAATTATTGCTCTCTTTCACACAACCGCGCCCATTTTTCTGTCCATCGCCTTTAAAACCGCGCGGACAAGTGCAAGTATAACCTCCCGGAGTATTGGTACAAATCCCCGCCGGATCACATGTATTCTTGTTTACATCTTCACACTCGTTGATATCTGCAAACAAGGAGTTAGAGAGAGAAAAAAAGGAGTTAAGCTATGAATGGTTCCTCTCACAAATCAACGTTGTCACTTTAAAAATTTAAGGTAAAATAGTCATTTAATCCAAACCAACCATTGTAGCGGTGCACCTAACTGTTAGTTGCAGCGATGCAGCAAACTGTCTGCTGCAACGCTGCAACAGACTGTTGCTATTTTAAGTGCATGAAAATAAGACTCTACTTGGAAAAGAAAAAAAAGAAAGTTTAAAGTAATGAACTAACCTTGGCAACCTGGATTGAGATAAGCGTTGCCCTCATAACCCTGCTTACAACTGCATCGATACCCACTATAACCAATATCCGAATCCACACAATCAGTATTCGATTGACACGCCGAATCATTGCGTCGTCGAGACTCAGAACATGTCAAATTCCCCACCACCCAATCCAAAACTATATGAACACCAGCTATAGTCCGGTTCAAGAACCCCGGATCAGCCAAATCCGAAGCACCCCGAAACACAAAACTTTCTTGATCACCAACAAAAGCATACCCACAAGGGTTAAAAGACCAAATACTCGTGTGATTAGCCAAACTTCTCGAAAGAATGGAGTAGAATTTTAAACCCTTTGGTATAGAAGTCTGACAACACCCAATTCCTGAACAAGATCCATCTATCAAGTCTTGGGATTTAGAACAAAGCGAAACGCACCCGCCTGTGAAATTACGCTGCGAGTTTCCGAATATTAATGAGAAGTCGTCACAACCGACGATGGTGAATTTGTTTAGCTCGGAGAAGGTGTAGGGGGAGGTGAGCCCGAGGTCAGTGGAGGAGTCGTATTCTTGTGTTAAGTTGCCTATTTGGTTGTAGCACCGGGAGGAGATTAGGTTGGAGACTCGGAGTTGGGTTTGGGAGATGTCGTAAACTTGGAGGGTCCCACGAAAGGCTCGGGGAGGGTTGAATGAAGTGTTGCAGGTGATGTCGAACCATGGTTCTATTGAACATCCCGAGTTTTCGCCAATGCCGAAAGGGTACGGTACGGTTAGGTTTCCGCATCGGGATTGGCAGCCGGGCTTTGTGATGGTGGCTGTGGCGGCGGCGGCGGCTCCGGTGGTGGTGGATTTGAATCCACTTAGACAAAGTAAGGTGAGGAGGAAGTAGATGTTTGTTTTCATGTTTGTGGAGGGGCAGAAAGACTTAGTTTGTTGCTAGCCTAGGGCATTTTTATAAAACTAAGGTGTAAGCATATGTACACATATATGTCCATGCATGTAAATCATGTATACATAGGAAATGTCAACATAAACATATGCATGTATGGCCATGTCCTAAATCAACATAATTTCATTGATTTTTATGTTAAATTAAAAATTACAAATGGGAGTTCATTAACATATCCATCGGGAATTAATGATGCATAGAATGATTTGAAGGTTTATCAACATCCCAGATTAATTTAGTATATAATGAATTTTATATGCGTCAAATAAATCTCAATCATTGATTAAACTGTTCGATAGTTGGTACAGAGAAACAAAACGCTGTTTGCAGCAGTTTTTGGTCCAAATTGAGATTGAGACTTTTATGAGGACGACTTTAACCTAAAAAATTATGCTCCAAGTCGTTCATTGACTTCATTAACTAGAAGAACATGTATATGTAATACTTATTTTACTACCAACTAGGCAACTACACATATATCGTGAAAGAAAATGACAAATTAAATTGAATATTCCCTTCGTCCCAAAATGATTTTCGCGTTTGACTATTCAAATTTTTTAAGGATGAAGGCTTGTTTCCCTAGCCATGTTTTTCTTATGCAATTTTAAGCCTAAGTTTTAGAAACGTGAAGAACTTTTTAAGACAATGAGAAATGCGAAACGAGAAGATCATTTTTGGGCGGAGGGAGTAATGTTTTCATTAAAATTAAAATTGTAAATGCTGGAAAGTACATGGAAGCAACTAATTTGGAATGAATTGCAGTTGACTTTACATTGCTTGTCATTTTCTGAAAGACTTTTGAGCATAAATCATGCAGCTTTTGAATATATAAGGAAGTCAAAGTCAAACTTCTCTTAGTTGTAATTAAGTTGTACTGTATCTCCTTTGTAATGGGCCAAAATACATTTACCCCCCCAAAGTATCCACCGAATCCCACTTTGCCCCCAGCGCCAAATTTGTCCCATTTGCCCCCAAAGCTTCAATTTGTCCCACTTTCCCCCCAGCTCCAGACTTTGCACCCAGCACTAACGAATGTTAGAAAATTAACAGAATAGGTAACGATGGACATTTGTAATGCTTATTAGTTTTTAAGGGTCAAAATGCAAAGTTTCAAATATAAGTACTAAAAATTTATTTATTTTTCCAATATTTAACATTATCTTAAATCTTAAATAATAATAAGTCTTGAAACTAATACTAATTTTATGCTAATTTTTTTTTAAAAAAAATATGAAATTATTTTTTCTAAATAAATGAATTTTTTTTTTTAATAAAACTAAAAATTAAGTATGTTTTTTTTATTTTTTAAATAAAATATTTAAAAAAATAAAGATTTTTTTTCAACAAACAAAAAAATACAATATTTTTCTAAAATAAAAAAAGGCTATAATGTTTTAATTTTTTTTAATAAAATTCTTACAAAAATTACAATTTAAAATTTTATTTATATTTTTTATATAAATAAAACTTTACAATGTTTTTTTAGAAAAAAAATCTTTATTTTTTAAATATTTTTTTTAAAAAATAAAAAAAACATACTTAATTTTTAGTTTTAAAAAATAAATTTCATTTATTAGAAAAAATAATTTCATATTTTTTTAAAAAAAAAAATAGCATAAATTAGTATTAGTTTTCAAGACTTATTAATTATTTATGATTTAGATAATGTTAATATTGGAAAAATAAATAAATTTTAGTACTTAATATTTGAAACTTTGCATTTTGACCCTTAAAAACAATAAGCATTACAAAATAGTCAAGTTACCTATTCTGTTTAAATTTTCTAACATTCGTTAGTGCTGGGTGCAAAGTTGGAGCTGGGGGGAAAGTGGACAAATTGAAGCTTGGGGGGCAAAGTGGGACAAATTTGGCGCTGGGGGACAAAGTGGGATTCGGTGGATACTTTGGGGGGGTAAATGATTTTGGCCTTTGTAATGGAATCCCAAATCTTTAGGGATTTGTTTTTGACTTCACATTCCACAACAAATTTGAAAAGGATTTTCCAAGGTTATTCATTTGAGTGAATAAATGTTTAATTTTTAGAAGAATTTTGAATTTTAATGAGCGTTCATTTACAAGAAAAATAAAAACTAAATGGTCTTTCTACCTTAAAAACTTTCATATTGTTAAATGTACACTGTAAATTTTGAAAACTATAAAGTAGTAAATAATAAGGGTAACTATGCATTTTTCCTACTAAAATTTTATAAAAATCAAAATTTTCATGATGACGTTTAGATAAATACTCTCTCTTTCCCAGAATATCTATAGGCAGGGGCGGATGCAGTGTGGCGCCAGAAAGAAAGAGCAGCCGCACACCCAAACATTTGATAGTATCTTGTACTGGAAAAGAGTGAATTGATTTTGGTTGTGGACCTCAAACGTGCATTATTCTTGATGCACGAAAAAACAATGTTTTTGTGATCATTATTGATTTATATTCAAAGGTTTCTAGAGGCGAAATGAGTTTGTTTTATTGAACAAAAAGAACCATATAGTTTTATTTGATTTTTATGATTAATATAAATGAACTTTAATTAAATAATAATGTCAATTTCATTCCAAATAAATTCTAAAAATTGTTATTCATAATTCACTTAATAGTTTATTAATTAACAATATCATTTTTTATAATTTTATTAAAATGATATTAGATTGACATTAACGTTTTATTAACTTTTACTTGCGTTGACTATAAAAAGTCGAATGAGATCAAGCTTCCTCCGTTTCAAAATAAAATGTATAATAAAATTCAATTTTTCAATTAAATAAGAACAAATTTTTTTATTTTTTTTTAATATTCAATTTGAGACGGATGTAATATTTAGTTTTTTCAGCATGCAATACAATAGCACTGTATATATAAGTCTATATACGTCTATACAAGTATAGGGTAATGAAAAACAGTGAGAACTTGTAAATCTGATCGAGAGGGTCTTGATCTTACATCATGTTTGCTGAATGACCATGTTTATATATAAGAATTATTACAAAAACAAATGATAACGAAAAACAAATACAAAAATGAAGTACAAAACATCTACAAATCCAAATTACAAAAATACATAGACATCCCTCAAGCTCACCGCGGACTATTGGCAGGGAATATCGAACCACTGTCTAAACTATACTGACCGGACATGTCCGTGCTACTCGCATACGGGTTTATAGACACGGTGTAGAGGTCCGATTCTTCCCTCCGGTCGCCCATTAAGCTCACCGCCTCTTCACCGCCATCTTGATTATTATTAGCCCAAGGATGCTGCGTAAACTTCCTCAACCCTTCAAGCTCCATAGCCACTTCCTTCATCGTAGGCCTATCCTCACCGTTCATCTTGAGACATCTCTTTACTAGATCCCCAACCGCTTGTAGCTGTTCCAAACTCCCCCTCTCTGACAACTCGAGGGTCGAGTATCTGAAACAAACGGTCTTGTTTCAGAGAAGCGAGGAAGAACGTTGCGAGGTTTCTTTCCTCTTGCACTCTCTCCATGCAAAGTGGCTTTCTCCCCGTTATGAGCTCTGCTAGTACTACTCCAAAGCTGTATACGTCGCTCTTATCTGTTAACTGGCTCGTGTGGAAGTATTCAGGATCCAAGTACCCTAATGTACCCTGAACGAGCGTAGTCACTTGATTTTGATCGATCGGCACGAGCCTCGATGCCCCGAAATCGGAGATTTTTGTTACGTGGTTTTCATCTAATAATATGTTAGCTGACTTCACGTCTCTATGAATCACTGGCTTGGAGGCCGCAGAATGAAGATAAGCGAGTGCACCAGCTGACTCAGTAGCTATCCTTAAACGATTCGCCCATGACAACCAATTAGCTTTTCCGCCATTTTTATGAATATGTTCATAAAGAGTGCCATTAGAAACACATTCATAAACAAGCAGCGGGACCTCGGTCTCCAAACAACACCCCAAGAGCTTCACCACGTTCCGATGGTTGATTTGAGTTAGAATTACGACCTCATTGATAAATTGCTCGATTTGGCTATCTTCCATTACTTTTGATTTCTTTATGGCCACAACGCGTTGATCAGGAAGAATTCCTTTGTACACAACTCCAAAACCGCCACTCCCAAGGATTCTATCCTTGGCGTAATTGTTGGTTGCTTTCTTTAGCTCATCCGTTGTGAATATCTTTGTTGATTGATTTACGCTTACTCCGTCTTCTGAATTGATTTGTTGTTTTAGCAACATACCGCCATTTTTAAGGAAGAATTTCTCTCTTTGTCTGAAAACATTCCTTCTCTTGCTGCTGAAATACAACAAAGCTATTCCCATGAGTAAAGCTACGAATCCGAAACTCATTCCTGCATTCATAAGATGGATGAAAAAGTATATCAGATTCAAATCATGCACATAATTCAAGCTAGATGAATCATATGCGAGCAAAAAAAAATTCTTAGAACTATATACCTAGAGAGAGCTTCACAACTGGGAAATTTGAATTCTGAGGCGTGCAACCACGTAGGTTTCTTAAACCATCTCCAGTGTATCCGTGCGGGCATGAACAATTATAACTCCCTAATGTATTAGTGCAAATCTCAGAACATTGATTGATGTTCGGATCTGCGCACTCATCAATGTCTGAAACAAAATGACTGATGTTTAGCAATCGCAAGTTACAAACAAATCAGAAATATTATCAAAACAGCTACAGAAGCATATGATAATAATTAATAAGACTCGCATCATATGCTTCTGTAGCTGTTTTGGCTTAGTAATGACATGGAAGTCACGTGTCATTACTAACGCAAATGATGAACAATGATAATAGAGTAAGACTAACCGAGGCATCCAGGATTGAGATACGGATTGCCTTGATAGCCTTGTTTGCAAACGCAACGATAACCTCCTCGACCACTATCGGAATCAACACACACGCTATTTTCCTTGCACAAGTAGTTGCTCGTATTCCTATACTCGCTACAACTTTGAGTCCCAATCGCCCAATCAAGCACAATAGGGACCTGATCAATTGTCCTTTCGTAGAAATTACTTGAATCGGAAAGATCAGAATCGCCATTAAACGTAAACCTTTCTTGCTCCCCAAGAAACGCGTAACCACACTTATCAAACGACCAAATCCTCGTGTGGTTATTCAAAGAACTCAAAGAAATGAGAAATGTTTTAAGACCTTTAGGAATAACTGTTTGGCAACATCCGATCCCGGTACAAAACCCATCAAGAATGTCATTGCTGCTAGAACACACAGACACACAGCCACTACTGAAGTTTCTTGAATCTAGCTGAGCCACGGGCGTTATAAAGGCGTTACTATCGCACCCAAGAACAATGAACCGGTTCAACTCGGACAAGGTGAAGTAGGATCTATCGAGAAGGAAACCCGCCAATATCGAATGGGTCAACCCGCCCGTTTGGTTGTAGCAACTGGTGGCTACCATGTTCTTTATCCGAACATGGGTATCGGATATATCGACTACCTCAATGGGTCCGACTTGTCCGTTCCAAAGAATAAAGACTGCTAGCCAAGAATGGCTTTGGAGGGTTGAAAGAAGTGTTGCAGATGATGTCGAATAACGGGTCGATGGAGCAACCCGTAGGGGGTTCTCTACCAAATGGACCCGGTCCGATTCCAAACGGGTAGGGAACCGTTAGGCTCCCGCATTGACTTTGGCAGCTTGGCTTGACAATAATGGTGGTGGTGGTGGTGGTGGTGTTTGATTGTGCAAATGCAAATGGAAGCATGAAGAGGTGAAATGAGAAAAAAAGAATAGTAAGCATTTGGCCAGCTTCCATGTTCTGAATTTATGAAATGAAGCAAAATAAGGGCAGTGTTTGATGTTTGTGTATATATATATACACACACATGTGTGTGTGTCTGTACATAGTCACAAGAACCTACTTCCTCCGTCCCACTCGAATTAGGACAAATTTCTATTTTGAGTGTCCCATTCGAATTAGGACAACCCAAAAATAAAAGTGTTTTATTTATTGGGACCCACATTCACACTCACAACAACTTTCCACTCATTATTCTCTACCACACTTTCCCTCTCCTACTTCACTTTTCATATTCACAACACCTACTCCAGTAACACTTTTTCCTTAATCCCCGTGCCCAACCCAAAAATCCTAATTCGGGTGGGACGGAGGGTGTATACACTATTTATATTGATATACTCCCTCTGTCCACCTGAATTAGGATTTTTAGGTTGAGCACGGGGATTAAGGAAAAAGTGTTAGTGGAGTAGGTGTTGTGAGTATGAAAAGTGAAGTCGGAGAGAGAAAGTGGGGTAGAGAATAATGAGCGGAAAGTTGTTGTAAGTGTGAATGTAGGTTTCATTAAATAAAACACTTCCATTTTTTGATTGTCCGAATTCGAATGAGATATCCAAATGGAAACTTGTCCTAATTCAAGTGAGACGGAGGGAGTATGTCATATGTGTATACATATACATATATATAATATATATATATATATATATATATATATATATGCATCCATGGATGTATGTATGTAATGTTTGTTTTGATGCATGTGTAAATTGTTTAGATATAATTGTGGAACTAGTTGGTAATTGCCAGGAAGAACCAGCAAGGGGAAGACTGACTTTTATTTATGTTAGTAGTAATTTTTATTTTTTTTTATTTTTTGATGACCTAAAATCGGGATAAGGGTTGGGGAATCAAAGACATTGTAGAGCAACTAGGCTATTATTTTGCTTATTATGATTTGAATTCAACCTTGAGCTAATTAATTATATTTTGTGTAGGTCCATCTGGGATCTGCCCACTTGTCAACTTATTATGTGTATTCATTCTTTTATTTTCATTATCACAAATTGATACTCCATCATATACTAATACTTAGATGTGGAATACTCCCTCCGTCCCATTTCAAATTGCAAATACTAGGTTGGCACGAGGATTAAGGGAAAAAGTGAAAAAGGTGATGTGGTGTGAGTGTTGATAGTTGAGTAGGGGAGAGAAAGTGGGGTAGAGAATAGTTAGTGGGTTAGTGGATGTGAGTGTGCAAGTGAGTTAAAACTTGCCATTTTTGGATTTTGCAATTTTAGTTGGGACATACTTTTGGGCAACTTTTGCAATTTGAAATGGGTCGGAGGTGAGTTCTTTCTTTCAAAAAATCATTTTCTTAATGAGCTGGACTCATGTGAGACCGTCTCACAGCGTGAGACGGCTCACAGCCAAGCCGCCGAGCTGAGCCAAACCACTTTTTTTTTTATTTTTTTTTGCCTCCAATTTTTTTTTTCTTTCAACGCCACTTTTTGCTAGCCAGCAAAAGTAACATTTTTTATAAAGAAATATAACACTTTTTTTCTTCAAAAATGTACCACAATTTTACTGAAATATATTAAAGATAAATTTAGAACCGAAAAAAATATCGACTAGTTGACTTTTGACTTTAAACACCTTAGCAAACATGGTGGTCATTATCACTACCAACATTATTCTATGGTTGACTGCATTTAATTGGCTTTATTAATTAGCTTGATTTACGGCTTATGGATTGAGTCCAACTTGGCTGCATGAGTTGCTTTCCATATCATAAAACAAAATTCCCAAGAGCCAATAAGAGCACACCAATTTGGACATAAATTAACACCCAAATCAATTTCAATTGTTGACACCACTGTCATGATATGATGTGAAAATCTCAACACCACCTTTAATTAGAACATAAACCACCCTACACAATTTTGTTTAAACACTGATTTTTTATTTTTTTTAAAAAAATTATATTCAAAATTAGTGTGAATGAAGTATAAATTATGAATATGACAAATGGGTTATGATTATAAGTGAGGCAAGTCTAACATAAAAATTTGGTGAAAAATAAATCTCCAGTGTGAGTATGTTGATCATATAACCAATTATTGCGAAAAAAGTAAAATGTGGCGTAAATTTTGATTGCTACAGCGAAACATCTGAGATGAGATCCTCTGTATCACAATTTGTGTACCACTTGTGTACCACAAGTGATCTGATGGCTATGCATGATTTGTGATATTATAATTATTTCAATCTTAATAAGATATAACCATTGGATCACTAGTGGTACACAATGATACACCAATAATGGTACAGATGATTTCCTCTCGAAACATCATACCCCTAAATACAGTATCTTATTTGTTCATAGTATATTTTTGTTTGATTTGTGATTATTTAGTGGTTTTGTGATAATTATTGGTCATTTTTGGCTATTTTTTTTTATTTTCTAGTGATTAATATAAGAGGAAGTCTTGTGTGAGACGGTGACGGGTCTCGATAAGAGGGGTAATGGGCTTTCCCGCTCCGCCAAGTGGTCAAAATCATTTACTCTTTCAATGAGAACTGTCTCATGTGTGAGACCATCTCAGACAAATTTTTGTATTAATATAAATAAAATAATAAATGGATAGATATTTGGGGATTAAATTCTCAAATAATTCCTTTTTAAAATTTTTAAAATAAGAATTCCCAAAATACCAACCCTCCCAAACTATTTACCAAAATGTCCATTTTTTTGAAACTCGCTACTAGTGATAGCGAATTTAATTTTTTTCCGGTGAAACTCGCTACTAGTGATAGCGAGTTTAATTTTTTTTCCAATAATTTTTCCATTTTTTTTTCTTCAGAAATCGCCAAAATTATTTACATTTAATTGAAATCGCTACTACCAAAAGCGAGTTTAACCTAAACTCGCTATCTGAAATAGCGAATTTAGGCGACCTGAACTCGCTATTCCCATTAGCGAGTTTACTGAAACTGAATTCCTAGTCAACTTACAGCCAACTTACAACCCCTACCAACACTTTAACAAACTAAAACATGTACCAATCATATTTCTAACACCTCTGACAAACAACCATATTCAACACGTAAATAGAACAAAATATCATTAGATGACCACAACCCAACCATATAGAAAATGTCTTTAATAAGTCATTAAAGAGTTAATTTGTAGATATCATTTTTTTTCCTACGCTTGTAAGTATTTTTAAGTACTTCTTTCCCCCTAACTTGCGTAACACATTCACCCTGTGTATCGTGAACCCGCGTGTTAGAAGATGCATCTGTCTGAGTCTCTAGCCGAGTAACCTCATCTTGTGCCTCTACCGCTGTCTGAGTCTTAGGATGTAACTGAGTCTCGAGAGGTGCATCTGTCTGAGTCTCTACCTGAGCTTCCTGCTCTGGTTGTCGCTCTTGGTCCTCCTCTTGTTCATCTACTAAGTGTTGGCCATGTTGTCTCTGTGGCACTCTCTGAACACGACAACACGTGGAGCCCGAGGTTGTCTGTGCTGCACTCCCTGAACACGAATATGAGTAAGAGAAGATATGATGAGTTGCCGCATTTGAAGCCTAGAGTTATCCACCTCCAACTCATAGGCGATGCTTTCCTTGTTAATTTCATGCAGACGTTGTAAGTTTTGCACCTGTTAACATTAATAGGGCAAGATGCTACTTACTTATTGTTACAATCAATAAACCCTAATATTAAAAACTTTGTAAAATTATATTCACTTACCAAACCCTCGAAGACACTTGCATGTGATCTGTACCCTATATCCTCTATATGGATCGGGTTCACAATTAATGAATGCGTGATCTTCTTGAACCAGATCATATATGGATGGGCATAATCCATCACCTGTTCACCCAACTCCCATTACCACGCTCTGAGCTCGTGCATTCCATAATGATATGTACTCACCATGTTCAGAATCCCAAGCCACATGTCCTCTACCCCTGCGATCAATACTATGCAGATTTTCCTTTGTGTCACATGGATCGGGGACCTGCTGTACCATACCAAACTGCCTCATCACTCGATCAGGCAAGTGCCACTCTACCCTGTCAAAACATATAAGAGGCGCTTGTGTCCTCCATACGGCATGTCCCTGCCTGCAATAATCTGGAGCATCGCGATCTCTAAATGGCTGCCAAATAATCTGATCCTCAGTGAGAGACGATAGTTGATCTCGATAGGCACGTAGGTTATGTGCGATAACATGCAAATAAGATAAGGACCCATTCCACCTGACGATCAAAAAATTATTAATAATTTGTTATTAATGAAAAACATATAAGAAACTAAGGTAGAGTGGTTGTAATTTACCTACACCCTAATGGACTGTCGAGTAAGTTAGGCTGCACATTCTGATCTTCCTTAACGACTATTGGTTGTGTGGGCAACAACCTCTCCCATGCCCAAAGCTGTTTGTATTATAAGAAAATTAGACTAATACAATATAATTTAAAAACTTACATAAAATTAAACATATATAGAAAAACAATTAACATACCTGCACAATAGAGAGAAAACCACTACAGTTACTGGTTCCAGGCAAAGTCGCAGTACAAAGTTCCCGATACAGAAATGCCAAAGCTGGACTACCCCAACTATATTCATGTATCTTTTCATATCTCTAAGGAGGGATGATACATCAACTTCACCTTATTACTAGTGCGATCCAGCATCACAAACGACCCAAGGGCTGCTAATATGTACGCACGTGTATATCTATCGACCATAACCTCTTTCGTATTTTCCGGTAGCTTACCAAACTTGGTAAACCGACCTCGAAGCCACTTAAGCTTCAAGAACCCTGGCTCAATCTCCCTATCAGGTGGTCTAGCACCTAATAACTCCTCACATAAATCGCACCAACCCGAAAGCAACATCGTAGTGTCAGAACCAATAACAGGAAGTCCATCTATCGGTAATCCTGACAACATACGCATATCTTCTAAAGTAATAGTCATCTCACCAATGGGAAGTGAAAACTATGGGTTTCCTGACGCCACCGCTCAACCAACGCTGTAAGCAAACCCCAATCATACGTGATTTTCCCTAACTTGTGAACCCCGTAGAATCCTGCTACTACAAGTCTCTCCTGAATCCTCGAATCCAACACTTCTGGCGGAGTCGAACCACAACGAAAAGATAACTTCTCAACATGTCTTCCAGCCCAAATATATTCACTTCGGTGCTTATCCTGTAATCTCAAAACATCTCGTTCTAGAGGCCCCGGATCAACAAACGGTTCAAGAAGCTCCTCATGTTGACGTTCTGCATTCATCTGTACAGAGACACTATATTCATCTGTTGGGTATGCTTATTATAACCACTCCTATTATCTTAATTTGATTGATCTCATAACCTATTTTTACTCTTTGTGGACTTTAGGATATATTGTAAGAAGTACTTGTACTTCATTTAGAATAGTCCACTTTATAGTTGAATAGGCTTAGCAGATTAGGACTCAATTTTTCTAAGTCTGGAAAAATGAGGTAGGTCCATTGCCTACCGCATGAAGACGCCTACCGCGGAACCAATGCTTGCCGCATATCCCAAGGTTACCTCATGCAATCCATCTTGCCGCATGGTCCATCCTACCGCAAGTTAACTCTACCGCATGGAAACATGGTTGAAGAAACTCAAGTTTGTTCAAACTTAACCATGGTCACACGTGTGTCCTTACCTTGGTTAGTTTAGAACGTTGCAAATTCAAATTTCAAATTTGAATACAACTGTCATTTTAGTACAGTTGGACCACCATGACTCTGCAACAAAGGACAACTCAGACTGAGCTCCAATTAGAAAACAGCGCTCATTGTCCTCCAAACTTTCCCTCCAAGAAATTCAAACGGCTAGTTTCTCCATCAAGGCTATAAATAGACCTTGAATTCTTCATTGAACAAAAGCTGAGATTCTAAGAGAGAAATTGCTGTTGAAATTCTTGGTGATTGAAGATCATATTCAAGATTTACAGAATCCTTCGAATCTTCAAGCACTCAACCTTCAAGTCTTCAACAAATCTCCAGCAACTTCAAGATCAAATCTCAAGCCTCTCAACACAAGATTCATTAGGCTCTAAAATCATATAGATTTCAAAGAGCTCTTGATTCTTACCACACACACTCACCCCGATTGATCAATCACATAGATTGAATCATTAGGGATACACTGGTCTAAGTCTAGGATTGTTCTTCATAGAAAATAGGAGTTAATTCAGTTCTTCATCTTTGTAATCTGTACTCAAGAGAATTAATACATCCTCCATTCAAAATCCAAGACTGACCATCTTGGTAAAGGACGTAGATCTTTTAACAGATCGACCTTCCAAATCCTTGTGTTATTTACTTACTGCACTTTACCTTTCTGCAAATTTACTTTAAGTCTTGTTCATCTTGTTCATATTGTTCTTCACTTGTTCATATTAATCTTGTTTGTCTTTTAGTGTTTGATTTTTCAGATTTAAGAACAATTGTGAATTGTGTTTGTTTGTCTACCTCATTGCCTTAGCTAAATTCTGACTAACTTATCATTTGCCTAAAACCTCTGAGACACAAGTTTTCAATCTCTCCACCTACCTCACCCCTATCTACCGCAGATCTGCCTACCGCAAACTCACCTACCGCATTATCTGCCTACCGCATTATACTTGTCTAAATCAACTCAACTTGTTTTTAACAAAAACTTCCGCTGTGCATTTTATACTTGACCGCGTAGTTTTTTATCTACCGCAAAATTCAAGTGTAAGCATAAAGGTTGAATTTTAAAAAGGGTTGAAATATTAAATAGGCTATTCACCCCCCCCCCCTCTAGCCTCTTTTCATACCCTTGTTGTGTCTCTGGGACCAACATCATCAAATTTATAACTCAATTTAACACCAACAATTATGATTTTAATATAATTTAATAACTCAATTGAACTAAATTGGCTTCATAGGGTTATGGTTCTTGGAACACAAAATATGCCTACATAAACAAGAAACTGAACAATGATTAAGCTATGCTTGTTGTAAATTGTAGCTTCTAAAAGGTTAAATTTTAATTGAAAGAACAACTTCTTGGATTGGAGAATTCAAATTATAGCTTCTAAAAGGTTAAATTTGAGTTACCAAACGTAGTTTTTCGATCAATTTCAAGCCTTAAAATGAAAGTGAAAGATTATTGCATTCAACAGAGCTCAAACTTCAAATAGCATCCAATCCGAAACCATAGGCTAGGGATTGACCTAGTTCTTCATCTAAGCACAATTAAGCTACAAAAGACCCTAATTTAGCAATCCTCAGTACCCAAAACCCATCCAATGATGAGTTTTTCATACAAAATTAATAAAAACAAAAGGGAGTATGAAATTTGGGACTTACCTTTGAAGTCGCTACTGCTATTGGCGAGTTCTCCCCCAAATCGCCGTATTGTTTTGTGTGTTATGTGTGTGTTTATGTGAGTTGTGGCCGCTAATATCCAGTCTCGTTTAATTAGCTAATGAGGTTAGCGAGCTTATTAATGAAAATGCTTTATTTTTTGATTAACGTGAACTCGCTATTTACAACAGCGAGTTTAGAATATATTTTCTCCTATAATAATTTTACGTAAAATATAAAAGGGAAATTAAGGAAAAGAGAACTCGCTAATGGGAATAGCGAGTTCAGGTCGCCTAAATTCGCTATTTCAGATAGCGAGTTTAGGTTAAACTCGCTTTTGGTAGTAGCGATTTCAATTAAATGAAAATAATTTTCGGCGATTTCTGAAAAAAAAAATTGGAAAAAATATTGGAAAAAAAAAAATTAAACTCGCTATCACTAGTAGCGAGTTTCACCGAAAAAAATAATTAAATTCGCTATCACTAGTAGCGAGTTTCAAAAAAAATGGACATTTTGGCAAATAGTTTGGGAGGGTTGGTATTTTGGGAATTCTTATTTTAAAAAGGAATTATTTGAGAAAAAATTCGATATTTGGGTCTAATGAAATATAAAATTATAACTAGGAAAATGACAACAAACTAGTAAGTAGTACTCCAGTCTCAAAATAGATGTCGTTTTGGAGTGTTTTACACGTATTAAGAAATACCATTAATGCATGTGAAGAAGTCCCAAATACCCCTAAAGTAATTCAACTACCTAGGTAATTAAATGGTTAGGTAAAAGATAGTTCACCATCATTATTAATGGTATAATTGGTATAAAAAAGCTTTGAAAATAGTGAAACGACGAGTATTTTGAAACAAAAATTGAACTCCCAAACGACATCTATTTGAGACGAAGGGAGTAACTCTTAAGTGTAAAAAGAAAAAAAAAGCTTGTTGCCCTTGGTAGCTCAGCGGTAAAGAGATGAGGAGAGTAAAAAAGTTCTCACTTACCAACTTGAGAGTGATTTATAGACCATAGGATATGGAGGCGCAAACACCGACACTTAAGTCATATTAAAAAAAAAAAAAAACTATTATATGAATGAGTAGCCTTCTTTTGCAGATTGCATAATTTTGAGGTACCAAAAACCAGTTATAAGGACACGTTCAAAGAATCCAATGGAACTTTATTTCTTGGCGTATATTTTCCTGAGTTTACTTAGCTCCAGTTCGAGTTCATCCTTCCATTGTTTAGCACTTCTTCCTTTCCTCTTCCGTCTACGGCCGGCACCACCTCCCGCATCTGACAACCCGCAAGTTGTCCGACCGGAAGGAGTGATCGCTTCCGGAAACTTATTCGCTTGCAATCCAACTCAGATTCAAGTTCTTTCTTCCACTTGTCAAAGTACATTGTATACTTCATGAGTTCTTCTTGATCATTCTCCGACTCCGTGTGTCACGACCCGAAATATAGGCTCTATTTTATTAGTAATTAAATGATTTTTTATTTAATTATTTGCTTATTTATTTATTTAAATTATTATTTATTTAAATAATTATGTGTGCAATTTATGTGTTATAATATTTATGCCTAGCATTTTAATTGGGTCATTGGGCTATTGTGGAAGTGTTGAGTCTTAATTGTTAGTCTGAGTGTAAGAGTTTGTGCTTGTTAGTGAGGGAAGGGGCTAGGTGTAACTTTTCCCTCTTCATCTCTCCCTACTCACCTCCCTCACCCTACACTTCCATCCTCACACTCCACCTCCCTCTCTCTCTCCCTAGAAATCTCTCTCTCTCTCCAGCAAAGGTAAGCATTTTCTCCCTTTCCTTCTCTCTTCATTTTCTCCATCTTCCCATCATCATCCCTCATTTCTTGAAACGTAAACCTTGTTTAGATCGTCGATAGGATCGAGTAGAGCCAAAAAGAATCGAAATCCATCAACTTTGAGATTTGCAAGTACGTTACTTTTCCCCCATTTTTATGCTAAAATGTTCATATCATGTTTATATAATGTTTGGTGTGTTATATTTGAAGATTGGTTGAGTTTGGAATTAATTTGGGATTTATTTGAGTTCTTGGGAAGAAATGGTGAAAACTTGAAATGTTGGTTTTGATTTTTGGTTTTAGTTATAAATGGTGTATTTAGATCCCCTTTCTAGTTAAAAGATGTTTGGGTACCTTAGAAACCTTGTTGGGAGTGTTGATTTTGAGTATTTGGTGTTTTGGGTGAGTTTTGGTCCGAAAATGGCGAACCCAGGTGAATCTGGGCATTGTTCTTCTGGCACGGTCGTGCTCCTTTATTTGGCACGGTCGTGCCACATTCACTTTCCCACTCGAAATGGTTGGCACGGTCGTGCTCCTTTATTTGGCACGGTCGTGCATATATTCCCTTTCCTCCCGTCTTGGTTGGCACGGTCGTGCCATTTTCTTAGGCACGGTCGTGCCAATATCCAAAATTGCCTTCCCTCTCGAAATGTTTGGCACGGTCGTGCCACTTTCTTAGGCACGGTCGTGCCAAGCAAGAATTCTGGTATATTCTTCCCTTTTCTTCTAAAATTGTTTCTTCCATAACTTTCTCATCCGAACTCCGTTTTAGGCGAATAAACTATCGTTTTAAAGCTCTCCTTGAGCTCTTCGAGATGAGTGAATAGTTTTCTTGTGTGCTTGAGTTATCTGGATCCTTGTGATCAAATGTGATAAGGGATTGGTGTTATTGTTGTGGAATTATTAGAGCACCTTAATTGGTTATTGTTAGTTCATTTCACTTTCTTGGTGACTTCTTGGTATGGTTCCCTACTTGGAACCTTAAGTTGTTTATTCATGATAGATTATTATTACTTAGCATTTATTGGAAGCCCAGCTGGCATATGTGTGTGTGTGTTCGGGCGATGCGAAATATTATGATGGCACAGCAAGTCCATTATGATGTTGACCATTGTTTTGCCCAATTATTACCTCCTCCAGATTGGCCTTGGATGTGAGAAGAGCTAGCTCCTTTGTGTGCATTTTAGCTATTTCTTGGAGCATGACTTTGTGGCATGTCTCCCGTCCCTTGTGACACTTCTTGGTTATTGGTTCCGGTACCGGGGTTTTCTCTTCGGCTTTATGCTATTATGAAGATGATGATTGGTTGATTATTGAAGCTGCGCAGCGATCCTTTATTTGGATGTTCCGGATTGGAAAACCTTGGCTATATCCTTTGTTATGTGTTTATTTCCGCTGCTATCTGTTATATGATAATTGTTATGTGCTATGTGATAATTATTATTGTTTATTGTTTATTGCATCATAGCATGTCATGTAGTTGCATTAGTAACTTATTGAGATTTATCTCACCCCTTTCCTTTTATCTTTGTTTTCCTTACCCCCCCCCCCCAGGTGCTAAGGATTAGTCTCGCTGATCACGGAAAGAGGACGTCGAGAGGTGGATCCGTTCTTTTGGGGAAGGTTGTTATAGGTTGGTTTTACATTATGTAAATGTGTAACCCTTTTGGGGTAGTTGTACCAAACAATGACGTCGTTAAGATTGTATATTTATATTTTGTTGGGCATAAACTTGTGGAAGTTTATGTTAGTTATAATTGGTTATTTTCAAACTTGGAATTGTAAACATTGGATCATTACCCTTTTGGTATTAAATGAAATTTAACTTCGGTATTTTGGAGTTATTGTTAGAAGTCGACGTCCAGCTCGCGGTCCCGGGGCCCGCGGGGTCCGGGGTCGCGACAGTTGGTATCAGAGCTATGGCATTAGCTCTATGTATAAGTCTAGGTGGATTAGTATGACCTAGGTGGGTAGTAGTGTGCGGAGTGATTAACGGTTGATGTTTTATACAGGTACTTGTTTACAATGGTTCGTAGAAGGAGTGGTGAAGGTAGTACCGGTAATGCAAATCAGAATGATACAAGGGAAGAAGCACGTGCCATGTTTCAAGGCATGTTCGAGGCGGCCATGAAGGCCATACATGATCAAGGTCCGAGGGTAGGACAAGCACCACCCCGCTATGGATTGGAGCAATTTCTGAAGTTGAAACCGGTTGAATTCAATGGGGAACCCGATGTAAGGAAAGCTGAGTTGTGGATTGAGTCCATGGAGAAGATTTATGATGTATTTGGGTGTTCGGATGAGGACAAGGTCCGGTTCGCGGCTTACAAGCTTGTGGGAGCCGCCGAGCATGGTGGAAAGGTATTAAAGCTACTTGGGATGATACTCGCACGGTGTATGCGTGGGAGTTGTTCGTGCGTAAGTTCAGAGAGCATTTCATTCCGGTTGTTGATCAGAACGAAAGGAGATCGAACTACTCAACTTGGAGCAAGGTGCGTTGTCTATAGCACAATACTCGGCTAAGTTCATAGAATTAGCCCGGTATTGCGACTATTTGGTGAGGACCGAGGAACAAAAGGCTATGAGATTTATTCGGGGATTGAAGACCTCCATCCGTACTCAACTGATTGCTCAACGGATCGTGACTTTCCAAGATGCGGTGGACCGAGCCTATTTGATAGAGCAAGATATTGGGGAACATAAAGGAAGACTGAGGTGGCCAACCCGAGTAAGCAAGGAGCTCAAGGCAAGCCACAACCAAGGATTGATAACCGAGGTAACTTGGGGGACAATCTCAGTCCCGAGGGCAACCGATCCCAAGGACCCGGGTACCACTTCCGGGACCAAGGGAGCCAAATAGGAGGCTTTGTTCGTATTGTCAAAAGAAGGTCATTCTGAAGGACCGTTGTTGGAAGAAGCAAGGAAGGTGCACCAATTGTGGTCAAATGGGTCACTTCGCAAGGGATTGTACTAGAGGCAAAGGACAAGCATCCGGGTCAGGAGTTGTGGTTTTAATCAGGGTCAGAAGCGGGATGCCGCCGGGAAGCCCAAGTCCAGGAAAGTTGTTTGCCATGAATCAACAACAGGCTACCGATGATCCATCCGTTATTGGAGGTATTGTTTCTTGTCTAATGTGAGCGCACGAGCGTTAGTAGATCCAGGATCATCTCATTCATACATTTCTGTGCAATTTGCTTCTATGTTAAATGCTGCATTCGAGTCTTTACGACGTGCTAGAGGTGTCGACCCCTATAGGAGAATGCTTGATTTCTGATCGAGTCTTTCGTGCTTGTGATGTGGTATATTGTGGTCGAGTCCTTTGTGCGGATTTGGTAGTTCTTCCTATCCAAGACTTTGATGTCATTTTGGGTATGGATTGGTTGAGCAAGTTTCATGCTTCTGTTGATTGCCGTAAGAAAACTGTTACTTTTTCTATTCCCGATGTGCCTAAGTTTGTGTTGAGGCTAGTCCTCTGAGTAGAAAGGTTCGCTTAATTTCTTTTATGAAAGCGAGAAGATTATTGCATAGTGGTTGTGAGGGGTATTTGGCTAGTGTTCTTGATACTAGGAAAGAATCCCCTAGTTTGGATAGTGTTCGGGTAGTTCGAGAATTTCCCGATGTTTTCTCTACCGAGTATGAGATGCCTCCCGATCGTGAGATAGAATTTTGTATAGACCTTTTTGCCGGGTACGGCTCCGATTTCGAAAGCGCCTTATAGGTTAGCTCCCGCAGATTGAAGGAATTAAAGGTTCAGTTGCAAGAGTTGCTGGATCGAGGGTTTATCCGCCCTAGTGTTTCCCCGTGGGGAGCGCCGGTTTTGTTTGTGCGGAAGAAAGATGGTTCCTTGAGATTGTGCATAGATTACCGGAAGTTGAATCAGGTTACGGTGAAGAATAAGTATCCTCTACCGCACATTGATGATTTATTTGATCAGCTACAAGGATCCGTGGTTTTCTCTAAGCTTGATTTGAGGAGTGGGTACCATCAGTTGAAAGTTCGATCGGAGGATATTCCGAAGACTGCTTTTCGCACTCGGTATGGTCATTATGAGTTCTTGGTTATGCCGTTTGGGTTGACTAACGCGCCGGCCGTGTTTATGGATTTGATGAACCGGATTTTCCATCCCTATCTTGATTCGTTCGTGGTAGTCTTCATCGACGACATTCTCGTCTATTCGAAGTCTCGAGAGGAGCACGAGCAACATTTGAGGACAGTTTTATCCGTTCTTGCGAGGGAGAAATTATTTGCGAAGTTCAGTAAATGCGAGTTTTGGCTCGAGAAGGTGTCATTTCTGGGTCATGTTATTTCGAAAGATGGGATTTCTGTGGATCCGTCAAAGATTGAAGCTATATTGGATTGGAAGAGACCCGAGTCAGTGACCGAGCTTCGTAGTTTTCTGGGTTTAGCCGGTTATTACAGAAGGTTTATTGAAGGGTTTTCGAGGATTGCTACTCCGATGACTCAGTTGACCCGGAAGAATGTTCCGTTTGTGTGGACCGAGAAATGTGACAAGAGTTTCGAGGAATTGAAGAAGAGGTTGACTACCGCACCGATCTTGACTTTGCCTAATGGGAGCGATGGTTTAGTGATTTATAGTGATGCTTCGAAAGAGGGTTTGGGTTGTGTGTTGATGCAGAATGGGAAAGTAATTGCGTATGCTTCGAGGAAGTTGACCCGAGTGAACAGAATTACCCTACTCATGATATGGAGTTGGCGGCGATAGTCTTTGAGTTGCACAAGTGGAAGCACTATCTTTATGGAGCGAAGTTTGAGATTTTTACGGATCACAAGAGTTTGAAGTACCTTTTCTCCCAGAAAGAGTTGAACAACCGTCAGCGCCGATGGATGGAATTGTTGAAGGATTATGATTGTACGATTTCTTATCATCCGGGGAAGGCGAATGTGGTAGCCGATGCGATTAGTAGAAAGTCTTATGTGGCTTCGATGATGGTTCGGGAATGGAAAATGCTTGAGGATGTTCGAAATTGGTCTCCTCGTGAATCGAGACATGGGGCTATTTTGCGAATATTAGGGTGTCTCCGACCCTAATTCAGAGGATAAAGGAAGCTCAGAAAGAGGATCCCGAGTTGGTGAAGATAATGGGTAAATTGAAGGAAAGAATTTCGAGGATTTTTCATTGAGCTCGAGTGGAGTTTTGACTTTCCGTGGTCGTTTGTGCGTACCCGATGTTGGTGGAATAAAGAGGCAAGTTTTAGATGAGGGTCACAAATCGAGGTATACTATTCATCCGGGTAGTACGAAGATGTATCAGGATTTGAAGCAACAATTTTGGTGGATTAATATGAAAAGGGAAATAGCAGAGTATGTATCGAGATGTTTAACTTGTCAGCAGGTCAAAGCCGAGCATCAGAGACCGCGGGATTACTTCAGCCGTTAGAGATTCCCGAGTGGAAATGGGAGCATGTGACTATGGATTTCGTTACGGGACTGCCTCGTACCCGTAGGAAGTTTGACAGTGTTTGGATAATAGTGGATAGATTGACCAAGAGTGCCCATTTCTTACCTATTGACATCAGATATTCGATGGAGAAGCTTGCGACCCTTTATATCGACGAGATTGTTAGATTGCATGGGTTCCGGTTAGCATTTTGTCAGATCGAGACCCGAGGTTTACTTCTAGATTCTGGAAGGCGTTTCAGGAAGCTTTGGGTACAGATTTGCGATTCAGTACAGCTTTCATCCCCAGACAGACGGTCAATCCGAGAGGACTATTCAGATTCTTGAGGATATGTTGCGAGCGTGTTCGATAGACTTTTCCGATTCTTGGGATTCGCACCTACCGTTAGTGGAGTTCTCTTACAACAACAGTTATCAGGCTAGTATCGAGATGGCACCGTTTGAGGCCTTGTATGGAAGAAAGTGTAGATCGCCTATTGTTGGGATGAGGTCGGTGAAGCAAAAATTTGGGTATTGATTCGCTTCGGGATTCAGTTGAGAAGGTTAAAGTTATCCGGGATTGATTGAAGACAGCCAGAGTCGACATAAGAGCTATGCAGATAACCGAAGGCGAGATCTTAGCTTTCAGACCGGTGATTTGGTATTCTTGAAGGTATCTCCAAAGGTGGGTATTCGTAGGTTTGGGAAGAAAGGCAAATTGGCTCCGAGGTTTATTGGCCCGTTTGAGATTTTGGGAAAGGTTGGACTTCTTGCGTATCGTCTTGCGTTGCCGCCATCTCTTAGACCGGTTGCACAATGTGTTCCACGTTTCTATGCTTCGGAAGTATGTTCATGATCCGTCTCACGTGTTTACCGAGGGTACCGGAGGATATTGAGCCCGATATGTCTTATGAGGAACGACCGGTTCGGATCTTAGATTCTAAAGTCCAAGAGTTGAGGAGCAAGAGCATTTCATTGGTTCGAGTTCTTTGGAGGAATCATAACATCGAGGAGTCGACGTGGGAGCTTCGTGATGAGATCGAGAGGAAATTTCTGTGGCTTTTTGTTTGAGGTGAGTCTCGTTAAAATTCGGGTCGAATTTTCTTTAAGGGGGAGTGAATGTCACGACCCGAAATATAGGCTCTATTTTATTAGTAATTAATTGATTTTTTATTTAATTATTTGCTTATTTATTTATTTAAATTATTATTTATTTAAATAATTATGTGTGCAATTTATGTGTTATAATATTTATGCCTAGCATTTTAATTGGGTCATTTGGGCTATTGTGGAAGTGTTGAGTCTTAATTGTTAGTCGGGAGTGTAAGAGTTTGTGCTTGTTAGTGAGGGAAGGGGGCTAGGTGTAACTTTTCCCTCTTCATCTTCTCCCTACTCACCTCCCTCACCCTACACTTCCATCCTCACACTCCACCTCCCTCTCTCTCTCCCTAGAAATCTCTCTCTCTCTCTCCAAGCAAAGGTAAGCATTTTCTCCCTTTCCTTCTCTCTTCATTTTCTCCATCTTCCCATCATCATCCCTCATTTCTTGAAACGTAAACCTTGTTTAGATCGTCGATAGGATCGAGTAGAGCCAAAAAGAATCGAAATCCATCAACTTTGAGAATTTGCAAGTAAGTTACTTTTCCCCCATTTTTATGCTAAAATGTTCATATCATGTTTATATAATGTTTGGTGTGTTATATTTGAAGATTGGTTGAGTTTGGAATTAATTTGGAATTTATTTGAGTTCTTGAGAAGAAATGGTGAAAACTTGAAATGTTGGTTTTGATTTTTGGTTTTAGTTTATAAATGGTGTATTTAGATCCCCTTTCTAGTTAAAAGATGTTTGGGTACCTTAGAAACCTTGTTGGGAGTGTTGATTTTGAGTATTTGGTGTTTTGGGTGAGTTTTGGTCCGAAAATGGCGAACCCAGGTTGAATCTGGGCATTGTTCTTCTGGCACGGTCGTGCTCCTTTATTTGGCACGGTCGTGCCACATTCACTTTCCCACTCGAAATGGTTGGCACGGTCGTGCTCATTTATTTGGCACGGTCGTGCAATAATTCCCTTTCCTCCCGTCTTGGTTGGCACGGTCGTGCCATTTTCTTAGGCACGGTCGTGCCAATATGCCAAAATTGCCTTCCCTCTCGAAATGTTTGGCACGGTCGTGCCACTTCTTAGGCACGGTCGGTGCCAAGCAAGAATTCTGGTATATTCTTCCCTTTTCTTCTAAAATTGTTTCTTCCATAACTTTCTCATCCGAACTCCGTTTTAGGCGAATAAACTATCGTTTTAAAGCTCTCCTTGAGCTCTTCGAGATGAGTGAATAGTTTTCTTGTGTGCTTGAGTTATCTGTATCCTTTGTGATCAAATGTGATAAGGGATTGGTGTTATTGTTGTGGAAATTATTAGAGCACCTTAATTGGTTATTGTTAGTTCATTTCACTTTCTTGGTGACTTCTTGGTATGGTTCCCTACTTTGGAACCTTAAGTTGTTTATTCATGATAGATTATTATTACTTAGCATTTATTTGGAAGCCCAGCTGGCATTGTGTGTGTGTGTTTCGGGCGATGCGAAATATTATGATGGCACAGCCAAGTCCATTATGATGTTGACCATTGTTTTGCCCAATTATTACCCTCCTCCAGATTGGCCTTGGATGTGAGAAGAGCTAGCTCCTTTGTGTGCATTTTAGCTATTTCTTGGAGCATGACTTTGTGGCATGTCTCCCGTCCCTTGTGACACTTCTTTGGTTATTGGTTCCGGTACCGGGGTTTTCTCTTCGGCTTTCATGCTATTATGAAGATGATGATTGGTTGATTATTGAAGCTGCGCAGCGATCCTTTATTTGGATGTTCCGGATTGGAAAACCTTGGCTATATCCTTTGTTATGTGTTTATTTCCGCTGCTATCTGTTATATGATAATTGTTATGTGCTATGTGATAATTATTATTGTTTATTGTTTATTGCATCATAGCATGTCATGTAGTTGCATTAGTAACTTATTGAGATTTATCTCACCCCCTTTCCTTTTATCTTTGTTTTTCCTTAACCCCCCCCCAGGTGCTAAGGATTAGTCTCGCTGATCACGAGAAAGAGGACGTCGAGAGTGGATCCGTTCTTTTGGGGAAGGTTGTTATAGGTTGGTTTACATTATGTAAATGTGTAACCTTTTTGGGGTAGTTGTACCAAACAATGACGTCGTTAAGAATTGTATATTTATATTTTGTTGGGCATAAACTTGTGGAAGTTTATGTTAGTTATAATTGGTTATTTTCAAACCTGGAATTGTAAACATTGGATCATTACCCTTTTGGTATTAAATGAAATTTTTAACTTCGGTATTTTGGAGTTTATTGTTAGAAGTCGACGTCCAGCTCGCGGTCCCGGGGCCCGCGGGGTCCGGGGTCGCGACACCGTGATTTCTGAAGGTGTTCCCAAAACAACATGAATTTTTTTCATGGCAGATTGTTTAATTTATTTCTCGAGTTTAATTAGTTACCGATTGCAATGCATAGCTGTGCGTCTATATATATATATATATATATATATAGAGAGAGAGAGAGAGAGAGAGACAGTCACCCTTGTGTTAATCCTGTTAGTGCAGAACTGAGGTGTTACCTCAGGTGTTGCCCTGACAGTCTAAGTGCTGTGACGAGATTCTTTGTAATTTGACATTTCTTTCTAATGTAATTTTTATACTAATGTCCTAATATTATTTTCTAGATGTTGGTCCATATTTTCAGGTATAATAAAGTTGGTTTATGGAGCTTAAAATGTGGAAGAAAAATTAATGGAGATTTATTCATAATTGGCGAGTAAATGAAGGAGTCTCAAACATATTTAACACGTGTTAAATATGGAGAAAAACGTGGGAGACCATTTCAAAGTTGCTGTTGCTGATTAATTGAAGATGTACAAGGCATTGGAAGCTTGGAGCACAACACGGTGAAGCTAGGACTTGGGGATCAAGCTTGCGGTTGAGAAATTCATGGAAGGAAGACCAAGTCTTCGCACAAAAAAGTGGAGAGCAAGCCCACTCACTCTCCCCACTCTCCCCACTCGTCACAAACAGCCCAAGGCTGTTATTTGTGTAGCCTCCAAGTCTTGGTTGGCTATAAATAGATGCTTGGATGAAGATTGAAGACAAGCCAATTATATACACACATCCATAGCACAAAAAGACCAAAGTACTCTTGGCTCCTTTTGAGATTCTTTCTTCCATACACTCTTTTATCACTCAAATACTTCGGGTTTGAGTGAGTTTTGGTTAGGATAGAATCTTGTACTTTTTCTTACTTTGGTTCCATAGAGAGTATATCATAGTTTGTATAGGGAACCATTTTAAACTTTGTAATTGTTTTGATTATAAGGTTTTCGCCATCTAGGCATCTCAAGTTATATTTATATAACTTGAGAAAAATATTTCTCTTGTGCTATTTATTTTCCGCTGCAAAAACTCTACAATTTTTGTGTGTGTATTTTCTGTCCGTCTGGAGTGTTACCTGGGGTGTTGCTTAACACTTGAGGTAACATCTGTTCTCAGCAAGCTATTGACAAATAATTTCAATTGGTATCAGAGCCCGGTCACTTGACATACTAAGTGATTCGTTCCAGATTTGTCATGGCTTTCGATCCTGCTAATCCTAATCAGAAGCGTCTTCCTGTTTTAGATGGCTCGAATTATGCTTATTGGAAGGTCCACCTACGCTCGCATATCAAATCAATTGATCTTCGGGCATGGCGATCTATAACAAATGGTTACTCTCTCCCTATGTTACCTCCAGATGAAGATGGTGACATTCAAGTCAAACCTGAATCGGAGTGGACTAATGAAGAGATTACTCTAGATAATTATAATGAAAAAGCACTTAATGCTATTTTTGAATGGGTTGATATGCATATTTTTAAACTTATGCAAAATAGTTCCACTGCTCAAGAGGCATGGGACACTTTACAAAGATTTTGTGAAGGGGATAGTTGTGTGCGTGATAATAAGCTTAGAACTCTTACTGGCAAATTTGAAAGATTGAGGATGGGTGAAAATGAAACTATTTCATCCTATTTTGAAAAATTGTTTGATATTGCAAATGAGTGTCAACTTTTGGGTAAACCTTTTACCAACAAACAACTTGTTTCAAAAGCTATTCGAACTCTCCCCGAGAGGTTCAATATGAAAGTTTCATCTATTGAAGAAGCTCACAATCTTTCTACAATGAACATCAATTCTTTAATGAGTATTTTGAAAATTTTGAGTCAAATCTCCTTGAACAAAGTGAGGCTTCTAAAGGGAAAAATATTGCTTTAAATGTGCAATCCTCAGATTTTTCAAATGATAATGAAGATGAAATTTTTGAAGAATTGGATGAAAGTGCCAGTGTTGCTTTACTTGCTAGAAAATATAATGCAGTGGTTAAAAAGTTTAACAATGAAAAAGTGCAGGTAAAAGCAAAGGAGAAACAAACCAAGGTGTATGATTCGATGCCAAAAAGGACGTTCCCATCTACTCAAAAGTCGGCCCCTATGCGTAGAGCATCCTCAGATCAATCAAGGTCTGATCCCAAATACATTGATTCAATTCAATGTCATGCTTGTTCGGGATGGGGTCATTACGCAAACGAGTGTGCCAACACACTACGGAAGAAGGGAAAGAACCTATGGGTATCCCTGAGTGACAATGAAGATGAGGGTTCAGTCCTGGAAGAAGAACCAGATCAAACAACCATGTATGTCACAGTTAGTGACTTGCAGACTGAACATGTTACCAGAGATGTTATGTCACTTGAGATAACATCCGAGACCACATCTGTCAGGAATAACAATTTCAGTTCTGATAATAATGTTTGTTTCATGGTTTCCACTAATCTTGATACAAGAAGTTCACAAGAGGATGAGATGAGCAAAGATGAGCTCATTGAAGACTTAAAAATCCTCTATAAGGATATGCTCAAGGAATGGAAGAAGGAGAACCAAATGGTTAAGACTTTAACCAAGAAGAACGATGGACTCAAGGCCTACTTAAACCGAATGGAAGCTCAAGCATCCCAGAAAGATGCCGAGCTAGAAAAAGTCAAGGCCAAGTTGACTCTAGCCGAAACCACCTTGAAGAAGCTCAACACCGGATCGTCCAAACTTGATGAGATCCTAAACTTGGGTAAGCCTTTTAGAGCAGGTATTGGTTTCCGAGAATCATTAGAAAGTATTACTTCTTCTTTGTCTTGTAATGAACATAACGTAAATTTTGTAAAAGGTCACGAGTTTGATCAAAATTCTTGTTCAAATGATGTTTCTGACAAAGGGAAAGTGTGTCAATACTGTCACACTACTGGACATCTTAAAAATAAATGTACAAAGCTTTCAAAGAAAGAGTCCAGTCCAGATGTGTTACCTGAAGTGTTACCCAGCACTCCAGATAACACACACTGTCAGAAAGTCAAAATGTCAAAAAAGAAGTCATGGAAACCAAAATCCAATGTGAGATGTGATGTTGTATATACTGCCTTAAAAACAAATGTTGAAGGATCATGGTATTTTGATAGTGGGTGTTCAAGCCATATGACGGGAACAAAAATGTTTTAAAAAAACTATGAATCCGTTCAAGGGGGTAGTGTAACTTATGGTGGTGGGAGCAAGAGTAACATAATAGGAAAAGGAACACTAAATGTGAATGGTTTTCCTGCTTTAAAAAATGTCTTGCATGTAGATAGCCTAGTAACTAATTTAATTAGTATTAGTCAACTTTGCGATGACAACATGGAAGTAAAATTTAACAAGGACACTTGTGAAGTTTTTATGGTACTAACAATTGTGTTATGACAGGAACTAGATCAAGTGATAATTGTTATCGTGTGGAAGATAAATTCGTGTGCAACACCGCATAAATTGATGTCACAAACTTATCGCATCAAAAGTTGGGACATGTTCATTTGAGGAACATTGATAAGATTGTTAAGTTAGATGCTGTTAAAGGAATTCCTAAACTAGATCTTAAAAATCCTATCATTTGTGAAGATTGTCTTAAGGGGAAACAAACTCGTGTTGCCCATAGTGCTGCCCAACATTCCGAGCAACACTCTGGAACAACACATTGTTTTCAAATCTTACATATGGATTTAATGGGTCCAGTTGAGGTAGAGAGTTTTGGAGGAAAGATATATTCTTATGTCATTGTTGATGATTTTTCGAGATTCACTTGGGTTTATTTTCTAAAAGAAAAATCGGAAACTTTTGAAAAATTTAAACTTTTACACTCCAAAATCAAAAACATGTTTTGTGCCTCTTGTTGGGTTTCGATCTAACATGCGCAGCGGAAATTAGCAATTAAAATTTTAATGAAACCCAAAGCCATGGATCCGTTCATATGATTAAATCAAATACAACAAGATGAATAGAGGAATAACTAACCCTTGATGGCTATAAATTTCTAGCTTTTGAACTTGGTGGAGATTTTGAAACTTGATCAAGAACGCGAACCTTGAAGATGATGAGCTTCACCCTCTAGCGGTATCCACACCACGAACGAATATCAAGCAACTTCTTGATCTTGGTTGCTAGACCAAATTGTGAAACACACTTTCACAATTGCAAGAACTATATGGAATTATGAATATTCTTGTTCTTCACCTTTTGGATCTTAGAACAAGAAAAATAACCTCTCAAAACCTTATGGAGGCACTCACAATATTATGTCTAATGGCTGGTGAAAAGATGCTTTTATAGGACCTAGTCATTAACTCTTAATGACCTAGGATTCCTAAATCCCGTCACCTTAATTAAGGCAAGTCCTTAATCTGCCAGGAATTCTGGCACGGTCGTGCCCCTTTATTTGGCACGGTCGTGCCAAATGGGTCGAACCTGCCAGACCTTCCCCGAATATTGGCACGGTCGTGCCCCTATTTTTGGCACGGTCGTGCCAAACGGACCGAGCCTTTGCCTTGGTTTGGATTTATGGCACGGCCGTGCCATTTTAAGGCGCACGACCGTGCCAGAGCCAAAACCTGACATTTTTCCATAATTCCAATTCAGTCCTTTATGATTCGTTCTATTTGTGTGTGACCCTCTAGGATTACACTAAGTTGGCAATGGGCTCAAACATGAACTCATAAGATATGATTAGGTTCTAGCAAACCGTCATACCTACCCAAATAGTGTAACTAGATACAAGTTCGCATTCCTTTAGAATATGTCACAATCCCTTTGTCCACGATGTCATTGAACACAAGTCATGGTCAAACAGTCAACTTGTTTTGTTCAATACTTTCTCGATTCCGAATATGTTGATAATTCAAATGCTATTGATCCAATCAATCCATTTGAGTCCGGCCGAACATTTCATCAACATCATTCCTTCGAGGGGCCCAAGCTTGACATCTCTCCGTGGAGGGACAAATCCATTTAGCTTATTATTCTTCCCAACGGGAATCCGATTGTGCCAATCATACCCTTTATAACTACCGTGTTAAGGTAGCGTTTGAATATGTCAAACACAATGTTCATCAAGTGGAAGACTATAATAACATCATGTCTAAGGATTCAAATGACATAACTAATATGAGATATATGTATGACATAGACCATGACATAAAACTCATGCAGCGGGTCAAGTCCAGTACCTTGTTCCAAACAAGTACCCATAAATCTAACATGATCATCCCATGATCATTTAGCCTTTATACTAGTGCTTAACAAGCACTAGGGACGGGGATTATTATAAGTAAACATGAACAACAATAATAATCAAAGCATCTCTTTATTGATATGAAATAAATGATAACAATTACAACGTTTATTAAACGTGGCTAGGGCACCACTACCAACAATCTCCCACTTGCCCTAGGCCCAATCTCCCATGTATCTAATACCCATGGACCTAACATGACCATCATGTTTAGCTTGTGGAAGTCCCTTTGTTAGCGGGTCCGCAACATTGTCATCAGTAGGTACTCTGCATATATTTACGTCTCCCCTATCAATGATCTCTCGAATGATATGAAAACGCCTAAGTATGTGTTTGGATTTCTGATGTGCTCTTGGTTCCTTTGCTTGAGCAATAGCACCATTATTGTCGCAATAAAGGTCTATTGGACTAGCAATACTAGGAACCACTTCAAGTTCAGTTATGAACTTCTTAATCCAAACAGCTTCCTTTGCAGCATCCGATGCAGCAATATACTCAGCTTCTGTTGTAGAATCAGCGGTTGTACTTTGCTTGGAACTCTTCCAGCTTACAGCTCCACCATTTAACATAAACACAAAACCCGATTGCGATCGGCTATCATCTTTGTCGGTTTGGAAGCTTGCATCCGTGTAAGCATTTACAACGAGATCATCTTCCATTCCTCCATAGACCAAAAACGAGTCTTTAGTCCTTCTCAAGTACTTAAGAATCGCTTTTACGGCTATCCAGTGGTTTTCGCCAGGGTCGGATTGGTATCTACTTGTCATGCTCAAAGCATAAGATACATCCGGCCTAGTACAAATCATGGCATACATGATGGACCTAATTGCCGAAGCATATGGAACATCATTCATTTTCTCACGCTCATCTTTTGTCTTAGGACATTGAGTCTTGCTTAGAGAAACTCCATGTAACACGGGCAAGGTTCCTCTCTTAGAATTTTCCATACGGAATCTTCTAATGACCTTGTCAATGTATGTACTTTGGCTTAAACCAAGTAGCCTCCTTGATCTATATCTATAGATCTTAATGCCAAGAATATATGCGGCTTCACCCATATCTTTCATTGCGAAGCACTTTCCTAACCAAGTCTTCACAGACTGAAGTGTAGGAATGTCGTTTCCAATGAGTAATATGTCATCCACGTATAAAATAAGGAATAGCACTATGCTCCCACTAATCTTCTTGTATACACAAGGCTCATCTTCGTTCTTGATGAAGCCAAACTCTTTGACCGATTCATCAAAACGGAGATTCCAACTCCTTGAAGCTTGCTTCAATCCATAGATGGATCTTTGCAATTTGCATACCTTAGAATCTTGTTCAAAACCTTCTGGTTGTGTCATATACACATCCTCTTGAAGTTTTCCATTCAGGAAAGCAGTTTTGACGTCCATCTGCCATATTTCATAGTCATGATATGCGGCAATGGCAAGCAAAATTCTTATAGACTTGATCATTGCTACGGGTGAAAAGGTCTCATCATAGTCAATACCATGAACTTGCCTATAACCTTTCGCTACAAGCCTAGCTTTGTAAGTATGCACCTTCCCATCCATGTCAGTCTTCTTCTTGAAGACCCATTTGCATCCTATGGTTTTTACACCTTCGGGCGCATCAATCAAATTCCAAACTTGATTGTCTTGCATGGATTGCAATTCGGACTCCATGGCTCCAAGCCACTTGTCCGAATCAGGAGAAGACATCGCCTCTTGGTAGGTTGACGGTTCATCATTCTCAATGATTTCTACCTCATTACTATCCGTTACGAGAAATCCATATCTCTCGGGCTCGGATCGTAACCTACTAGATCTGCGAGATGCTTGTGTATTTTGAACAGGTTCCACAACTCCTTGTGGTTCTTGTTCTTGTTCCACTATTGGTTCAATGTTATTTTCTGGGTCTCGAATTTCTTCAAGATTTATTTTACTCCCACTGATTTCTTTGGAGAGAAACTCTTTCTCTAGAAAGACACCAGTTCGGGCAACAAACACTTTGTTGTCCTTTCGGTTGTAAAAGTAATATCCTTTAGTTTCCTTAGGATATCCCACGAAAATGCATTTATCAGATTTGTGTGCAAGTTTGTCTGAGATAAGTCTTTTGACAAAAACTTCACAACCCCAAATCTTCATGAAAGATAGACAAGGCTTCTTTCCGCTCCACATCTCATATGGAGTCTTTTGAACCGATTTAGTTGGAACACGATTTAGTGTGAAAGCAGCGGTTTCTAGAGCGTAACCCCAAAAGGATATTGGAATATCAACTTGACTCATCATTGATCGAACCATGTCTAACAAAGTCCGATTCCTCCTCTCGGACACACCATTCCATTGTGGTGTTCCCGGTGGAGTCAATTGTGAAACTATTCCACAATTCTTTAGATGATCATCAAATTCTTGACTTAAGTATTCTCCACCTCGATCTGATCGAAGTGCTTTTATACTTTTGCCAAGTTGTTTTTCTACTTCATTTTGAAATATTCTAAATATCTCAAATGCTTCACTTTTATGTTTCATTAGGTAAACATACCCAAATCTACTATAATCATCAGTGAAGGTTATGAAGTATTGAAATCCTCCCCTAGCATTGCTACTTAATGGTCCGCATACATCGGAATGTATCAACCCCAATAAGTCGCTTGCCCTTTCACCCAACTTGATAAAAGGTGTCTTAGTCATTTTTCCAAGAAGACACGACTCACAAGTATCATATGACTCTAAGTCACATGAACCCAAAAGTCCGTCCCCATGGAGTTTTGAGATACGCTTCTCATTAATATGACCAAGACGGCAATGCCACAAATAAGTATGATTTACATCATTAGGTTTAGATTTCTTATTTACATGATAGACATTATTTTCATTCTTGACATCCAAGATATAAAGGCCATTAAATGAATTAGCAATACCATAAAGCACATCATTTAAATAAATAGAAAATTTCTTATTCTCAATAAGAAACTTAAAACCTTCATTATCCAAACAAGAAATTGAAATAATATTTCTGCTTAAATCCGGAACATAATAACAATTGTTCAAAACAAGAATTAATCCGGAAGGTAAAGTGACTTCATAAGTCCCTACGGCTAATGCAGCAACTCTTGCTCCATTCCCCACGCGTAGATCTACTTCACCTTCTTTAAGCAGTCTCCTATTCTTTAGTCCCTGCACATTTAGACAAATGTGAGAACCACATCCGGTATCCAATACCCAAGAATCAGTGGTAGAAAGGAGAATATCTATCATATAGATACCTGAAGTCGACGCAGCCTTGCTGCTCTTCTTCTTCTTTTGCTCTTCCAAGAAAGCCTTGCAATTACGTTTCCAATGACCAATTTCTTGACAATGGAAACAAATTGCATCCTTTTGTGTATCGGGTTTTGCCTCAGAAGCCTTGGCAACCTTTGCCTTGCTTATCTTGGGTTTGACAACTTTTGCCTTACCCTTGCCTTTGGCACCAGGCTTCTTCCCACCGTGAACCAAGAGCACGGGAGAACCTTTCTCCACAATTTTCATCTCTGCAGTTTTGAGCATCCCATGCAACTCAGAGAGATTCTTATCCATTCCATGCATGTTATAATTCATCACAAACTGATTATAACTTTTAGGCAATGAATTAAGAATGAGATCCGTGGCTAGCTCCAATGGGATTGGATAGCCAAGTTTCTCAAGGTGCTCTACATAACCTTTCATTTTAAGAAAGTGAGGACTCACTTGTTGCCCTTCATTCATTTTACAAGTAGTGAATGCAACAATGGTCTTGTACCTCTCTTGCCTAGCTTGCTCTTGAAACATGGTTCTCAACTCCACACCTATCTCATAGGCTTCCAAATGTTCCAAACTTTGTTGGAGTTTTGAACACATAGCAGCAAGCATGAGACAACTTACATCTCTAGAATCATTACGATGTTTCTTGTAATTGTCCCTTTCTACCCTAGGGGCAGTAGGCGGTGGTTCAGCAGGGAGAGGCCCATCGAGAATGTACAACTTGTCTTCTTGCCTAAGAACAATTCTTATGCTACGGATCCAATCCATAAAGTTGGTACCATTCTCTTCGAGCTTATCCTTCTCAAGGATCGATCGCAACGACATTGATTGAGTGTTATTAGTCATTATCTACAAATATGCAAAAATTTCCAAAATTTAATAAGTACCGATTTTCATTAAAGAGATAAATAGTGTATTTTAAACAAAATACTCCCACTAAATTATATAACCTTCTTATACATCCAATGTATAATATAATTTAATTGGGTTGAGATCCCGCTTTAATCTAATTTTGAGTACGCTTTGGCGCACCGCTCAAAATTAAATCAATTAGGTAGACAACTCTTGTCAATCATATCTCATATGACTCTCAGTTCTTTTCATGAGATTCTTTAAGAAATCCAATTTCAAAAAGCATGTTAAATCTCATCTTTGCCTCAAGCCCAAAACTGTTTTGACGCTTAATTAAGTCCAACCATTTTAAACGCATAGGAAACTCTTATTCACTCATCTTGCTCAAACATGAATAAAATCAATGCACCTCGCTTTGGCGAGCCCACATAAAATTACTCATGTATAAACAAGTGTTTTAATCATGGCATGGCAAAAGGACTTAAAACTTTCTTTGAAGGTTCATCACATATAGCATATAACACATTTATGAGCACATAATACAAACATGTTACACATCAAGTTTAGCCACTAAATTAATCTCCATTAATTTAAGCATAATATTTATGTGTCATTAGTTTCTCTATGATTATGAGGATGAGACTATTTGAACTTTGGTTATTATCTCCAAATCAAGACAACAAGAAGTGCGACCGAAACTAAGCCATATGGCATCCACAATTCCGCACTAATTCAAGAAACCAAGAAAGTAGTCCATGTGGCCGAAACTAAGCAATAGATGGTCTCGATGAACGTAGGCCAATTGCATTCACAATTCCACATGGATCTCCAATCTTTGAATCAAGAACTTTGTTTCTTAATTTTAGCAATTATGAACTCTTCATAATTCTAACTTCGTTTTATCTTTGAAACTTCGATTGCGATCAAGTTTGGGAAACACAATCTCGATGAACGTAGATTAGCCATCCAAACCTTGAACCAATCTTAGACTCACAAGACTAAAACAAATAGGAAATTTAAACCCAAGATCCACACCCAAGACCCAAGCCCTACCCCGCGCCAAATCCTAGGTCCGGCCGGGTCAAGGTATGGGTCCGGTCGGACCCTTCTGAAAATCAAAATTTTAAAGTTCCAAAATTTGTCTCAAAATTGTTTTTCCCGATTCAATAAGGATTTGGTGTTCTTGGTGATCCAATCACCATGATCAACAAAACCTTGAATAAACAATTTATTCTTGAATCCCTAGAATATCAAAACTTTGATCCAATCAAAATTGATAATCCAAACAATTTTAAATCCACCATAATTTTTATTGCGATTGAATAGTGCGATTAAAGTTTCTAAAACAATAAACCACATAAAATCACAAAACACATAAACATCATATAATCCAATATTCATATCATGCTTGGCACATAAACAATTTATATACACACAACATGATCCAAGTATTGAATTAATCAACATGAACGTGGCTCTGATACCACTGTTGGGTTTCGATCTAACATGCGCAGCGGAAATTAGCAATTAAAATTTTAATGAAACCCAAAGCCATGGATCCGTTCATATGATTAAATCAAATACAACAAGATGAATAGAGGAATAACTAACCCTTGATGGCTATAAATTTCTAGCTTTTGAACTTGGTGGAGATTTTGAAACTTGATCAAGAACGCGAACCTTGAAGATGATGAGCTTCACCCTCTAGCGGTATCCACACCACGAACGAATATCAAGCAACTTCTTGATCTTGGTTGCTAGACCAAATTGTGAAACACACTTTCACAATTGCAAGAACTATATGGAATTATGAATATTCTTGTTCTTCACCTTTTGGATCTTAGAACAAGAAAAATAACCTCTCAAAACCTTATGGAGGCACTCACAATATTATGTCTAATGGCTGGTGAAAAGATGCTTTTATAGGACCTAGTCATTAACTCTTAATGACCTAGGATTCCTAAATCCCGTCACCTTAATTAAGGCAAGTCCTTAATCTGCCAGGAATTCTGGCACGGTCGTGCCCCTTTATTTGGCACGGTCGTGCCAAATGGGTCGAACCTGCCAGACCTTCCCCGAATATTGGCACGGTCGTGCCCCTATTTTTGGCACGGTCGTGCCAAACGGACCGAGCCTTTGCCTTGGTTTGGATTTATGGCACGGCCGTGCCATTTTAAGGCGCACGACCGTGCCAGAGCCAAAACCTGACATTTTTCCATAATTCCAATTCAGTCCTTTATGATTCGTTCTATTTGTGTGTGACCCTCTAGGATTACACTAAGTTGGCAATGGGCTCAAACATGAACTCATAAGATATGATTAGGTTCTAGCAAACCGTCATACCTACCCAAATAGTGTAACTAGATACAAGTTCGCATTCCTTTAGAATATGTCACAATCCCTTTGTCCACGATGTCATTGAACACAAGTCATGGTCAAACAGTCAACTTGTTTTGTTCAATACTTTCTCGATTCCGAATATGTTGATAATTCAAATGCTATTGATCCAATCAATCCATTTGAGTCCGGCCGAACATTTCATCAACATCATTCCTTCGAGGGGCCCAAGCTTGACATCTCTCCGTGGAGGGACAAATCCATTTAGCTTATTATTCTTCCCAACGGGAATCCGATTGTGCCAATCATACCCTTTATAACTACCGTGTTAAGGTAGCGTTTGAATATGTCAAACACAATGTTCATCAAGTGGAAGACTATAATAACATCATGTCTAAGGATTCAAATGACATAACTAATATGAGATATATGTATGACATAGACCATGACATAAAACTCATGCAGCGGGTCAAGTCCAGTACCTTGTTCCAAACAAGTACCCATAAATCTAACATGATCATCCCATGATCATTTAGCCTTTATACTAGTGCTTAACAAGCACTAGGGACGGGGATTATTATAAGTAAACATGAACAACAATAATAATCAAAGCATCTCTTTATTGATATGAAATAAATGATAACAATTACAACGTTTATTAAACGTGGCTAGGGCACCACTACCAACACCTCTATCTTTAGAATCAAATCTGATCATGGGAGAGAATTTGACAATGTTTTATTTTCTACTTTTTGTGAAAGAAAAGGAATACATCACGAGTTTTCAGCTCCTAAAACACCTCAACAAAATGGGGTGGCCGAAAGGAAAAATTGTACTTTACTTGAAATGACTCGTGTGATGTTGTTTTCTAAAAGGATTTCTAAAAGATTTTGGGCCGAGGCACTTAACACGGCTTGTCACACAATTAATAGAGTTTTTCTAAGACCCGGAACCACTATGACACCTTATGAAATTTTGAATGGCAAGAAGCCAAAAGTTCACTATTTTCATGTCTTTGGGTGTGTGTGTGTGTGTTACATTTTGAATGACCGGGATTACTTAGCAAAGTTTGACTCTAAAAGTGATAGGGCGATATTTCTTGGATATGCGGCAAATAGTCGGGCATATAGGGTTTACAATCTTAGACTAAAAACCATCCAAGAATCTGTTAACATTGTTCTTGATGATCTCTCTAGTATTTCAGGTGAAGGTGCTCAAGAGTCTCCTCTGGTGTTGTTAGAAGATGTCATACAGACTGCAAATGACATCACAGATGTTAACACAGATGCTGAGCAGAATGTTATCATAGAAGAGACAGCACCTCAGGCAACACCTGAGTCCAGTGATCCATCCGAGTTTGATGCAGAAGTTCATAATGATGCAAGAAGGGATCCTCCACCCAGAATTCGTAGGAATCATCCTACAACTCAGGTAATTGGGGAAGTGAATGAAGGGGAACAAGAAACAAAGAACCCGTGAATTATCGGGAAATGGTAAGGTATGTGTGCATGTCAACCACATGCACCAAGGTAAAACACTCTTGTTTTGTGTCATCCATAGAACCTAAAAATGTGATTGAAGCTTTAAAAGACAATTTTTGGATTCAAGCTATGCAAGACGAACTAGATCAATTTACCCGAAATAATGTATGGCTTTTAGTACCCCGTCCCATTAATACTAATGTTATTGGGACAAAATGGACCTTTAAAAACAAAACAGATGAAGAGTGTAATATTGTTCGAAATAAAGCTCGTCTTGTGGCTCAAGGCTATACACAAGTGGAAGGTATCGACTTTGACGAAACCTTCGCACCCGTGGCTAGAATTGAGTCTATAAGACTTCTCTTAGCCATAGCTTGTTATCTTAGAATCACTTTGTATCAAATGGATGTTAAAGCAGCATTTTTAAATGGATATTTAGATGAGGAAGTTTTTGTTGAACAACCTAAAGGTTTTGAAGATCCATCCCAACCAAACCATGTGTATAGACTTGATAAAGCCTTATACGGTCTAAAACAAGCTCCGCGCGCATGGTATGATCGTTTAACTAGTTTTTTGCTTGAATATGGTTTTATTCGAGGAGAGGCGGATAGAACCTTATTCATTTTAAAACATGGAAAGCAACTTGTCATTGCTCAAATCTATGTTGATGACATAGTCTATGGCTCTACTTCAAAAATTTGTTTAAATGATTTTGTAGAGGCTATGACATCAACTTTTGAGATGAGCATGATGGGTGAACTAAACTTCTTTCTTGGCTTGCAGGTGAGACAACTACCCGATGGAATATTCATCTCACAAAGCAAGTACGCAAAAAATCTAGTCAAGAAATTCGGCTTGGAGGGGTCAAAAAGTTCCTCGGTTCCCATGGCTACTACACTTAAACTCGGCAAGGATGAAGGGGGAGAAGCAGTCGATCCTACCCTTTACCGTTCCATGATTGGTAGCCTTCTTTACCTTACCTCTAGCCGACCCGACATTATGTTTTCTGTGTGTGTCTGTGCACGATACCAATCCAACCCTAAAATCTCTCATCTTAATTCTGTGAAAAAGATAATTAAATATGTTTCCGGAACAAGCGAATTAGGAATTTGGTATGCTAAAGATACAAATACAAATCTAGTAGGATTTAGTGATTCGGATTGGGCGGGGGATATAGATGACAGAAAAAGTACTAGTGGGGGGTGTTTTTACTTGGGTAATAATCTAGTATCATGGTATAGTCGTAAACAAAATTGTGTGTCGCTCTCTACTGCTGAGTCTGAATACGTGGCAGCGGGGAGTTGTTGTACTCAATTAATATGGCTAAAACATATGTTAGACGACTATGGGCTTGAGAGTAAAAATATGATCATGTACTGTGATAGTTTGAGTGCCATTAACATTTCCAAGAACCCAGTCCAACAATCCCGCACAAAACACATTGATATCCGTCATCATTTTTTAAGAGATATGGTTGAAAAAGGCTTAATAACTATAGAGCATATTGATACCAAGTATCAATTGGTGAACATTTTTACAAAAGCCTTAGACCTTGAGAGATTTTCTTTCTTGAAGAACTCTCTTGGTCTTTGTAATCTCTAAAAATCTCTTGTTTTCTGGTGTTACCTCAAGTGCTACCAGCATCTGAGATAACACTTGTATATTATTGTTTTTGTTTCTGTTTTAATCTGTCAATGAGTAGTATTTTCTATTCATTGATGGTGGCACATACTGACTTTTTTGTTATGGTAGGATAACACTCTAAGTAACATTATTGATAACATTTCTTTTTAAACTCAAAAGTGACAAAGTCACTAATCTTTTTCAAAGACAAAAAGGCTAAATACACTTATAATATTTTCTTAGTAGCTCGGGGAACGACGTTCGCTGCGACGATGCACTCTTGTCAAAGGGGATATTATCTAGTGATCTTGTACTAAGTATTAGGAACATGGAGTTCGCCACTACAATGTTTCCTACTTGAAGGGTACAAATCACTAAAACATGTTTACACTTTATAAGGACTCGGGGCACGAAGCTCGCTACTACGATGCTTCCTTGTAGATAAAGAAGTGTGAATCACGTTTATATTTTTAAGTGTTTGAAGATGAAGAACAAGTTTTTTTTTATTATTTTGCCTAACTAGTTAAAGAAGCATATCTTCGCCTCAAAAGTGAGGTTATCTTGCCTTAATTGCCTCAATATAATCAAGGGATGTTATCATAAGTGTTGTCTTAAGTGTTACCATCGTTGCCATCAACACATTAGTGTGTGCTACATTCGTTTTTTTATTTAGTTTAGTCTCAGATTTGTTTCTTAAGCTTTCAAAGTTTGAAAGTCTTTTTATTATTAACAAAAAGAGTTTACAATTTTAAAAAAGTCTTAAACAAATCTTTTAAGTTTGGTAAAATTTAGTTGGAACAATCTTTCTACAATTTAGGGATTCATCTTTTAAATTTTGTGGAGATTGTTGCACTCTTTATTTTATCATTTTTTTTACCGTTGTTGTTTTTGTTTTTCGTCTCTTTTTTTTTCTTTTTCGTTTTATATATATTTTTTTTTAAAAAAAGGTTTTCTTTTTAATAAAACCGAATGTGTAGGGGAGTTTGTTAGTTGTGTGATTGTAAATAGGATGAGTTAATTTAGGTTAGTTTTAAATGTGAGGAAAAATAGGGGTTTAGTTAATTTAAATAATAAGAGTTAAGTTTAGATTAAATCTTTATCCCTTTTTCACATTCTTAAACTCCCTAAAATATCTTCTCCTAATTTCTCTCCTTATTTTTCTCACCAAACTCTTTTTAACTCCTCCTCTCCTCACCGCCTTCTTCAATTCGGCGACAACCAAAACCCTCAAAACCCTTCTTTGACTTCTCCAACAAAATTCTCCAATTTCTTCCCAAAAATTCAACAATGGTGAAACCCCCCTCAAAACCCTATCCAACCGGCACCATTGGAGGAGTCACCGGGTGATGCCTCACGTGTTGCCTCACCCATGGACATCTCACCAATTGTTTCCCAAATTTCTCAACAAATTGCAATGTCCATTGATGAGCCCTCACAAGTAGCTACCTCAGCTCGTCCACCACTCCCGGCGACTGCTTCAAAACCTCCAAGTTCCGCCACTAAACGAATCAAGAGAAAAGCTCTGTCAACTTCAACCAAAATTGGTGCAGTTCCACAAGCTCGAAAGAGGACCTCCAACCGTCTAAATGCAAAGGCAATGTCAAAAGTTCCTTCCAACACTTCTGATGACCCAGTACATGTCTCCGACGAGGAAGAAGAAGAATCTCTCGGTCTCTCTTCCGACCACAACTCGGACCAGACTTTTGTTGTTCCCAGCTGAACGAACTCAATCTGTAGAGAGCCTGGATACTTGGGTAGAAAAAGAGGAAGAAACTCTTGCTGCAGCTCAAAAGCGAGTGACAAAAGCCAAGGGGAAACAGAGTGTTGTCTCGGGTGCTGGCAGACCTCCAAAACCATCCAAGGTAACATCTCGATCGTCAAAACCCCATAGCGCCCCGGTTACGTCTTCTGAATTATTTGGTGCTTCTGATGATATTTTGGAAACAAGTATTGATAAAAATGATGAGGCATTTCCACAACCCTTTTCTACATTCGAATTTTTCGAACGGGCCAATATGCAAAAATGGCTTGATATTTCGGGTTTAAAAATGCACCGTGAGAAGCATATTGATGAGGCTAGTCTTAAGAAGCATGGTGTTTATCAGTTCTTAAAAGATAGAAATGTTTTAAATGCCAATCTCTATCCCGAGAACTATGTTGATGCCATTATTCGAAACTTTTTTGCTAATCTTCATCCGAACCTAGATAATGAAAATTCCAACCAATTCGGCAAATTCTTTATTCGAAGTAAAGTTCTTCGAATAAACCCATCTTTGATTAATAAAGTGCTTGGTTTGCCTAACGTTGATGATGATGGGGTGTTAGCCGATAGGGATGATATTGCCAAAGTTTTGTCTAACAATGTTGTTAAGAAATGGCCAACAAAAAAGGATGAACACTTTCTTGCCTCTTCCCTCACCTCACTTTTTTCGGTTCTACACAAATTGTGTATCTTTAATTGGCTCCCCACAAAAAATGAACAATATGTAACCCTCGAACAAGCTCGGGTCCTACATAAATTGTGGTTGAACCGGAAATTGAATTTTGGGAGATTGATATTTAGACATTTAGCCACTTGGGGAAAGAAGAAATCGATCTCATATTTGCCTTATCCTTCTCTCATTTTCCAAGTGATAAAATCCCAAAATTTTCAACTTATGGATTCGGACGAGTATACTCATGAGCTTAACTATTACCGAGTGGATAGTCTTTTGACTAAACAGGGAAAGGGTGGTATTAGATACACCGGTGACTTACATTGGGATAAGTCGAAAGATAACATTTTGTCAAGTTCGTCCGTTCCATCTCGAGGTGTTGGGAAAGGTGCTACCTCAGATTGTCCGTCCTTTATTCATTCTTCTCCAAGCATGTTTGCAAGTACTAATGTTGAAATGATGGCTAGTGTCTCACATCTTCTGGGCACTGATTCTCCCTCAATCCCAAAGACGACTGTCCTAGCATTTCTTGAAAAACAGAATGTAATTTTGGGGAGAATTGTTCAAGATTGGACACTACTAAAAGACAACACAGCAAGCTTTGTTAATCTGATTTCTTCCCAATCAGGGGGAGGTGCTGGTACAAGTGCTGGTACGAGTGCTGCTACAGATGCTGCTGATGCTACAGGTGCTACTGAAGATGCTGGTACAAGTGCTGGGGAAGATGAACAGGAAGAAGAGGACGAAGACACAGAAGAAGAGTAAAAGAGTAAAATCTTTCCTGAAAGTTGATGTTGCCATTAAATTGGGCAATGACTTTTTCTTGGGGTTTGGTTCCAAAACAATTCGGTTCTTTGGTTTCTAAACTATTTATTTTGTGGTGGTTGGTTTAAACAATTTCATATTTTGGTGGTTTTTTTATGGTGTTTTTTTTTTCCGGATCTTATGTTGGTTTTTATGGTTTTAAAACTTGGATTTACATTCGTTTTTTAAAACTACTAGTTAGAAGCATTTGAAATATGCGTTTGATTAGTATTGTTTTGTAAATCTTTGTATGTTTGTTTAACTCCTACATTAAGGGGGAGTTTAACTCAGGTTTTTGCTCTGTTATCATGCTATATGGCTAACTTGTTTTGCAGGTACCAACACTTAGATGATTGGAAAGAAATCTCAAATTAAGGGGGAGATTGTTAGTGCGGAACTGAGGTGTTACCTCAGGTGTTGCCCTGACAGTCTAAGTGCTGTGACGAGATTCTTTGTAATTTGACATTTCTTTCTAATGTAATTTTTATACTAATGTCCTAATATTATTTTCTAGATGTTGGTCCATATTTTCAGGTATAATAAAGTTGGTTTATGGAGCTTAAAATGTGGAAGAAAAATTAATGGAGATTTATTCATAATTGGCGAGTAAATGAAGGAGTCTCAAACATATTTAACATGTGTTAAATATGGAGAAAAACGTGGGAGACCATTTCAAAGTTGTTGTTGCTGATTAATTGAAGATGTACAAGGCATTGGAAGCTTGGAGTACAACACGGTGAAGCTAGGACTTGGGGATCAAGCTTGCGGTTGAGAAATTCATGGAAGGAAGACCAAGTCTTCGCACAAAAAGTGGAGAGCAAGCCCACTCACTCTCCCCACTCTCCCCACTCGTCACAAACAGCCCAAGGCTGTTATTTGTGTAGCCTCCAAGTCTTGGTTGGCTATAAATAGATGCTTGGATGAAGATTGAAGACAAGCCAATTATATACACACATCCATAGCACAAAAAGACCAAAGTACTCTTGGCTCCTTTTGAGATTCTTTCTTCCATACACTCTTTTATCACTCAAATACTTCGGGTTTGAGTGAGATTTGGTTAGGATAGAATCTTGTACTTTTTCTTACTTTGGTTCCATAGAGAGTATATCATAGTTTGTATAGGGAACCATTTTAAACTTTGTAATTGGTTTTGATTATAAGGTTTTCGCCATCTAGGCATCTCAAGTTATATTTATATAACTTGAAAAATATTTCTCTTGTGCTATTTATTTTCCGCTGCAAAAACTCTACAATTTTTGTGTGTATTTTCTGTCCGTCTGGAGTGTTACCTGGGGTGTTGCTTAACACTTGAGGTAACATCTGTTCTCAGCAAGCTATTGACAAATAATTTCAAATCCTATTCAAACTAGTAAAACAAAGTTTCCATATAAGTGTGATCTAACTAATTAGCCATCTTGCACATATAGTAGTTTCCAAAAAAGAAAAAAGATGTGTTGTTTCTCCGGTTTGAAAAAGATCTTACACTTTTTACATGGAATTGGACGACGTTCACGGCCTCTGGGGCATAATTTTCCCACGGTAGGTTAAAATTAACAATACCCGACATGAAAAATATCAACCCGTGTCAGTCCTATGACAATGTGCACAAAATTCGAGGTGCAATAAAGTAGTGTTCTTTAGAGGTCAGTTAATGATATGAAATTGAGTGTACAATAAAGAAAATCTGACTTTTTAAGTAGGATCTCCAAATTGTTTCATCAAAAGTCTTTATAAATGTGAGAAGTGAGCACTTAACAAACTCAAAATCATGATTTTATATACACCATTACATCCTAATCTTCACTTAGAAAAATGAAAATGAAACCTAATTAAGAGATCAGAGTGAAAATTGAGAGGTTATCAGAATAAATTTTACACAAGAAAACGTTCGCGCTGAGTTATTCCGGCAACTTTTCCTGCAACCGGCCTTTAGCCCTCTTACTTATTGGAGCAATTGCCCTAAGAATGTCAATGACTAGTTGCTAAAGCAGTCACCAGAAGACCGAGAATGAGAAATGGTTGAGCACTGGCCTGAAATAAATCCATTCAACACTTTAGCTCATAATCATCAGCATATACAGTGGCGAAGCAAGAAAATTAGTGAAAAGGGTCGAAATTGTAATATAGTGTTATTTTTTCCTAAATTTAAAGGGGTCAAAAATTGCAAAAAAATCAATATTTTTAATGATAAAAATGCTATTTTTCTAAAGTTAAAGGGGGTAAAATTGACACAACTCCAAAATCAACCCCCATGCTCTAAGGTGGCTTCGCCACTGAGCATATACGAATATGGTTGTAATTCCGTTTCTAAACCTGGATATGACCTCTGTCATTTCCTGAATTCCTATTCAAAATTCGTTAATATCCTTATTGTGATGGATAAATAATTGCAATCCTGCTCACAGTGAGTCTTGACATGTTCAATCAGAGCGTGCCCCAGTGGGAGTTTTTCAAAGTGGATGCACAAATTACACTATAAAGCTTCAAAATGTAATTGTGAACAACTTACACTAAAAAGCACAACCACAAGATCAAAAGTCTTGCACTTTACCATATTTGATTACGGGTGCACTCTGTACAAATATATTTTTTTTTTTAAATCCCATGCATGTGAGAAATCATTGGGTGCACAAGTACCCAATGTGAGTAACGTAGATTAGGCCCTGGCTATCACTGTTCATATGCATGGTGTAAGTTTTGGGTGTTGACATGCTTAGAAATATTCCACTGAAAATCTCAATTTTTTGAACAATTTGGTAACAACGATTCATATATAATCTTGTAATCTCCTTTCCAAACCTTTAGTTTTGTACGTATAAAGAAACCGGTGAAATTTTTTTCGAAAAAAAACGTTTAGGGAGAAAGTTATGTTAAAAAAAGACACTCATTTAGGGACAAAGATCTCTTGAAAATGGACACTCATTTAGGGACAGAGGGAGTAGTAAATATTTCACATGAAACTTTTGACTCGTCAAATGAATGGTGACAAGTAAGGAGAGGGAAATTTTCGCTCTTACTCGGATCAGGTACAGAAAATTGTGTCATAGCACATCCATATGCCACGAAACGAGGAAAATACTTATTTTCATCTACTTTGCAATTTATAATGCTCAATTCATTTTATAAAACTATCATAAGGAAATGACAATAGTGGAAGACTTACCTGATACTTGACATCGTACTTAACTGGATCTTTGAGGAAGTACTTAAACTGCAAAATGAAATAAGAGCAACTTTAATACGGAGTACATAGTAATTTCTTGTACTCACGCGAAATGTGAGATGATGCCTAGAATATTGGAACATCTATACAGTATTTTCTCTTTCTCTTTTTACATGCAATGTTCTTCTTTACTGCCAAAGTACAATGGAAACATGAAAGCCTCATGAAGAGAAACGAAACTAAGGAGTAACGACTCCACTTCCGGTGAAAAGAACACGTAAGAATTAACGATCTCGTAACTCCTAATAAATAAGCAAGTAGAGAGACATATGATGATATTAAGCTAAGATTTGGTTTTTTTTTTCTTGTTGGGAATGAATGATTTAAAGGTCTTGAGTTGCCTAACATAAAGTGTGAAATAGCGATAAAGATCCAAATGCTTGTACCTGGAAAAAGACTTGTGGAACTATTAATCCAAGAAGTGCCAAGGCATAATAGGGTTTACCAGCCCCTAAAAGGTAACCTGCAACCAACAATATAAATTACGACTTGCATGTCCTATGAAGAAAATAAATGTATAAAGCATACTCCCTCCGTCCCAAAACAACTTGCACTAATTTTCCTTTCGGCTGTCCCATTGGTAAGTCCCACTTTCCTAAAATTTATTCATCCTACCCACTTGTCATACTCACATACTTAAATTATGGGTCCCACTCTCAAATCACCATACTCACAACCGATTTCCCACTCACAATACTTTTAAATATATATACTCTCTCCTTAATTCCCGTGTTGGAGAAGAATGGATGGAGTACACTGTAACAGGGTAACTTCATATCGGTTCTATGTACGATGATGCCAAAGTTAGATGGAAAATATTTCATGTAATTAACAATCTGATTCGTATCATATGAAGTGCCAGATTCAACCTTACTGCAAAAACATTAGTTTTCATGTATTTCTCATTACTGGGGAAATCAGTATATTACTGCAAGCAAAAAATAGTCATCAAATTGATTTATATAGGGTTAACTTCACAGCCCACCCCTAAGGTTCTTACAAGTATCATGAGGTTGGTTTTGTCTCACTGCCCCCCTTTCGTCCACTTTTACCCCTAAAGCTCCTTAATCCAAAGTTGATATAGGAGTAATAAATTAATTAGTTGAAGATTAAGGGGTCAAAGTGTCATCTCGTTGAAATAAAGTTGACAAAATGGGGTTAGTGATATGAAACCAAACCTCGGGGTGGGGGATGGGGGTGGAATTAAACCTAAGTATATGAACATACCTGAGACAGATAACTGGGTTATATCGATGGCGCCAACACAAATCCATTTAGCAGCCTCATTACCGAAAGCCACCGGAAGAGACTGATTACATAGCATGACAAGTCAAAGGTTAGAACAATTCTCAAAAAATAAGCATGTCAGCATATCAGAACATGTATAATACGGAGTGATATACTATAATGGAAATGACCTGAAGTCCCATCTTTCGGTCACCTTCAACACTTTTGAAGTCATTTACAATAGCAATACCAAGCTGAAAGTGAATGAAAAAAGAACAATAAATGACTACTGGTTTATAGTGTAAAATGTAAATTTACATGCTTGTACAAAAAAACCTACCCCAGCTATGCTGTACAAGAGTGTAAGAACTATAATGTCGGGTGTAAGAGTTCCAAACAGAGCTTGACCAGCCCACCTACAATTAAAAAAACGAAGGTAAGAAAGTTAGAGGGGATAATCACAGTTATATTATTATATCAAGTGCACTTAGAAAGAGGATATTGCACCATGGTAAGCTGATATAGCTGGCCCCTAGAGCGAAATTGCCGATCCATCCATTTTGTTTGAGCTGCAACAAGGTAAGGATTAAGTCTAAATCGCTTCAAACATTAAAGGCATTAGAATTTATAGCACCCTTCTTTCCATTCATTAATTCCTACTCTCTCACTTGGGATGTTTGCCTTAAAGAGCGATGCTTGAAAATTGAATTTTATATAATTATATTAGTTTTCAAAGTCTCACTTGTTACATTAAACTGAAAATTTCTTCAATTCTATTTCACAATAATAATGGAAATTTTGGATGATTATTTGAAATTGCTCATTTTTTCAGAGTGAACTTTTTTTGTGAAACCGAAGAAGTGTATGAAAATCAAGAAAGAGCTTACCTTCAGAGGTGGAGCTGAGTATATGTAAGATAGTAAGGAACCACCGACAGCAAGGTAGAATATTGTTGGGTTATCGTGTCCTGCCTATGAAAGAAAAGGTAAATAAGAACTAACTTGACTTTATTCTCAAAAATATTACTACCTCCGTCCCAAAATGAGTGTCCCCAAAATTTTCAGATTTGCTCTTGATCAAGAGTAAATTTGAAATTTTTCTGGACATTCATTTTGGAACGGAGGTAGTACATACTTTACCAACTAAAGGAATCCCAACCAAAAAGACCTACCCACACGTCTAGTATGCCAGCCAACCCGAGGCCTCCAAGAAGAAGCACCCATATTTGGGTAATAACCTGGAAATAGACAAAAGAAGTTTCAAAAGTAAGAAACCCATTGAAAACTAAGAAATTTTTCATACATGTGCAACACCAACCAACCCTTTACAGGTTCTCAGTGGCTTAAAGAAGCGAAAGGGCATGGGTCCCAATTCCACACAAGCACACAAACACACACAAAAGAAAGGCTAACCTCTTGCTCGGATATGGCCCCTGAAGGAATAGGCCGATAAGGTTCATTAATAGCATCAATTTCTCGATCATACCAATCATTGATCGTCTACAGATGAAAATGAACATGATTTTTAAACTGGAGTACTAAAGTGGTTAGTAGGAGAAAAAATCGGGCTCACGGGAGACACACCTGAGTGTAACCAGTTAGACATGGGCCGGACATCATCATGCACACAATTGATTTAGCAATGTCCTCCACAGTCCAGTGGAAGTTTCCTGCAATGTGAAGAAGTAGTGAACAGAAGCACTAGACGGGTTAGTGACAAAGGTAATGTATTTGACAAAGAGGGTCCATTACAAATGTAAAGGAATTATAAATATGTACTCCCTCTGTCCCGGAAAGTTAGTCCCTCTTTTTTCATTGTTACCGTGAATGAACTTTGAGCCATTATTACGGCTACTTCATTTATTCTAATGAAAATTGTAAATTAGTTATTGATACACTTTTTTTTTTCTTTAAAGAGGATCAATAGTGGTTCCCCACTTTCAACCTTATTATAATGGTGTCCTAGGAGGCATGGGAAGGGATCGAATCCTAGACCTCACACTAAGTGAAGCTTGGCTCTACCACTGAACAACTCCTTATGGACTTGATACACCATTATAAATACAATCAATACCAATTAAAAGTAACTTAAATTATTGCTCAAAGATCATTCTTATTAACAATGAAAAAAGAGGGACTAACTTTCTAGGTTAGAGGGAGTATCATTAAGAATATTTCACGTTCATTTTACCTGAAGCAGCAGCTCCACAGACCACTCCCCAAATCAATGGAGGCCAAGTAACAGGCTTTGTAAGTTGAACGCGGATTTTCCACATATCCTATAAGAACACGGTTAATATATAAACATGCAAAGGACAAATAGATTTACTACCAAGTGTATTCAAAAGCTACAACTTTGCAATAAATCATTCAAAAATATGTTTCCTTCGATTTACATGTGGCAAAACATGAAGACATTGAAAGTAAGCAAACTGAAAACTTGTGAAGTTTGCAAATACCTTTGTGTTTTATGCTCGTAAAATGTCAAAGTAGTGGGGGGAAATGGCTTCTAAAAAGGTAGCATGCTCATCATTTGTTCCTATTATTATTCTTCATCTCAACCATAGTTATTAAAGGCGCGCCTAGGCGCGCGCCTAAGCTCCGGGCACAGAGAGGCTCAGTTTTGGAGCCTGGGCGCGCCTAGCTCCGGGCACAACAATTGACCATCAATTAAATTGTAATTAAAACCTAATGCGTGACTATTACTCTTCCTCCCCCATGACTCTCTCATGTACATGCACCATAACTTCGTATAAGAGTAGCAATCACCAGGAACTCCTTCAAACTAACAACTGCTTATCATTTTATAGGATTTAGACTTAGAGTCCTTCTGTTTGAACTTCTCTTTATGCTTGTTTGAACATCTATTTATGTTTGTTTCTTTTATGACTTATAACGTATGTTTGATTTACTACTTGCATTTGATTTATTGCTTAACTTGATGTTGTATAATGTATACTATACTTTTAGTATTTTAAGGCATTTTTGCGGGCATCGTCACCCGGGCGCGCGCCCGCCTTGCGCCTTGCGCCTAGGCTCCGGGCACACCTTTTGCGCCTTGGTGCGCCTAGGGCCTTTAATAACTATGATCTCAACGTCTTCCTCCAAAGCAAAATTTGTGATTACTGGCCTAAATTTCTATTGCTGACCAAGCAGATATTGTCTAGAATGCCCCATAACCAGAACAATATGCTACAAATACAATAGCCCCCAACATAACTTTTGGAGCTCATGTTCTAGACATAAAGAACCAAATCATGAAATGTTCTCATGCCTACCTTTGCGTGAAAAAAGAAGATGACAGAAAGAGAAAATCATTCATAAGATCATCAACCATAACGTCACCAGACTAAATACAAGAATTACGAGAAATGCAGACATGGTTTTCTGTAAAATACTATCCATCCGTCCTATTTGCAAAAAAAAAAAAAAAAAAAGGTTCCAAAATGAATGTCCAAAATTTGGTGAAGTTACTAGTGAAAATTCGGAATTTCGAGTGGAGGAAAATAAATATTTTCTCTCAAATATTACAATGGCCTAATACTCCTATTTATACACAATAGTAGGATTCAGCTAAACATGGAAAAGAGATAAACCAGGAAAGAGATTTATATGCTATACAAAACCTTAACTAAATCGGCTGAGAATATTCGGTCTATGATATGATTCTCAAATCCTTAAGATAATATCACAAAAGATTTGTGCATATCTTTGCATATCTTGTTCGGTTCCGGCTTGATCTCGATCCAACTCAATCTCCAACTTTACAAAATCATCAATCATCAAAGAAGAAGTTCCAGTTCACACTAACACTCATGATGCAATATGGTGAGATCATTAAGGGTTTTTTGTACTTATGCTACTAAAAAGGCTTAAATCTCAATTTTCTTGCCAATGAGCCTTAGCTCACATGGCATAGACCCTTGTCGTCCTTCAGGAATGTCAAGGGTTCAATATTCCCCCCCCCTGTCAAAAAATAAATAAATCTCAACTTGCATAAATCTCACTCATATCTAAAATTGGACATTCATTTTGGGACGGAGGGAGTAATATTTTCCAGATACATCAACCTGCAACTCATTTCAGAGCTCTACTTTGCTAGTCCTTAACTTGGTTCTCACTTTGAACTACAACAAAAAAAATCCAAGTAAATGTCAACACTTAGCAGGTACTAGAAAGCATAATATTTTCTAGCTAGAACTTCCACTATCTGAAGAGCAGCTATTCACGCACATCAACTTTACATCTCTAACCAACGATGTGTGTCCATATAATGTCAACAAACTAGAAAGCACTTGAGGCTATTACTTAGTAGGAAAAAAGAACACTTCCCACAAAATTGCTTCTCTTTTATATTCATTTTCTTTACTCAAACAGCTTGAAAGCGCAAGAGGTTAAAAATAGCCCAAGTTTTACAGCCGATCATTCCCTTAGCACCATATCTTCTTGCACCTTATGTTAAGCCACTCGACACAAATATACTTGGTTTAACTTTATACAGTCAATTCAACCAACTTGGCATATAAAGTACTAAACTTGGTTAGAAATTATGAATTTTCCAAAATTGCAAATTGTAGTTCTTTGCATTTAGTATCTGTACTTGGGTGTTGGGAAAATGGTCAACTCGATTTTCCAAGAACAAACTGTAATTCTGTCAACTCACAAAGCAGAAAAGACTACTACATCATGGATGTCAAATGCAGTATATAAAGATAATTACTAGCAAAATAACAAACATAATCAAGAAATTGAAAAAAATTACAGTTTCTTTCTTAGCTCCTTTGATGCCAAGAATCTGATTGAAGCCAGACCCACTTGCCGCCGGCGCCTTATCCGGTACCTGAGCTTTGACAGCTGCACAGATTTCAAAACCCAAAACCACAAATTAAAAACAATAAACAAACCCAAAGATTAATCCAATCAAAATGAAGTAACAACTCCAGCAAACCTTCATTTGCATCAGTCTCTGTTGCTCTGACTGTGAACCTCTTACCTAATAAAAGTTCAAAATTGAACAACAATAACAATATAAAGATGAGATTTTTGACGGTGAGATTGAAATTGAAGTGGGTGTTAGTCAATGGGAAGTTGAAGGAGTAGAAAATTACGAGTTAGAGAGAGGGGAATGGGGGTTGCTGCCGGCGAAGAGTGAAGACGCCGGCGGTAAGACTTGGCATTTGATAATCTGATTGGTGAAGCGGTGTTTAATAAGGAAGCCATGGAGAGTGACGAGAACAAGTGATAACTGTGTCTCTCTTTCAGTCTTTCTTTAGCTTCTGTCCGCTCCCGAGTTTTTAAAGGAGAGAAAGGAAAGGGAAGGGAGGGAGGGGAGGGGAGGGGGGAAGAATGGAATTCAACATTATCTTGAAGTGCTACTGAGTTTAAGAAGAAAGAAATGGAAAAAATTTTGAATTACACTTATACCCTTAATGAAAGAAAAGAAAGAGTTATATTTGAGGGATAAAATAGGTTTAACAGAAAATTTTCTTTTATAAGACTTTCTTTCTTTCCATTTCCTCCCATTTTTGGGAGGATTGTGTAGGAGGGAAAATCTTAAAAATTTTCCTTTCTTTTCTTTCCACTTCCTTCATAAAAAAACTGGGGAGCAACCTTGAGAAGGAAAATATATTAGACTTCCTCCCCTTTCTTTTCCTTTCCCTTGTTTTTAGAACTCGGGAGCAGACCCAAAAACTTTGAAGATGTAGAGAAAAAAAAGTTTGGGCTAATTGCAATTTAGTTACCAGAGTTTTACAACAAGTTGCAATTGGCTATTCAATTTGTCAAAGTTGCGGTCCGACTCCTAAGTTTGCTGAACCAGAGCAATTTGGCGTAAAACTCATTAGCCAGTTAAAAAACTAACAAAATGAAACTCGTGTGCAGTTTTAAGAGGGCATATATGATTAGGCAGAGAGATGGTGGTTGGTGGTGAGTCTAGTAGTGGTGTAAGGGTGTTGGAGATATTGGTGTTAATGTTGATGGAAATAGTGTTTGCGTTGGTGATGTTAATTTAGTAACGAATTTTGTTAATTTTTTTACTCATATGAATACATTTGATCATTTTTTTCCCAACCTGATTAGTTTCGTCAAATTTCTTGCTGAAATGACAAGTATGCCCTCTTAAAAGCTCACGTGTTTCGCACATGGGCTCTATTTCGTTAGTTTTTTAACTAGCAAACGAGTTTTTCACTTGATTGCTCCGGTTCAACAAACTGAGGAGTCAGATCGTAACTTTAAAAAATTGGATAACCAATTGCAACTTGTTGTAAAACTCAGGTAACTTAATTGCAATTAGACCAAAAAGTTTTCCTATATTCTTTTTTTTCTTCTTTCTTTTTTTGGTATATTCAAAAATAGAGAGTACCTGAATATGGGTGTTCTTGGCTTTGTGTGTATTGGATTATGGACTACGGTTTGAGTTCAAATCTTCTGTATCACTTTGTGTGTCACTCTCTATACCACAAGTGATCTAACGGCTCACAGTTAATAGAATTGACATTATATCGATATTATTCAAACATGTAAACTGTTAAATTACAAGTGATACATGGAGCCGTACACAACAAAATGGTACAAGAAACCTCAACTCCTAAGAAAAATTCATTGTTTCCCGCTATCCTACTACTCGATTTGAGAACACCGTCCTCCTTACTTTGTGCGTGGTTTAGATGGAATTTGAAAAATTGTGGGTTTTGCAGAGCTCAAAAATATCTTATCTATCGAGCACAAAAATAAGTGAGTGACTAAATCGAGACAGTTCATATATAACTGTAAAGCAAATTAAAGCGGAGCAAATGGAATTATTGTGCAGAATATTTCATTGGGAGAGGCTAAAGCCGCTACAATAATTGCTAATCCACTACAAATTTTGTAAATAGACAAAAATGTCCTTCCACATCTTGAGGAATTAATGATGTATTTAAGGTTATATTAATACACTACAAATATAACTCATCCACTACAATTGTTAGGGAAAATATAATTAATTATGGTAATAACACGAACTATTTTCACCACATGGTTTAATAGTATAGATACTTATAAATAATCGTAGATTTCCTACATATTAATATTTAAATTTGTCCATACGCGATAAGATTATTCATCAATAATTCATAACAAAAGTCTTGTAATTTGAATTCAAAATTCATTTCTGAATTCTACAACTACCTCACCACTTTGTCGGACTTTATTCCCCCCCCCCCCCACCCTTTTTGTCTTTCCCCTAACGGATTAAAAAAAAAGTTTAGGTGGAATCCTAAATAAATTAGGTGAAAATATATCTAATATTTTGAATATATAGAAATTAGATAATTAGATTAGAATAAATAAAATAAAACTTATATTTTTCATGTCAACAATTATATGCATTTTATAATTTTTTGCATATAAATAATTAAATTACCTTAGCGTAATTAAATTGAATTGTTTTGGAGCTAGAAAATAAATGAAATTATACCTTAAAGAATTAAAATGGATAATTATGGATTAGCAAATATTATGGTGGAAATGGTCTCTACTTAAGGGCAATTGTGTCAAGATAATGATTTACTTACCAAAAATTCAATGCATGTAGTGGATAAGTAATTGTTGTAGTGGCAATAGCCCTTCCCTATTTGATTATAAATAGACATAAGTTGACAATGGAGGATAGTATATATCAACGGCTTTAATAGAAATAAAATATATTAATAATAAATAATAAAACAATTAGTGTGTTTAATATCTTAAAACTCCTTCCTCCTTCCAAAAAAAAATATCTTAAAACAAAAATCCTAAGATTAGAAAAAATTGAGACATTTTTAAATAATGAAGTAACAACTTTAGTACTAGTAATATATTTTATAAATTGAAAAAAAAATCTCTAAAATATTTTATATTTTATAATTAATTGAGCATTTTTTTTTTAAAAAAAAAGCTTTACAAATGAATGGAAAGGCTGGTGGATGATATTCGCATCATTTTCCATTAAACATTAACAAAATGAAACGGCCACTTTCATGTACTGTATATAATCATTTAAATAGAAGTGGTCAGTGGTTTAAGAAAAGTTAAGCTTGACCAATGTCTAATAATCATATTATCTTTCGCACAAAAGGACAAAGTGGTCACCATTTCCACAAATGTCTTAAATAATGATCATATTAAAATTAGTTTAATTAAGTTAAACATCTCTATTACTTGAATTGAGTGGACATGTGCTTTGTTATGTGGAATAATAGCTTAAGCATAACAATTGATACGGATTGATACGGACGTCTGATTGTTATAACTTATGTGTATAGTGCATGTTAAAAGTTTTAACTTGTAAATTGAAAGGTTATACATATCCAGTGGCACGTATTCAAGATTCACGGTGAGGGGGGTCAAAAATTATATTAAAAAATCACAGTACAAAAAACCAAAAAAAAAATAAAAAAAATTGTTACCCACGCCCCAAACGTTACTCAAGCTCTGTCACTCAATTGAAGTCATCCGGATTGAAAAAAACTAGCCAACAGCAAACTAAAACAAAAACGGAAGGTATATTCTGTAAATTTGAGTTTATATATGTAGAGAAAAGTGTAAAATTAAGGACAATTTGATCAACAACGAAAGGTATAATACTTTGCACCCCTATAGTTATTGTTATGCTTTTTTATAAATACTCGGTAATTTTTTTAATAGAAGTCAGGGTAGGCAGCTGCCCTTCCAGCCTGTAATGAATTTGCCCTGACATCCATTTGTAGCTTATAAAGTTTATAATTTAAACCACCTAGCTAGTTAATGTTGAGAAACCTTACTAGTGTATCCAAGATAAGCGAACGAGAACTACTGCCAAGAAAAATTGAACCAAACAAGTAAATTGTCAGTGACTTTAAAACAGAACAAAAATAATCTATTAGTATATCTTTTTTAATGAACAAAAATAATCTATTTGAATTTTACTCTAAAATGCACTAAATAGAATAGTAAGAACTTTGTATGGGACCGTTAGTCCCAAAATATCTATTTGTATATTTTAGTTAATGAACATTCTATTTTTTAGAACTTTGGTAGCAAAAATATATATATTTATATATTATACACTTTTAGCCTTTTAATTATGTGAAACTTTCGTGAAAAACTTGTTTTACACTCGCTTTAGTGTAAAACATGTTTTTCTTATGAAAAACTCATTTTTTTCATCTCTTAGTGTAAAACAAATTTTTCATAAAAATGACTTTTTAATTCTTCAAGTACAACATAATGAAATATGAAAAGAAAATACGGTTAAAAATCATTCAAGGGCCAAGTTATTTGTATACAAATATTTATTTTGGAATAATTATTTTTAGAAAATAAACATTCATTTTGAGATAAAGTGAGCAAAACATATTTTACCACATAAATAAACATTCCAAAACAAGCATACATAATTTCCTTAATAAAACACATATAATTTGGACAAAACATAACCTATTTCAAACTTAGATGTATATGACCAATATCTAACAAGTAAATTGTGTATTATAAGATGGGAATAATAGGTCACATATTCACATAGCCCCTAATAATATACTCCCTCACTCCATCTCATACTTATTGCTACTAAATGAGAATGCATCAGGATTAAGAAAATATGTCGGGAAAGTAAGTGTTGTGAGTGGGTAGGAGAGAGAAAATAAGTTAGTGGATAGTTGTTGTAAATGGATAAAAGTGAGAAAAATGAACATTTTGGGTAAGTAGCAATAAGTATGAGACATTCAAAATGAAAATAAGTAGCGATAAGTATGAGACGGATGGAGTACTGCCAAATCCTAATCCATTGATGATATAATATTCAATTAATTTTTTTGGTCACTTCTAGCGATGTATCCATCCTGTAAAGGAACCTCATTCGAATTTAATAGATGGCCAATTGGTAGATTTCTAGAATATTTAGCCCCAACAACATCTTTATACCCAGCATGGAGTCCAAATCTTTTGTTTCACTTCGTGTACCACTTTATGTGCCACAAGTGATCTAATGACTCATAGTTATTGAGATTGATATTATTGTAATACTCCCTCCGTCCCAGAAAGATAGTCCACATTTTTTCGTTGTTATTATGAGGGAACTTTGAGCAGTTATAAATGCTACTTATAATTATGTTAATGTGAATCTAAAAATTGATATTAATAGTATTTATAATGGTGTATCAAGAACAATTTCAAAAATTTTATTAGAATAATTAAAAGTAGCCTTAATTATTACTCAAAGTTCCTTCGTAAAACCCATGAAAATAGGGGACTATCATTCTGGGACAGAAAGAGTATTATGCAAACATGTGAACGGTTAAGATTACAAGTAGTACATGGAGTGACATATAAAAGTGGTATATAAGATCTCAACTCCCCCAGCATGTCCCTTCTCCCTTCTCATATTGAGGAATCCTAGCAAGTGATGTGTGTGCACTGTGCGCAGATCTTGTACCAAAAGATTTGCTTAACAAAATTTGGATAATATTCTTTAAGTATCACTAATGCGCACAGCGCAGCGCACTAGGTATATACTCTTTCTGGCTCATAGCATATCCATTAAGTTTATAACATTTTCGTTTTATTTTAAACGTCCATTAAAATGAATAAAACCAAGCCGAAGTGCAATAACAAAATTGATGGAAACAAAGTATGATGATAAATATGCAAGTATTCCTGCAATAGTATTGTTATTGTTTTTCATGAAAGAGTTACTATTATTGGAATTGTCATGATTATTGCGAACTAGTAGTCCGGTTTACAATTAAGTAGGAGCACAAAGACATTAGAAATTCTAAATTTCTAACTCAAACTCTTACGTCCTTTCACGGAAGTTGATACATTTACGCTAAGTGTACACAATCTTTCTATACACCACAAATGTAAGCATGACACGTGGCATTCTTTAAGAAATAAAACCTCCAATAACTTTAAAATGTTATATCTTAAGATTTATAACTCGGAAAAAAAAACTGTCGTGTTCGTTTCGACGAGACGAATCAAACTAGATAGGTCGTGATATGGTTTGATTTTTTTTTAATAAAAAAACATATTTTTTAAGACACAAAAAATTGAGTTGCTCGTCAGCTGAGTTATAACACTCTTTTATGAAAAAAGTAACAATTGAAGTGTAACAGAGTACATATATGATTATAATTTTTCTATATAAATGAATGTAACAATTTTATTTGGTAAATGTTACTTTTTTTCTTTTTTAAAAACAATAAAAATTCATATATAATCGTTTGCATTTCAATTGTCACTTTCTTAGTAAAAATTGTTACATTTTAGATATAATGTTACATTTAATAATATAAACTGTTACAATTGGAAAAAAATGTTACATTTATTTATTACAAAATGTAACATTCATTTATTACAAAATGTAATATTAGTTTTAGTTTTGTCAATCTTATGTTAATTTTGAAATTAAAAAAAAAAAAACAAAATGTTACATTTGAAAAAAAAGAGTGGTGCATTCTTTTATAAAAAAGTGGTACATTTTTAATTCATGTATATAATCGTTTGCCTTTCAATTGTTACTCTCTCAATAAAAGTTGTTACATTTTAGCAAAGTTGTGTGGACATTGTTGAAAAAAATGTGTTACATTTGTATAAAAAATTGTTACTATCTTTAATAAAAAGTGTTACTTTTGTTGGCGAGCAAAAAAAAGGAGTGAAAAAAAAATTTGTGGGGCAAAAAAAAAAATTAGTTCGACTCAGCTTGGCGGCTCTAATGGGGCCGTCGCACGCTGTGCGGCGGCCGCACAAAATACCGGCTCATATGTTGTATACTCCTTTTGTCCAAAATGATAGTCCTATAATATTTAATTATATGAAAATACTTTATTTATATTCCCAATTTAATTATTTTACCAAAAAATATTTAATTATGTTAATAGTGGTAGTGGATGGTGGTGAGATGGTGGTTTGACCCCTCTAGATTGAATCTTAACCGCGAGATCGAACCACAAGACCACACAGTCACACCGTATATACTTTTTTCATAAAAGAGTGTTATATCTCACCTGACGAGCAACTCAATTTTTTGTATCTTAAAAAATATGTTTTTTTATAAAAAAAAAAAAAATCAAACCATATCACGACCTATCTAGTTTGATTCGTCTCGTCGAGACGAACACGGCAGTATTTTTTTTTTTTTTTTCCGAGTTATAAATCTTAAGATATAACATTTTAAAGTTATTGAAGGTTTTATTTTTTAAAGAATGCCACGTGTCATGATTACATTTGTAGTGTATAGAAAGATTCTATACACTTAGTGTAAATGTAGCATTTTCCTCCTTTCACTTGCGACGGAGTATTCTTAACGTCTGCAATTTTACTTTAAAACCAATTGGTGCTAAATGGAGTGCCCAAGATTTTTATATATTACAAGCAAGGTACGTCAATTCCCGATGTGAGATAATTTCTCTAACATTGTTGGAACAATTTTTTATATATCCACTATAGCAGATGGCCGAGATACGACTACAGACAATTTCAAAAAATACGTGAGGAAAGTCAATACGAGTGTGTTACGGTTTGTGTTATATACACAGCCCCTTATTTCCACAGCCCCATTAAATTACCAAAGTACCCATATATATATTTTTTTATTTTTTTTTTCAATTTCACTCTCCCTCACGTTCGCTCCCAAACCCCCATCTCTCTCTCTCTCTCTCTCAGTTTGAAACAACGATGAAGAAAGAAACGAACAGTCTCTCTCTAACGTCTCTTTGAAATTGAAATGGTGAAAGTTAAAATACCCAAGACCGCCGCCGGGACCGCCGCCGCCACAACCGCCGCCCACATCGCCGCCGGACTAGCTCGTCTACAGCGCCTGTGAAAAAGGTAAGCAATTTTTAACCTTATTTTACATTTCTATATTCCCAATTAAACATAATTTGAAAAATGTAAAATTGAAATTGGATTCAACTACAAAATTATTCAAATTGCGAACAAAATGTACACAACACACTCTTTGGGATATTTTTTTTCTGTTATTAATCTGGGATGTTTGGGTTTGATGGCTTTGGTGTGTCTCGTGTAACACCACTCGAGATGCATCTCGGGTGGGTTTACACGAGATGACATCTCGTGTAAACACACCCGAGATGCATCTCGAGTGGTGATACATGAGATGTCATCTCGTGTAAACCCACCCGAGATGCATCTCGAGTGGTGTTACACGAGATGTGATCCTTCTGAATATCAGCATTGTGAATTATCAGTCAGCATTGTGTTCATTTATTTAATCTACTGTAACTGTCGCTAATGTATTGTCTCTTATTTGTGTTTTTTGTAGGCACGTGATCCTATGACCGTTTCAGCTAGAAAGAGGAAGGCTGAAGAGCGTTTGGAGAGAGGAGAAAACCGGAGCAAGGCTCGGAATGACGAGGATGCCACAGCTGATGATGAGCAGGAGGAGAGGGGGGAGGAGGTGGCAGCAGCTGATGATGTTCAGGAGGAGGAGGCGGCGGTCGATGGGGATAGTGAGGAGGAGGAGGAGGATAGTGATGATGGGGAGGAGGAGAGTGATAGTGATGATGGGGAGGAGGAGGAGGAGGGGCAGGATGATGATGATGAGGAGGAGGAGGAGGAGGAGGTGGAGGTGGGGGTGCAGGAGGAGGAGGATGATGAGGATGATGATGTAGTAGAGCCGCCTAGACCTCTGAGACACGGGAGGAGGCGGGGTCAGGATGCGCCACCATCATGGCAGCTTCAGATGGACCCCGGTGGTGGGCCAGAGGATGTTTCACTGATGTACGGGTTCGGTGACCACCGAGCCAGACAGATTTGGGGTGACTCTACTACTGAGGGATTGGTGACTTTCCATACGAGACTCACGCATCTTGCACAGTAAGCTTAGCATTAATGTGAAATGTTTTAAATATTGAAGTTATTTATACCACACACTCTAAATATTCCATTAATTATCATCCTATGCTGCTTTTCTTGAGTACTGATAATATTTTTTGTTTCGAATGAACAGGTTCAAGCGTGATGAGCAGCCGTTGCTGATAGAGCTTGGCTGGCCCTCGTAGATGCATCTGGCCTCCAGCATCTGCATGATTCCGTCATTCATAGGCCTAACCATGCCCTCCTAACGGCATTTTTGGAACGGTGGTCTCCTGAGACTAACTCGTTCCACATGCCGTGGGGGGAGATGACGATTACTTTACATGACAGTTTCATATCCTGGGTATGTTTTTATAACATCGCTTCGATACTCCATTCACAATTATATAACTGTCTACATTCATCTCTTATACTAAAATGTGTTATTGCATCTTTAATTTACAGGTATCAGGATTGATGGTGGAGTTGTTCGCTATACGGATCCAGCGCCTGACGTATCTGGCATCTCTAGACACCTCCAGTTGAGCGGCACTGGTTATTTATTGAGGGATGTCAGGCGTCTATTTACTCAGCGTAGAGGCGGCATGACAGATGCCCATCGTGCGTCCGCGTATATCCTGCACCTATTGGGTTGCACGATGTTCGTGGACAAGAGCGGGGATAAGGTGCCCGCAGCCTACCTGCCCCTGTGCATGGATCTAGCCAGCCTCCCCACTCTTTCCTGGGGATCAGCCACTTTGGCATATATGTACCGAGAGTTGGGGAAGGCGTCCAGATCCGGATGCAAGCAGATGGGCGGTTGTGCGGCTCTCCTAGAGGTACATCTTACTCTATTCACTATCTTTTTACTGTCTACTTCCCCCCCCTCTGTTATTAAATATTGCATTTGAGTAGTATTTAATACTTTTTTACATACATCTCAGGCCTGGATATACGAGTACTTTCCGGGTTTTCGGCGAGTTACTGACCCCCATTGGCAGCAGGGGCAGCCGAGAGCCCGTAGATGGTCTCGTGATGATTCGGCTGGAAGGACGTTCGATCATCTTGTGCAGTATCGCCGCATTCTTGACAGGATGGGGGCTGACAGTGTGAGTTATTCATATTAAAACTATTATACGTTTTTGTGTCGTTCCTTCCGATATTCTGTTGACTTTGCTTAACAATGTCTACTCACAGGTTATTTGGACTCCTTATGGGACCGGGTCGGACGCGATACTGCCTGTTTCATACTACAGGGGTGTTATACGCTTTTGTGACATCACAGAGGCGTATATGCCTGATCGTGTGACTAGGCAGTTCGGGTACCAGCAGAGGATCCCAGACTGCCCCCCATGGCGACCGAGTTATGCGTTTGGCAAAGGGTCAGAAGGGGTACCAGAAGCGTTACGGTGACGGAGATCAGGTTTGGCAGGAGTGGGTGGCTTTTGGCATGGCGGAGTTTAGGGCCGATGTCCGTTGGGGGCCACTATTTACTGGAGATCATCCGGTGGCTGTTCCCTTCGTGACTCCAGATTATATGTCTTGGTTTAGGGCTAGGAGTCATGTTCGGATAGCTAATCCGATACACGATCCACCCGGTGACATTCCACCTCCCCCACCTGATGTTCCGCCGCAGCCTTCTGTCGCAGGGATTGCGGAGTTGCGAGCTATCATACTTCCATTTTTGTCGGATCCCAGTGCCCCCGAGCACTGGCTAGTTGGTCTTAGACGGGCCGGTGAGATTTTAGGACTTCCACCGCAGCCTTAGGATTTTATTTTATTTTTGCTTTTCATTGTATTGTAAAGGACACATTTTATTCTAGTTTTTATTGACACCTCTACTAGTTTGTTAATATGATGGTATTTTTATTTTAGTTATCGTTTTAAATCCCCTCTCCCGATTCAATAGTTTATTCTAGTGTTTCGTAAAACCCCCTCCCCCCCCCCCCCGATTCAATAGTTTATTCTAGTGTTTCGTAAAACCCCCCTCCCCCGAGGACATGATGTTTTGCTGTTGTTGTTGCTGTTGTGTTGTTGCTGTTGTGTTATTGCTGGTGTTGAGACTACTGATGTATCTCGTGTCATTTAAATGTCTAACTCAATTTCCATTTGGATTTTGAGGAAATTGATACTAATGAAAAAACACTTTAAATGTCATTTAGAGCCTAGAAAAAAAAAAAAAAGTAAACTAGGTAGTCGTATACCATTTTCACAACATCGGGACATTTTCCTTAAAACCCTAAAAACCCTAATAATGTCACAAATGTCTAACTCAATTTCCATTTGGATTTTGAGGAAAGTGATACTAATGAAAAACACTTTAAATGTCATTTAGAGCCTAGAAAAAAAATTAAAAAAAAATAAACTAGGTAGTCGTATACCATTTTCACAACATCGGGACATTTTCCTTAAAACCCTAAAAACCCTAATAATGTCACAAATGTCTAACTCAATTTCCATTTGGATTTTGAGGAAAGTGATACTAATGAAAAACACTTTAAATGTCATTTAGAGCCTAGAAAAAAAATAAAAAAAAATAAACTAGGTAGTCGTATACCATTTTCACAACATCGGGACATTTTCCTTAAAACCCTAAAAACCCTAATAATGTCACAAATGTCTAACTCAATTTCCATTTGGATTTTGAGGAAAGTGATACTAATGAAAAACACTTTAAATGTCATTTAGAGCCTAGAAAAAAATTAAAAAAAAATAAACTAGGTAGTCGTATACCATTTTCACAACATCGGGACATTTTCCTTAAAACCCTAAAAACCCTAATAATGTCACAAATGTCTAACTCAATTTCCATTTGGATTTTGAGGAAAGTGATACTAATGAAAAACACTTTAAATGTCATTTAGAGCCTAGAAAAAAAATAAAAAAAATAAACTAGGTAGTCGTATACCATTTTCACAACATCGGGACATTTTCCTTAAAACCCTAAAAACCCTAATAATGTCACAAATGTCTAACTCAATTTCCATTTGGATTTTGAGGAAAGTGATACTAATGAAAAACACTTTAAATGTCATTTAGAGCCTAGAAAAAAATAAAAAAAAAATAAACAACTTGTCATTTAGAGATTATGACATCTAGTGTAGTTATACACGAGATGGTAAAGTTAATCTCGTGTAGGTATACACGAGATGTTTAAATTCCATAAACCTTTTTCCGCGACCATTGCATGAATTTGACGATTAAACCCTACTAAAACACACCCATTCTGAACAGAAACCACACAATAGCCCTTTATCATTCAAAAATTCAAACTTTAAGTTCATAACATGGATTACTCACATAATAACATGGATTCCTCACATAATTCTCCACAAAATTCTTATGATTGTATTGACCTTGATATGATAGATTTTCTCGTTGATGAAGAAGAAGAAATCTTACAAAATATTCCTCCACATCAACATTCTCCAAGTTTCAATGATCCTAGCTTCGATGAAGTAAGTTTTTAATGTTTTTTTGTGTATTGTGATCAAAATCAAAATAAAAATCCCATCTTGTTTTAAAAATCCCATCTTGTTTTAAAAATCCCATCTTGAATTAAATCACATGATATTTATTTATACAATCTTCAAATACACATGACAATAACAATGAAATATCAGATCAAATTCCAGTTTTCAATTTTTTTTCAATCTGTACAGGGAGTATCTCGTGTAAGTCTACACGAGTTTCATCTCGTGTGCCACTACTCGAGATTAATCTCGTGTAGACATACACGAGATGAAACTCGTGTAGACTTACACGAGATAGATGCATGCTGGGGCTTTGAAACTGACTTTTCATCTCGTATTTTGCAGGGTCCATTCCCGGATACCAGTGATGAATTCACGACATCAGAAATATTTCAAACTCGGGATGCGCTTCTTGCACATGTACGGGAAATAGCGAGGGGTCGAAATATACACCTAGTTATACACAGCTCGAGGAATAGACGTGGAAACAAACTAGCATATGCTTACATCACATGTCATTTTGGTGGACAACACAGGGCCGGAAGATCAAATAACATTAGGAAGACTAGTACAAAGAAAAGAGATTGCAGTTTTAAACTATACGCCACAGAGAGGGGTGTTGATGGGTCATGGGGTTATGTTGTGAGGAATGGCATACATAATCATGCCTTTCCTTTGTACCCGGAAGGTTTTCCTCTCGGGAAATTGACACCTGGGGAATATGACGCTATGTGTACCGCAAGTGAATGTTCAGTGCGTCCAAATGACATTGTGGCAATGCTAAATATGCAGGATGAGAAGAACGTGAGCACTCCGATGCACGTCCGGAATGCCGTGTCAAAATATAGAGAATGGGAACGACAAGGGAGGAACCCGCTACAACAATTCCTTAAGTTACTCAGAGATAATGAATATACTAGCTACACGAGGGAAGACGCTGAGACTGGCATGATCGAAGACATATTCTTCTCTCACCCATTAGCAATGAAGATTCTGAACTGTTTTCCATATGTTGTACAGGGTGACTGCACTCACAACACCAACTGCTACGGACTGTACTACTTGCAGTTTGTAGGTTTTACTTCCACCGGGCATAATTTCACAATAGCGTTTGCGTTCCTCAGGCATCAGAGTACGGGTGATTACGAATGGGCATTGAACAATTTGCACAGTCTGTTTACACCTCCCCGGTTGCCTACAGTTTTTGTCACTGATCGTGAGTTGGGTTTCATCAGCGCTCTCCGTACAGTTTTTCCCCACACCGCACACTTCTTGTGTCGGAGGCATATCGAAATGAATGTTAGAAGGAAAGGGTTGGAGCATACAGGTAGCGAGGACTTCGCAGAATCATTCATGAGGACGTTCAATTATGCAATCTCAGCCCCTAACCCCGACGAATGGGACTTACGTTGGGCAGAGCTTCGTGACAGTTTCAGATCTTATCCTGCACTATTGGATTACCTCCGCGAGTCATGGCTTAATTTGTACTCTCAGAATATTCTGTCCATGCACACGGATGTGTTAACACACTTCGGGACCCATACCACAAACAGGACTGAGGGTGAGCATAACAGGTTGAAGAAGGCATTGGGGAGTGCTTCTTCTACTTTTGACACACTGTTTAAAAAGGCTCATAAAATCATAGATATCCAGCTAAAACTATCAAACAGGGTATGAATAGATCAAGGACCAGATATCCAATTGATTTGAGGACCCGCAATCTATATCGCAACATATTCACTAGAGTGTCAACGGTAGCATTTCGCATTATCAGACAAGAGCATGATCGAATTCAAAAAATCAAGCAGCGTCATAATGGGGGTTATGTAATCACTGAGGTTGCCTGCGGGTGTTACTACAGGCGGACACATGGACTTCCATGTAGTCATGAGATTGCACAGATAGAGGAGTGTCAGGGACGGATTGAGCTGTCCACGATTCATGAGTTTTGGAAGAAGTTGGACATTGAAGTAGACAACCCTTCATCTAAGGAGCCTGAACCGGTAAGGAGACAGTTATTCAAAACGATGGAGCCGGATCATATTTCAAAGCCGAATGAACCCCGGGCCGGAAGTTCCAGAGAACTTTCAGATTGGGAGCATACTAACAAATTTTTTGGAGTCCCCGCTACACCATCCTCGACTGGCAAAGGGTATATATCTTCATTCAATTATGTCTCAAATTTTTTGCTGTTGTGCTGTTGTGTTGCTGCTACTGTTTAACTGCTGCTGATATGTCTCGTGTAAGTCCATACGAGACATATCTCGTGTTGTATTACACGAGACACATCAGCAGCAGCATCAATTTTTTTTAACACTTTCAAACAGCAGTATGAATGCTTCTCACTCTTTTTTCTTTGCCCTATTTCAGGTCTAGATGTGCATTCATTGCATCAACCCAAGCGAGTTCGGAGTCCACCCGCAAACGGAAATCACCTTCAGGACCCACACCATCTACCCCTGCTAGTACTCCTACGTCTCATCCACCAGTAGCTCCTCCCGTCGTGGGAGAGGACGGGGTCGAGGCCGGGTCGAGGTCGAGGACGAGGACGGGATCAGGGTCAGGGTCGTGGAGAGGGAATGGACAGCCCAATTATACTAGTTTATACAGCTCCCCGTATGTAGAGTCTTTTCCGCCTTTCATTACCCCGCGTATTGGAGGCATCATAGATGTGGCATCAGATGGACATTGTGGCTATAGAGCCGTAGCAGCACAGATATACGGAGATGAGGAGAAGTGGGCTGAAGTGCGCACAGAATGTTACAATGAGGTGCTTGCTCGCCAAGACCTTTACGAAAGAGTTCTACCTTGGATATCGGTAAGAGAACTCTTACGTAAGATTGCTTGCTATAGCTGGACGGCGCCCAGTGATTATTGGATGGAGCTCCCAGATCTTGGGCACATCATTGCCACGAGGTATAATGTGGCGTTCATTTCTTACTCGACTAGCGGTGGTATGTTATGCCTTCCAGTGACGTACAACCACCGGTGAACACAGTTGTGGTGGGACAAGTCAATGGAAACCATTTTATAGCGGTATGAAACTTAATTGTCTCATCTATATTAGTTATATTTAGTTGTCTTACTTATATTCATTATATTTCATTGTCTTGTATTTAACTGTTATTACTTTTGCAGCTGCGCATGTTAGGCAATGATTACCCAATACCACCACCACCAAACCTTTATCGGAACCGCTGTGATCCAACCGCAAGCCAACTACTCCTCCCATACCAAGATAGGATAGCAGAGTTCAGTCAACTCTATGAGGAGGATACCGATGCAAGAAGACAAAGAAGATTACATATAGGATAGTATATGTTAATGGTTTTTGATTTATCCAGTTTGTATGAATGTTTGAATTATATGCTTATCCTTGTTAACACTTTCATTTCGTATACAATTAGGCGATAGTATATGTGTAATGGTCTATTGATGTTTTGTGGAGATGTCCTATTTGAGAATCAAATTTCATTCCAAGTTATGTTTATTGTTGCTTTTGGTGTTGCGGTTGTGGAAAAGCAGCCTCAGATGCCTATGTCGTGTATATTTATACGAGATGAGAGCTTACATCTCGTGTATACATACACGAGATCTCATCTCGTGTGTACTTACACGAGATGTATCTCGTGTATATGTACACGAGATGTAAGCTCTCATATCGTGTAAGTATACACGAGACGTGCAAGGGCAGCGATGGAATTAAATGGGTTGTGTATTTACCGGGCTGTGTATATGTTTTT